>ML685789.1:3914141-4130052 GCA_007922175.1 Pelusios castaneus | reverse complement strand
GGCTCTTCCTGTGCCACCCCCCTGGCAGGGAGGGCAGTGGGGGAGTCCTGGAGATCCCTGAGTCAACTTAGAGTTGACTTAGGGCTGCTCCACGTCTACACTGGCTTAAGTCAACTTTAGAAAGTCGACTTAAGCCTAAAGTTGACTTTAAACAAGATTTAATAAAGTCGACTTAATTTTCCTTAAGTCGATTTAAGCAGCTTGCTTAAGTCGACTTAAGGAAAGTGTAGTGTAGACTCAGAGTAAATTAAGTCGACTTAAGCAAGCTCCATCATTGTTTTTCCCTGAAAAATAGGGTGGAAGTCATAGAGCAATTGGATGATGATCTGTTTCTGTTCCTGTTCCTTTCTGTGGAATGAATGGTTATGCTATGGAGTAGGCCTTTTGTGAGATGCTGGGTAAAATTTGGGCAACCTTTTTTGATTTGTTGAAGGCAGCTGACCTTTGGGGGCCAAGGACAATTAATTCAGTTCACACTGTATAGATATGGTAATTCATGGTATGCCCTTTGATTGCTTGTATCTTCTGGTGCAGACAAACCAGCATAATGTGGTGAGGTCATAGAGTTTTGTAAATCTGGGTTGATCAGCAGTGGCTTCAGAACTTCTCTATGAGGAAACAGACCTTAAAGGATCTGTGGCAAGATCCACAACTCTAAATTCAGGGAAGCCATAGTGGCTGAGAAGCTGGCTACCTCAGATAGCTATATCTTTGTTGCAAATTATTTTGGGATTGGAAAGTTTACTATTGGGGGATCAAGGTTGTGTGTAAACTTATTAGGCAGTTAACTGTCATTTACCCCTGGGTCATTGTCATAAGGAAAATTTCAGAAATAATAGCTGGATATCAAAGAAAGAGGTTTCAAATCTCACTGATGCCTCTCATATCTCTATACTTGGCCTATCACAAGGGGAAACTAATTTTCTGAACAGAAAAGTTTACTATTAGATTGTTCTGCAAGTCTTAGTGGATCAAAGAGGCATTATGTATATTAATGTGGGAAACACTGGAAAGGTCATACTGTCAGGATGCTGAGGTAATCAGGATTGTATTGAAGGGGGAAGAAGGGACTTTATTCCCCAGAGACTGTTGTGTACAGTGTGTCTGTGTCAACTGTTATTTTGGGGGACTCCATATATCTACTCCTGCCTTGGTGTCCCAGGAAAAAGAGAAACCAGATACAAGCTTATTGCAGAATGGTCATAGGGAACATGTTTGGTAGGTTGAGAGCTTGTTGATGCTGCATACACACCCATCTAGATGCCAGTGTGGCAAACGCCATTCATAGAATCATCACGGGCTGCATGCTACATAACATTTATGAGGATACCGGGGAGTGCTTGCATCACTAGAGAGCTCAGGACAAGTCTGGCAGCTGAAGATACTGCTCCTATTGTGTGCTGAAGGAACTTAAATTGCTCCTGTTCACTGTCTATCCCTACAAATAGCTCTTCCAGGTTCCTTCTCAGTCTTCTTTTGCTATCTTTGCTCCTGTCCTCTTGGCAGCATGGTTTTGCTCTTAGGAGAAATAGGTCCTCCCAATTCAAAGATCATTATATTTTTGGCCTTTAGAAGAAGCTGAGAAATCCCTCCCCACCATGAAATAACGTTGTTATAGAAGGCCACCGTTCTGATAAGCAGAATTCCAGGAATATAACTTTCTCACTATCTTTGATTCTCAGACAACCGTTGCAGCCTATGAGAAAGGAGAAGAGGTTAGTAATGGTTCGAAAACCACCCTGGATTTTAAAATCAGGAATTTAGCATGACAGCAAGAAGGGATATAAGTGTGGAGAGGGCTGTTTGTGGAGGTATTGTAATTTATAAGTGTGGGATTCTGGTTCCAGCTATAGCTCCTCAGGTTTGTAATTGGAGACTTATTCACTGTGCTCCTCATCCTCTGTGTCTTCTGGAGCATCTTCCATGGTCCCTGTTGCCTCCTTACCTTGGCTCTGGCCTCAGTGTCATATCAATAAAGCCACTGCGGCTGAGAAGTGGATCTTGAACCACTTGAGGCTCTGTACTGGGGGACCTTGACAGCTCCCAGCCATGTCCTCTCAAAGGAGGCATGTACAATAAGCCTTCATGGACCAACTGTTAGAGTCTTTGGCCTTCATGTACAGAAACCTCAAATGCATTGAATATTCACGGCACTGAGATGGAATGCTCAGCTACTCCAGCCTCCATGGAATTGCCCAGGAGAATAAATATTTCTGCTGCTCCAGCTGAAATCACAGAAGACAGGTAATGGTCAGCACATGGGCATGCTAGGCAGATCAAGTGGCTGCCCTTGAAGCTGGATCCATTGTCACCTGTAAAGATTGCAGGGAAAGCTGTTCTGCTATGGTCAGTGCGGTATGCCACTCGCTATGGGTGCAAGGTCAGGGTGTGTAAGGGTCAGGAAGAAAAGGATTCAGTGCACTGTGGATATGTGGGTGGAGGACTATTGATACTTCAGACCTGATACAAACCCTTTCTCTCATTTACACTGCAATCTATCAAGCTTACGGGGTTGTGCCAAACTAGGGTGACTAGATGGCAAGTGTTAAAAATCAGGAGAAGGAGTAGGGGGTGATAGATGCCTATATAGGACACAGCCCCAAACATCAGGAGTGTTTCTAAAAAATCTGGACATCTCATTTCCCTAGCCACAGCTAACCCAGGTACTCACTCACACCCCTCAAGTGTACTAGATTACTTATCTTCTACTTGCCTTGAGACATGCTTCATGGTTTTAAATATGGACAATGGGAAATTATTGTACTAACCTGCATATGGATATATGTACAGTCACTAGTGTAGCTGAGCCCTGTTGTAATTTGGCACTCCCCTTGCTCCAGGGGAAATTAATTTGGTATTGATATTGGTTTGGTATTGTATAAACCTCATCAAGATCCAAATCCTGATATTTGCTGCCCCCTTAACCTCTCTCAGGCATCAGTGGGCCAAATCCCATTCTTTCTATGCAGAGGGGGAAGTAGTGACTTCTGGGGCAATAACCATAAATGTGGAATTCAGGAGGGATTTGGATATTGCTATGTGGGTATGGAGGTAGACTGGAATTGCTTTTCTCTAGAGTCAGTGTGTGGGAGAAATTGGCAGGCAGGAGAGGTATCTGGAATTCTATCACCAACGTGGTGCTGATGGTGCACCTAGAAGAAGATTGATGTAGAGTGTGTGGGAGTCTTTGGCTGCTGGGAGGATGTTGGTTTGTCATTTAGCCTGGAAGCACAGAAAAGTTGGAGAGGGGGCTCTTGTTACCTTGAAGGGCCTCTCTTACCTTCTGGAACCTGTGCATCCTCCATACAGCACCTAGTATCTCTGAGGGGTCTCAGTGTATCACCTATTACCTGAATAGCTTCACTCTGATGGTCATAGAATGTGGTATATTCCAAATCCTAGACTCATAGCCATCACAGTTGTGTCAGAACATACAGTCAATCAAAAGAGAGGCAGTGGGTCCCAAACTCAGCTCTAACGGAGAGTGGTATTATCAACTGAGAAAAGAAGTAGAAAGGGGGACCTTATAATAGGCTGCAGCACCTAAAACTACAAAATGCCAAAAAGTTGTGAGATGCTATTTTGCCTCCATCACTCATATAAATATAACACAGTATTAATGTTAGTCTTCATAAGCAGAGCTAAATAATATTCAGCCACTGATCATCTACTTGCTATCTACTTCAGAGCTTAAAATGATTGTAAAAAACATCAAGAACAAAGGCATTCATGAGGTGTTTACAAAATAACTCATAAAATCTTCAAGTTGATTATGTATCTGTATTAGAAATCTTTAATAATGTTTAAATTGGCCATTTACCTCCAGACTGAAAGAACAGTTAGACAATCCCTTTCCAGGAGGCAAAACAAGTCAACACATTAGAAGTTACAAGCCAGGAGATGCTGGTAGTGCAGAAAGGCTGGATTCAATGACATGCTTTGCCCAAAACGTCAGAAAAAATTCTATGAATTCTTACCAAATGGAGAGTTCTGAAGCTCTCAGTCTAAATTGTTCCAATCATGGAAAAACAAGATCAATAAATTCCAAGGCAGGAGGGGACCATTGTCATCATCTTGTCTGACCTGTTGTATAACACAGGCCAGAGAACTTCTCCAAAATAATTCCTAGACCATATCTTTTAGGAAAAAAAAGTCCTGTCTTTGTTTATTGCCAATGATGGAGACTCTACTATGACCCTTGGTTAATTGTTCCAATGATTAATTGCACTCACTGTTAAAAATGTATGCCTTATTCCAGTCTGAATTTGGCTGACTTCAGCTTCCAGCTATTGGATTATTGTTACACCTTTCTCTGATAGATTGAAGAACTTATTATCAATTATTTGTTCCACATGGTTGTAATCAAGCCATTTCTTAAACTTCTCTTTGTTAAAATAAATAGGTTAAGCTCCTTGGTTATGTCTACACTGGAGGCTCTGTTAAGTTGACTTAGAGAGTCCACATTGAACACTCCTGTCGACTGCCTGTATCTACACTGGCAAGTGCTAGGTCAATGGAGGAGTGGTGCATTGTCAGTAGCCCTGGGACGGGGCCTGGAGCCAATAAGGTCGACTTACGGGCTTTCCCCATTCACACTGGCTTAAGTCGATTAATAAGGTCAACTTAAGTGTTAAGTCAACCATAAGAGGTGGTGTTATTAAGTCGACTTAAGGAAGTGCTTAAGTCGACTTAATAAAAGCCCAGTGTGGACATAGCAGCCTGTACGTTGATTTAACCTTCCTTAAGTCGACCTAAGGCTCCAGTGTAGATGTACCCCTTGGCTACGTCTACACTACAGGCTCTGTTAAGTCGACTTCACAAGGTCAACTTTAGGTCGACTTAAAGTCGACCTTGTTAAGTCAACTTAGAACGTCCACACTAAACATTCCAATTGACTGCCTGTGCCCACACTGGCAGTGCTAGGTCGACAGAGGAGTGTTTTGGAAGCCTGGAGCTATGTTCCCTTTAAGCTGCGGGTGCGCGGTGGCCCAGGGGCCACAGCATACCTGTGCACCTTGTGCAGCCCAATCCCTGCCACGTCCCTTCCCTTCTCCCCAGCCCCTGATCTCCAACCATGGCTTTCCCCAGTTCCCGATCCCCACTGCAGCTCTCCCAGCCCCCCCAATTCCCAGCCCCTTCTCCCTAGCCCCAGCTCCCCAACCCCATCTCCCCAGCCCCTTCTCCCCAGCCACAGCTCTCCCCACTGCAGCTCTCCCCAGCCTTCAATTCACAGCCCTTTCTTCATAGGTAGCCCTGGCTACCCAGCCACAGGTCTCCCCATCGCGGCTCTCCCCTTCTCCCCAGCCCAAGACCAATTAGGTTGACTTAGGCTATTCCACGTCCACACCGGGTTTAAGTCAACTTAACAAGGTTGATGTACGCATTAAGTCGACCTAAAGAGTGGCAGTTATTAAGTTGTCTTAAGGAAGCGCTTAAGTCAACTTAATAAGTGCCCGGTGTGGACTCAGCTTTGTGTAGGTCGACTTAAGCATCGTTAAATCAACCTAAGTTGCAAGTGTAAACATAGCCCTTGAGCCTATCGCTATAAACCGTATTTTCCAATTCTTTTATCATTCTCTGAACCCTCTCCAATTTATCAACATCCTTCTTAAATTATGTACATCAGAATTCCAGCAGCAGTTGCACCAATGTCTAATACTTAAGTAAAATCTTTCTCCTCCTACTTCAGATTACCCCATTTATGAATCATCCTCTGTGGCCACAGTGTCCTGCAGGGAGCTCATGTTCAGCTGATTAGCCACCACAGCCCCCAAACCTTTCTCAGAGTCATTGCTTCCCAGGATAGAGCCCCCCATCCTATAAATATGGCCTAAAGTCTTTGTTCCTAGAGGTATACATATAGCCATCTTAAAATGCATATTGTTTGCTTGTTCTCAGCTTATAAAGAGATCTAGAGAGCTCTGTAAGTTGATCTGTTCATTATTTATTGCTCTCCCAACTTTTGTCTTATCTGCAAATGTTGTCAGTGATGATTTTATGTTTTCTTCTAGGCTTCTGATAAAAATGTTAAATAGCACAGGGCTAAGAACCAATCCCGTGGGGCTGCATTAGAAAGCATTTGGTGATATTTTATTGTTTTGAGATCTATTGGTTGTCTGCTATAATCCATTTAATGTGTATCAAGTTAATTTTATGTCATTCTAGTTTTTAAATCAAAATGTCATGCTGTACCAAGTTAAACATCTTATTGAAGTTCGGCTATGTTACATCAATCAACTTGTATCATTAAAAAAATGGTTAGACAGGCTCTGTTTTCCCTTATCCTATACTGATTGCTATTAACTATATATTGTCTAGTATAGATGTTGCATGGAAGGTCTATGATTATTTGGGTCATCCCATTTACTTTTTTAAAAAATGTTGGCATAACATTAATGTTCTTCCAATATTCTGGAACTTCCTCAGTTGTTCCAAGACTTTCTGAAAATCACCATTAATATCCATCGAGTGCCTCAGCCAGATCTTTCAAAAGTTCTGGATGCAAGTTATCTGGACCTGTTAATTTAGTCATTCCTTTCATTGCTTCCATCACTATCCTGTAATGTCTTGATCATTTTTAATTGAAAAATCTTTGTGAAGATATTTGCTACATAGTTGGGGCCTAATTCTGTGTAAATCAAGGATAACTTTGCTGGAGTTAATGGAATTACACTTGTGTAAAACCAAATCCCAGAAGTCTGATGTTTAAAACAGTGTATAAGAGTACTGAACGCGATGGATTCCTAATGAAGAGGCTCACCTTACACAATACCTGTGAACCATTTGGCATCCTTTAACATCTGAAAAGAATTGGGCCTTCTGGATGCCACCTTTTCATTGCATGCAGAGAAAAAAATAGAGTTGGTTGGAAATACCTTTTGGTTACTGTAATATGGTTCACTTTTACTGTGGAAGAAGGCTCAGCTTGCAAACCATTTCACTCAGTTGCTACTGATTTAGAGTGAAGTTACTCGCACGAGTGACCGTTGAGAGACTCAGGTCCTGTGGGCAGTGCAGCAGTAGCTGTGTTGATTCCAGGATATTGGTGAGACAATGAGTGTGAGGTAATATTTTTATTGGACCCACCTTGTCTCTCTGGGATCAGGTCCTGTCAGCTTCAGAAAGAGTGAAGGCTGCTCATCATGTTGCAGGATGAGGCCCTCAGTTACGCAGGACAAATGAATACAAGAGAAGGGACTGGATAACAATTCAAGTGAGAGACCATGTGAAGATAATTACTGATGAGAAGTGAAGAGGTGGTGTTAATTGAAGAAGTGGGGTTTTAAAGATAAAAGAAAGGACTGGCAAGGACAATATGATGATCTACCAGCTTTCATCCTTTTCAGCTTTGAAGAAGAGACTTTAGGGTGATGGATGATTCAGCCACACTTTTGAGGAATCAGAAAGTCTACATTCTAATTATGCTCTGCACTGACTCCCTGCAGGACCTTAGGCAAACCACTTAATCTGTCAATTCCTTTGTTTCTTCATTTATAAAATAGTTATTTTTGGTCCTTCATAAAAGGAGTAGCCAGCATCTAACAAAATGCACACAGCAGTTTATGATCCTTAAGTCTACTCTGGTCGTCCAGTAAACTGGAATCATTGCAGAAAAGATTTCTTCATAATCTATTATCCATTGCAAACAAATTAAATTGGCAAAATTAGGGATTAACCAGAAAACAGAACATCAAAATCGAGCTCTTGCATGTTTATCTGGTAATAGCCAGAGTGAGGTTTCTATTCAGATCCCTATATCTCGATCTTCCCAGATGGATTTGGTTCAGGGTTGGATTTAACAGCAGACAGGATCTTGTTCCTGTTCTGATTCAGATACAAGCAAAATCTCCTAAACCCTGCTGCTTTTGGGGCCAAAATCTGATTAAATTGCAATATTTCAGCATCGCCAAATCATCACTTTATGATTTCATTGTGGCTTTTGGAGAGTAAGGACTCCCCTGAGATACCAGAGGAGACAGTAGGAGGTTTTTTTTCTGTTTTGCTGTAAAGAATAGCTGATAGTTTAGTGGTGGAATTTGCTCCTGGATTGGTCTGTCCGTTGTGATTTGTGTTTTGCAATTAATGTCACATAGGTGGCGAGAACTTGGGATCTAGGCACTTTTGTAAATGCAAATAAATAGATAACTAGACCTAAACCCTAGACAAGAATTCATTTTAGGATAACACTGTAACCTAGATTGAATCTGGATCTAGAGATGAACATCACTTTTTCAGGCCATCTTTATGCAAATCTGGGTGGTCCTCAGATGCTTAGATTTTAATATAATTAGCTTTACTGTTCAATTTTAATGAGTTTTCAGAGTCAATAGGTTCAATCCTGCAACTCATCACATGTATAATTCAGTAACACTAACTTCAGTAGGATTGAGATCAAGACCATGAGAATCTCTTCCATATCAAATCAGAACTAATGTTATATACATTTCCTCTCAAGAAAATATACATCAACCAGTTTTCCTTTGATTGCAATCTCACATATAGCATCAGTTCAATACACCTCTTCCCCCCTTTTTTTGTTGTGTACTGAGAAGATAAATGTTTTGAGGCAAGGATCTGTTTACTTCCATGTCTGTGAGGTGCCTAGAAGCCTTCTGAGTACTAGACAAAATATAAATAAAATTATAATGAAAATTATTGTAAATATTCTACTATTCAGAATATATTAAAAAGTGCTTTGTTATCAAAACCTGGTTTAATTTGTGTGTTTTCCTCTAATTTAAAAATACATAATTAAATGACGTGAAGCTTGACAGATTTGAAAGGTATCCATATTCTATTAAAGTATTTATGAGACTAATATTTAGAGATTAAGTTTATGCTAGGAAACTAGCTTCATAAAAAGGAAAAAAATTGCCAAAGCTTTCTGCAAGATATTGACTACTTTTTAAATCTATGGGGGCAACAGTTTTCTGATACAAGGTCAAATTGTCATCAACACTGATGTCAGCTTGTATCAATGATGACAGAGTGGCTGAGTTGCTTATGTTTTTTTTTTTTCCTCTTAGCTACAAGGTCATGGGTTCAAGTCTCACACCAGGACTTGGGCTGATTCTTAACACGGACATGGCAGTGCATCACCAAAGAGATGTGGAACTGTTTGAGACATAGTTCTTCAGATGAGATGGTAATCCAAAATCCCTTTGCCTGTCCCCGCTGCCTGTCTAGGCAGTATCTCCATGCCACTTTGTGAAAAGGCTAAGAATAATCCTAAATCTCAGCCAAAATTCTGTCTCAATAAAACAGATTCTAATCTCCAAGTCAGAGTAGGAACTATTGTTTTCTACTTAATGGCTGTTATTGCAATACTACTACTATATTTAGCTAAATTGAGGGGAAACAGTATCAAGCATTTTAGGCTACCAAGAGCATGAAAAGCCAAATTTAAGCCCAAAATCTAATGTATTATTCCCGTGTCTCTGTCTATTCACATTTGTATGTATATCTAGAAAGTGATAGTCATGAATTAATTCAGCATACACACAATTTGATTGATACTATGTTGTGCAATTACTATCCTCCAAGCTTCAGTCATATAGCCTTTTTGCCATTTTGAAATGAGAACTCTACATTTAATATCAAACATTCTTTAATAACGAAACATTGTTTAACTTGTCATGTTGTAGTGATAGTGTTCAGTGAGTACTTTAAGCATGGATACTCTGTGGATGTTTTCTTCAAAGCAAATGAAAAATCTGGGAAGAAACAGGTTTCCACTGTGTATGGTTTAAAATTAGAAATAGAAAAGCCTTGTTATTCTCGGGATTACAAAATGCTATGCATATTGCACTGCTGAAAATGCTCATGTATGTTATCTAGTAATTATCTGCGTTTTCCTTTTATTATATTTTTTCTTGCAGTGTAGATTAGAAAGGTCAGAGCTAGATCATGAAGATTCAGGTTTTATAAATGTTTAGGTAAATACATGCCTATGTGACAATCTCCATGAAGTTTCTTTTGTAGTATTCTGTATTTAAAGTTAGCTTTGAAAAGGCTTTTAGATATTAGTTTGGGTACAAATCAGAATAATTTAAGATTTTTGTATGTAACACATGGAAATTTTTTTTTCCTAAAATGAGATCTATGAGCTCTTGTTATCAAATTGACCATCTAAGAAAATTGTCAATTGATAAGTAAAACTTCAAAATAATGTTTTTTGGACCACTCTTCATAACATAAAGCATTGAAACTCTTTTTGCAGCAGTCCTGCTGGCTTTCTGTTGCTTGATGTTCTGACCATCTTTGAACCCTTGAACTCTGACAGAGAGGAGGGGCTTGGAGAAGTTGTCATCTGATCTATGTATGAAGGCAAAAGGAATAGCTTCCCTTTTAATAGCACTCCTTTCTGTTTAACAGTTGGTGGGAGATTAAAATGATCTAGGTGGATAAGGCAGGTTAAAGGTCAAGGGACACCACAATTCCCCCCTCCCCACATGTCAAAATATAGACAGGTCATTAGAAGTTAAAATTTTACATCCTTCCCCAAATGTTTAAGTCTATTTATTCACTGTTTTTATTGTAAATTCCAATTCTTGAGGGGACTGGACCCCTACCAGGCTACTGTCCAGCCTGTATAGTTGTCAGGTGCTGACATTCTGAGTTTCAGTCATATTAATTGCCAGAGAAAGGCTATAATCCCCTTGCTTTGAAGCTGAAGGCTGATTTTTAGGCAGTACTTCAAAAGCAGCACACAACTGAAGAGGCATATTTCCTATGAGCACTGAATCATCATGATTTACTCTGTTTGCATTCGTCTACATAGGCCTTGCATATTTGGCTCCACAACAAAAAGGTGCGATCTGGCTAGAACACAGACCACGGAGAAGTTTTTACTCTAGTGAAGTTGATAAACGACCTCATCTGACACATACCGTTCCAGATCTTTGCTTTAAGCATCATTAATAAAGTATAAACTCCTATATCATACTTTTTTACGAATGAAAAACCTTGTCTTATGTGATCTGATTTTTTTCCCCTTCCCCTGAAACATCATATTAAAACTATAATTTAGAGTCAGGCTAAGTCCTAAAGCCTGTATAAATAAGAGCTGTGTGTAAAAAGCCAAACCTTTTCAAAACACTGTTTTAATACCTTAAACACTACATCTTCTTAATTAAATCAGATTGTGAACAAGAACTTCATATCCAGCAGGAAATGTCCTTTATTAATTAAACATATTGTTTAACTTGTCTATAAAAATGCCCATAATTGCAAAGAAATTTCCAACCAATATAGAACTTTTAATTGGTGTGTGTTTCACTTATGACTCTCTATCTGCAGACCTGCACTATAGGGACTTCCTCATACAGGATTTGCCAAGTATACTTAGTGTTATATTTGAGAAAGATTAACAGTATTTCTGATCAAAGGAGAATCCTGCTGCATGGTCTTACCAGATTGTCATTCTCTCCCATTATGGCTCATTTGCACAAGATTTTCATGTAATATGAGCCATTGTTTTGATGGCAGTGACTTGACATATAGGCAGAGCCAAAAATGCATCACTGCACCCTACTCAGTCAGGCTGGGGGGTATCTTACTCTGAAAGGACTTGCCAATCAGAAAATGCAACTGTTATTTCAATAATGTTTAAACGTTTATCAGATGGAAAATTTATTAGAGATTAGATGCAATTTTAACTAGGCAAAGTTTTGGTTATTATGAAATTCCCATAGCAAATTATTAATAGTTTTAGTGATCTGAGTATTTCTAGGGCTTGTTTGTTACTTCAAAGTATTCTGTTTATTTTAAAGAGGGAAAGTCTCATGCTAGTAGTGACACATGATAAGTTTAATAGCCTAATTTAGTAGTCTAGTGTTAAGACTCATATGTGATGTATATGTTGCATTGCAGAATGCTTTAGAATCAACTGAGTTGTTAGTAAACTGCACACACAGAAAAGTACCTACAGAATACTTTTGTTCAAATGCTGTCTTTCAGATAAAAATTTGTTGGGCAAAGTCCTATTATGTGGGCAAATCAGAATTAACCCCCTTCCCCTCCCCCCCCTCCTCCAGTGTTTAGGTAGTGCAGGGAACTCAGGGCACTAACAGTTGTTAGATATCTCAGGCCTGATTCTGTAATTCTTACTCAAGCAAAACTCCCATTGACTTCAGTCATGGACTTAAAGATGCCCACTCTTAACTCCCAGCTAAGGTACTTAGATGCAGTTGTGAGAGTTAAAAGCAAAGTTTCAGCCTTAACTGTAAGTTTTCTTGATTTTTGTGGATTTAAATTAAGATTAAGATTATTTTATCATTCCTTCCCCCCCCCCACTCCTTACAGTGGAAAAAAATCCCAACAACAAATTTTTAATGAAAATGTATAATATGTGGCAGTTTACATTATGATGGACATTTGAGACATTATTTACTTGGAAGAAGTAATGACTCCTTTCAAGCAGTTACTTTCCCCATAAACTCATCAGTGTGCAGATACACTGTTAAGATATGCATGTATTGAGTTTTGAAGAAAAGTTATTGCACATTAGCTGGTTGTAAAATGTAAATGCCAGACATCTTTCTTGTTCTGCTTGTTCATGTGTACATATAGCTAACTTTATGGACAAACACCTGTAATATTTCATTATAAACGTCTAAGTACTTTGGAGATAACGAAATGCAGAAGAAGAGCCCCAAAATAGTGTATTTGAATTTCTTCTCAGCCTTGCAATTCAAAATTGTTCATATATATATAAGTTTTAAGATGAAAGAAACCTGGTAGATGAATTACAAAATTTTGTCATATGGGGTTTTTAATGAAAATCCTGAAAAACTTTTAACATTGGTGACCATAGTTAGCACTCATTTGTTGTATAAAAGGTTTGCTTTAGTAAACTCATCACATAAAATGGAATTTGGAATTTATGTGTTAACAATTCCATTGATATTTAAGGGAAACTTTAAAAACATAAACAATCAAGCTTTTAAACAAATATTACAGAACACTGTATTACAGAAAATACTCTCAAAATACATGAGCAACAGCGCCCTCTATATTTAGCAACCATACCATGATTAAAAACAGACTTTACAACATGAAAAGGGAGCCTTTTTAATTCAATAGTTGTCAGTTGCAGCAGCTGTTTTGGGAGGCTGGGGGGTGTTATGATGTGTTTCTAAGAGGTATGTAATATTATACAATTACATATTACCATGTTTTACTTAGAGTTACAAGAATTCCCTTAATATAGTAATACAAACAATAAAGTGTACAATAGATATAAATGTTACAGTTTTCAATTCCCTAAAACATAGTTTAGACACACAGTGTAACTTTGTGAAAGGAAATATATTGCATGGTATAGTTTTGCTTTCAAAATATTTGCATTCTAGTCTTCTAATGTTATTTTTTCACTATTATGTACATTTTATTTAGAAATATAGGCAGTGGTTTTCTTTGGTGATTAGATATATAATTACGCTAGTCCCAGAATATGCAGTAAAACCATGGACTCATCTAAAAGAATGGCATTGTGAATCTTTACATATGACTGAAATTAAACTTGGAGCTAATTGTAGTATTTTTGCAGTTCTCAAAGTGTAATTGGCTAGGAAAGTATTTGCTATTGATAATTTCATCATTTCAACAAAGTATTTTCACACTGTAAATACTACACAGAGAAAACACTCATTTTTCCTATGTGAGAAGTTCTTATGTTATTTCTTAATTAACAAGAAAAGTAAAAAAATATTTTTCTGCTATTTATATAGCCATTTAGTATAATTGAGATGGTAATTAACTTAGTAATTTTTTGAGTTTATACATGTAAAAAGTATGGGATGTTTTATATTTTTTAAATGTAGATATTTTAGCTATTTTGAAACTGAAAATATGTTTCTTTAAGGCAGCATGCATTTATTAACAGTGTAACACATATACATAGAAAAATAAATGCAAAACATGTTGAATTTTTTTAATATAAAAACAATAATATTTTAGCCCTTCAAAGTTAGATATATTTTAATTCTTTATCACTACATTACATCTTGGTTAACAAAATAATTCTTCCTTTTAATATGTAATTAGCATCCAATAGTTCTTGCACATAGAAAGCAAAATAGAAATGTGCTCAGGATTCTTTTTACATTGAAATCATACGTTGTGTAATTTGGAAAAAACTTAAATTTCAAAGGCGTAGTTTTATCAAGTTGTGTGTTTTTCATGTGTCAATGGCATGTAAGGATATCAGAGCTTGAGGTGTTATAGTAACATGACAAAGCTTACATTTTAAATTTACTAATTTAAAACAGAAAAACTGCCTCTTTTGCTACACAATTTAGGGCAGCTAGCAATGTGTAAAATCATTACAGTTCTGTGTATCTACCATACACATTTAAGAGGAATGTCTGAGTATTAATATAAGCTTAGATTATTGCAAAAAAAGTGGTTTAACAATCAAGCAACAATAGTTCTTTGTTCTAGTTCTACTTTTAAGCCATTTAGGTTGCCACTTTGAAAAATATGAAGCCATGTACTAAATTTCCAAAGACAAAGCACCAAAGGCTCTCAGTATCATTGTGTTCATTTGAAGAGCAAATTAAAAGAGTGAAAGAATGGTGCAAATAATTGTTTCATATGTTCTTTCCTTGTGACTGCTGTAATCATCCAGGCTGATTTACAAATGTAGACTTGAAGGTTTCTCAGCTTCCTGCAGTGTAGAAGACTGTTAGTTTGGCACTCACACTCATGCCCTTGTAATCACCACTCAAAACTATGCCCTGGTACCTCCAATTCCCAGTCTCTTGATTGAACACCTCATTCTGTGCTAACAAGGTGTCCAAGGTATTTGAACAGGGGCTGCAGGAGGAAAATTGTTAATGGTTTTGCTCATTAAGAGTTGCAGCACTAGTTTTGATAATTTGGTAACTATCTAAATTGCAAGTTGATTTTTTTCCCTTTCGTTTTAAAGAATGATGCTAAAATTGGAGACAAGTGACATAAACAGTTACAAATCCCTAAAAGCCTGGTTAAATGGCTGCATTTGTATTAATGCAAAGATTTTTCATAAAGTAGATGGCATTATTTTATTTCTGAGATTCTATTTTAAAGTTGTTGACAAATATAAAACAAGTATAAAAAAGAAAACATAATGAATAAAGATACACACATAGAGAATCACATCTCTGGGAAACAGCCTGAAGTTCTCCCAGAAATTGCTTTAAAAACAAATGTATTTCATTGTAAGGTTAAAAAATAGCCCCGAAGGACTCACATTGGGTTTGGCTGGGATCTTGTAAACACCAGGGTGTAAATCAGGAATAAGTCTGCTAAGGTCAAAGGATTTATATCACTATAAAACTGGTTTAAGTGAGATTGCTATCTGATTTGAAGAGTCTTAAATAATCCCCTGGAAACACTGTAAATTAAGAGAAAAATACCTTATGTTCACAATGGACCTAATCCTGAAAACATTATCAAACAAATGTTTCATTGACTTTGAGAGGAATTTTACTCAAATAGGGAGTGCAGAAGTTGTGCCAGGAACCCAGTAACACAAACTAATTAAGATACATTTGACAAAACACCTGAATGGAATTTATCTCCCTATAAATTTAATGTCTCACTTCAGCTCATTGTATTACTTCCATAAACTGTATAAAATGTATACATGTAATTGGGCTAGATTCTGTTCTGTTACATTGCTTACACTCAAAAGATATTGCACTGATTACTCTGAGAGTAGAATTTACCCTATGGAAAATAATTTATGAAATGGAGGTGGAGAGTTGGAAAGTTACTTTAAGAAGGAAAGAAAAAAATAAATATGTTATGTAGGCTTTCTTCCCTGCTAAAAGTTTAAAGTTTCACCCAAGAACATGAGTTCTAGTCATTATCTCCCCCCACCCCATAACTGAATTAAAAGTAGTTTCAGGTATTGCCCATGCCCCAAATCCTCCTGCCAATTTTTGTGATTTTACAATCACATACACCTAATTTTAAAATATTTTTCTTTCCTCTGCTATTGTCTGAAACACACACACAAAAACCAGAGGAATGTAACTGACTATAAAACAGGAAACACTAACACTGATTATACAAAAATACTATTGATACACACAGTATAAACAAACTGAAAATTTCCCCCTAATTTCTCTCCATTATAGCAATCTTAAATGTTTCTCATAACAGTTGGCAAAGCATTTTCAGACAAAAGTGTGCCTTTCAAACTGACAGTGTCCTCCTGTTAGCTTGTGTTTCAAAGTTGTTCTTTATTGAATAATCACATATTTAATTGAAATAGGAAACATTTTAAAAAAATGTTTTGCCATGATAGACATTAACTTTATTTGGCCTTCGCTGAAATGTTCCAAGCAGCAGACAATGCTAATCTAATTTAGCAATAACACAATTCCACTCAATCCTTTTTTAACCAATTCTTTTTCAGAAACTTATGACAGCCACAAAATCAGTGTTACAAAAAAATCTCTCTCACCACTTGCTGGCATATTTTTCCAAGGTACACATTTTATTCTTTACAGGGATGTGTAGAGGGGAGACGAAGGAACTAAGTGACAGCATCATTTTATTTACAATGCTGTTACATTTTGCTTACAAATATCGTGTGCATAAATATGTACATATTGCGTACTGAACATTTTTGTATGTACTATAAAAGTATAGCACAATCTTTTAACTGCATTCAGATGAAGGCATTTATTACTTTAAGAAAGCATTTTAAGTATTGTATAGTAATTCCTGGTTTTGTTTAGATTCCATATTTTTTTTAAAGAACACGAATTTTTATTTGACTAAGGATGGCAGTTATGCTCATGTGCAGAAAGCAAAGGATATTTTAATACGATGAATGTAGCAGTTTTCTTCTGTGTGTGCCCTTTTTGTTGTTCTTATCTGACGGCAACAACATGGTGTTGCTAAAATTGTAGTAATAATTTACTGGAATCAGAGTCTGTCTGAATTTCAGCTTGTGATCAGGTTAGCTCTGAACAAAAAAGAGTAGGTTTTTTCCACGTACTTGTTTTATTGTTCCCACAGAACTGAATGTTTAGGTAAAACTTGATCTATTCAAATTGGAAACTTCTCTTTCTGAACTGGATCTTGAGTGCAGACCATGATTTGTGCATAGAAAAATGACAGAAATAATGGCATGCTACTATGTAAGGATTTTTTTGTTTTTAATGAATCAAGCCCCAAATTATTTAAATTAATTCTGGTCTCATCATTGTATTAGAATATCATTATTATACTTTACAAAACAAAACCCCAACAACCCACCCCTTTGCTCCCCTCCCCAACAATTCATGGACGTAATAACAGTATCCGTCTGATGAACTTTCTCCAATCGTTTTTGTTGGTATCAAAGAGCAAGAATGAATACTAATGTCTTCTGTTCACTAATAATTACATGTATTCAATATGTATTAAAAGATAGCATGTAAAGTGTACAAGTTTCTAACCATCCTATTGCTTTGAAAACTCAGTGATTGATAAAGCAATCAGTGAACAATTTTATTAGTCAGAAAAATTTTTAAAAAAAAAATCAAAATTCCCATCTAATTACAGTATGTTGGATCTAAGTATGATTTGATTGAACTTAGTCTATATATTACCCACAAGGACACTGCATTTGAGGTCTGTTCTTCGAAGAGTGCCATCACAAAACGTCCACTGAAAGTTGATGCAAAATACCTGATACTGAAGTCCTTTCCCAACCAAACCTCACTTAACAGGATGAGAACAAGGTACTGTGCAATAGCTACCATCTAAAACAAAATTTCCAGTATTTACATAATTAGTTTTTCCTCTTTCTTTTGCCCCATCCAGACCTAAATTTCCTCCGCAGGGCCTTGAGTATGTAACACAGGTGTAATGGGGAAGGAGAAGTTATTCTCTTCTGACGATACAGAGTGCCTATAAAGGCTGCTCATGTAAACCTTTTGCAGAGAGAGGAGAAGAATGGGAGGGTGTGCATAACAGATCCTCTATCCCAACCTCTACCTGCACTCCACCCCATCTTCTCTCTAGTGGACAAAGAGTCCCAGTGGGGATGATCTCTGCTCTGATTAGGTGGAGTGCATCCAAAATCCATCCTATTTAGTGGCACTACAGTGGTTCCATTTCCCAAAGGAAACTTCATGGCCCTGCATCAGGGCAGCATGTGCACATTAAGCACAGACACACTGGAGCAGAAAAGACCGCACCTCTATCTTTATATTGCAATGATTGTTACTGCAATAGAAAGGTTCCCAATATACCAGACCAGCTGTGACAGAAGGCATGACATTCTTCCTCCTGGCATTTTAGGTCAATTTGAATTTGCCATTAACCTGGGCCCTCTCTCTTCTCACACATCCTACCTGCTTTTTTCTCCTTCCCAACAGGTCAGCAGGGCTCTTCTTTCCACAGAATGTCATACATTTGTGTGTGCAGAAAGGAGCATACATCTGTTGTACTCCAGTCAAAGATCGAGTAGTAATTGTGTAGATTCAAATAAAGTTAAGCACCATGTGATATTTTTGGCACTGAGAAGAATTAACTTTCCAGGCTGTTTCCTTAATATAAGAACAAAGGATAAAAAAGGGCTCAAGTTTGGATAGAACATGGTTAGGCTTAAGAGATGTAGGCTTAAATCGGACACTCTGCTTGCAAATGAGTCGCTTAGGTATGCACTGCCATGTTTGGCGTGGCTCTCTTACGAGGCAGGAGTAACTCAGCAGCCACACTATTGGAAGGTCAGGAATCTTAGCACTTCCTATCTTGCTCATCACTTTATACTTTCTGCTTCTATGTGCAAGAGTCCACACATGCTCTGCAAAACATGGAGCCCAAAGCATTAAATTATTTTTAAACTGGCACTGTTGATTTTTAAATCCCTGTATGGTTTACGCCCTGGTTATATTTAACAACTATACTTTCCAAGTGAATTTAATGGTAGTAGTGGGAAAAGTTACATGAAGTTGGAGGAAACTGCTGCATGACCCATTTCAACTATTTTGGCCTGTCTTCTCCATATAGAAACTACTATTTTCAGTAATTTTATGTACTTTAATGACTGAGTCATTAGGATGGCCTGTGTGTTTCCTTGTGCAGGACAGGTGACTAGCCAATCAGGGATGTTCACTCAAAACCTTTTATAATAACTCAAAGAACTCCCATACTCCACGCATGAGTCATTGGTTTATACCAGACATATTAACAATTCCAACTTTAAATGTAAATTTAGTCACAGTCATCAGTTCTGAAAAGATAACCTCTTGGACAGATGGGCTATAACCCATCACTCTGTTAATGTCCATGTTTTTCCTTCTTCAACTTAAAATAATTGTCCATTTTAAAGAGCCAAATGCTTCTAAATCTTTGAGGAGCCCATTTGACTCCCTAAAAGGTAAAACCATGGTTTTTTGAGCCATTTTAAGGGAAAGGAGTCAGAACTATTATTGCTTTTGGATTCAGCTTGTCCCTTACTTTGAGTAGCAGTGAAATGCCCAGTGTGTGTCCTTTTGCAGCTGCCTTTGCTTTTTAGACATGAATTATTGAATATGGAGCAGTGTAGACAAAATTTTCATTCCACATTGACCACAATGTGTTTTTAGAATCCCCAAGTACAGCATGGGCTATTCATACCCTCAGATAAACTGCACCATGATGGATTGGACATACTCTGGTACCTTTGTAGGAAACTCTTTAGTAGAAGAATGTGGAATGAAAAGAACATTTCTGGTCAAGAATCATAGTAATATTGGTGAATCAATCCACTGAAGATCCAAGAATTCGTGCCAGTTTGCCAGAATCTTTGCTAATATTTTTAAAGACACTCTCTAGCTTCCTCTCTGATTTTAATCAAAAGTTACTGTTGTTTAGAAAAACAAACAAGAAGTCTGGTGGCACTTTCAAAGACTTATACATTTATTTATTGCGTGACCTTTCATGGAGAAAATCCCACCTTGCATTCCATAGGTGTGGTAAGGGGAAGAGGACACTGGCATTTCCGCTTGCCTGTGCTTTTGCTTAATGTGCAGGGTAGAGGGGCAAATGTTACACTCCTGTAAAAAAATTACGCTAATATTTGCTGAGTATGTGCTCACAGCACCTCATACACAATGCTTTCTGAAGCTTCTTCTGGGGCAGGATGCCTTTCCTCACTATGGTTCAAAGCTACATTCTGCCTTACAGTTTACTGCTTAGATTTGTGTAATGGGCTTTGAATGAAAATTTCCTTGCTGCCCCACGAGTGTGCAGGAGACTAGGACAGGGCACAGCAGCAGAACACAATTGTTTTCTCTTTACATCTTGCATACTGGCGAGTTAGAGGAGGAATATTGCAATAACCCTGGCGCAGATTATGCCTTAAAGGCATAAATGAGCTCTAAGTACTCTCCTGTCATTCATGATGTGTGACATGAAAGCCGTGGGGTTAGAGATCAATATCCAAATATCACCTGTTTATATAATGCTACATTTTAGTGCCTTCACACATATAACACCACAAGCCAACATTACATAACACATTGGTTGTAATGTTACTTCCCGTAGGAATCTAATCCAAAATTTAATATGTCCAACTAGTAGGATTTTTTGCTCGATATTCAGTCTAACTTGTCCTTTGCTTAATTTCATCCCATCATTCCTAACTATACCTTACTTTTACTACACCCAGATACTCTCCTTATTTTATGTATATAGCCCTCACACTATACTCCCCTGTTGTTTCCATTTGTTCAAGCCATCAGTATTCAGATTTTTAAATCTTCTCTTGCTACTGTGAAACAGAAAAAGAAAAGGGATCAGTGTAATAATTTATTATTCAATTTTTCTCTGACTGAAAGCAGTGGGAGAACACCTAATTGGAGCAGGCTGGGATTCTTTCTTGATTCCCCTTCTGGCATATTCAATGGCTTTTTATCGATCTATCAATTGATCTAGCTAGGGTAATCTTTAAAAGATAAATGTTATATTTGGAGAAACTAAAACAAAAGCTTAAAGAAGGTAATACTGGTCACGAACAAGTGTGGAAATGTGGATAGAGAAATCCAGTTTGAATTTCTTGAACACTGAGAACAAAAATCTGAGCCATACAATAAACCTGGACTATATTTATTGATGTCTTCTTGTTAAGCAATTTCCATTGTGATTTGTTATCTCAGAGATTGGATTTTGGGAAATTGAGAATAATGGGCCGTAACATGCCTTCAGTACACGTGCAGAATTCACACTGATATAAATTGGTGCTCCCTTCACAGACCGAGGCCTATATATGACCCATAGAATCAAAACTAGATTTTTCACATATGTAACAACAAAATTAATGGAGCGTTATAATCCATTTTAAGATCTAATGAAATACACCCTGATTTAAATAGCAATTAAACAGAGAGCTGTCAATAGACATTGATGAGTTTTCACATGAAGACAACAAAATTCCTGCCACCAGTGATCCGCTTTTAAGGAGAAGGGCTCATAGACTCTAAGAACACATTTACTCAGAGCATTATTGATTAAACATGTATGGAGGCTTAAATATGTGAATTATACTTATGTGTTATATAGTATATACAATAACATATAGTAACATACAATTTACACATTCAAAATTGGATCTGTTTCAGGAAACAAGAGGTAGAATAAACCCTGGAATCCTAGCCTTGAAAGAAGGGTCAACCCAACCACGTTGCAGGGAAGAAAAACCTAAAAGGAGAGGTAGGAAGAAGTCCAGAGAGACAGCAGCAAAGAGTCTGACAGTAAAACCTTAGCTGCTGGTTCCAGGGTCATCAGTACTACCAGCCAGTCAAAGGGCTGGTTACACTGAATACAATCACACAGCTGGATTTAAAAGCCCAGCTGTAAACTGAAGGTGTTGTGGGAGAAGACGGCACTTGTTGTTACCTGCAGGATCCCCCAGCAAATTCCTAGTAAATTCTATAGGTGACTTCCATAACAGCGAGGTGTAGACTTGGTGGTAAAATCTGATTCTAAATGCTATTCTTTTTGAAGCACTTGTTTCCTGCCTTTCTGGGTGCCAACAGACCAAAACAGGCAAATTCTTTAATTCTACTTTGGCTGTTTGAAAGTTATAGGAACTTAGTTTCCAACATCCAAACTAATTTCAGCTCATGCTTCCAGATCCTTGCTTCCAGTAGTGCTATGGATCCCCATTAGAATGAAAGGGTTATTTTTTCTTTTCAAGAACTTCTTTATAAGCAGTTTTCATATAATAGGAAAAGGTTTACGGAGCTCAAAATTCCCTTCGGGGGCTCTGGAAGGCCCTATACAATCTTGTGCATTGTCAGCAGAAGCTTTGGCAAGATTTATTGTATTCTCTTCAGTCCCTACTGGGAGTGGCTGCATCGAACTCAAGACCCTGATTATTTCTTACCCCTTCTCCTAAAAGATACATCCCACATCTCCTCCTGGTTAAAGATGTATCTAATCCTCTGATCCTCCACCTTAGCTCAAAGCCCCCTATTTAGACAATTCTGTTAAAGAACCTCCATGTCACTTCCAGATGACATAATAGGTGGCAAGAATAAGTTTCAGATGTTGGCACTGATTATATCATGACAGATCCAACAGTCCAGCCCCCTGGTTTTGACCTTCTGTGTCATGTGTGGGCAAAGCTCAATTGATTCAGACATAGAGTGATCAGAAGTGCTCCAAGTTACTGTAAGTGGGGCTTCCAAGACTCTCCTGTTTGTTGCTGTGGCCAGAAGATGTAGTTCATAACTTTACAGGCTGCATCCATTGGCAAGGGCTTCCTGATTCCCTTCCTGACTTGCAAAATGCCCTTCTCTCAGCTATTGAATGGTTAGGACATTTAGACTAGCAGACTTGACTTGAAAGTCAGTTTAAACGCAATCACAATTATAATAGATACTTTTAAAAGATACAGGCAACTTCTCATTTTAACTTCCTCCTTGGAATCTAGCTTTTCTGCACGGTGGTATCCACCTAATTTGGTCTGGTGAAAGTTCATGAAAAGCAGTGATACATCTCCATGAGCGGAATGGAAGTCCCTTAGAATGAACAGAAGAAATTTACTATTTTCTTAGCTTTTTACCATAAGTTTGTTGCAAGCAGATTCAATTATATTTCTTATAAGTTGAAGCTACTGTTTCCAGACTAATTTGCTTTTTAACTTTGTTATTTCAGCACTGTACTGTCTGTGGATTTGGTCTTGTTTCTGGGTCCATTTCCCTCCATTAGAACAGCTCTTCTTCTTTTTTTCCTTCTTATGATATTGTTCAAAGGCTTCTTGTGATGACTTGAAAAAAAATATTGATTGTTAGACCATTCCTCTTGTTCATTCATATGTTTTCTGGTCCCCAGATGGAAACACCACAGCTGTTGCACTGAATTCACTATTGATTTTTGTCTCTGGATTATCAGGGCCCCAAGCAAGGGGGCCTGAATTCAGGCTCTTCCTTTCTCCTCTATTATGGATTAAAGTTGTTATTCTAGCAACTTAAAGGAAGTTCTGGGACATGTATCTGACAAGAATCAGAAGTAGCAGGTCACATGACTGCTTTTTCTGAGCTATTTTTCTAGCCTCTCTTCTGTTCTTCAGTATCGCCCTTCCCCCAGTTCTTCAGTAGCAGCTTCACAACTGTGAGACATAGTCACCTCAATCCTTCTTCCTCCTTCTCTCTGCTGTGATGATTCCTATTCTGGACATTTGTTTTAGGTAGCAGAGCAAGAATCCTCCTGACAAATTAATATTTTTAAATTTAGCCATTGCTGGCCACCAGCCTCTGCTCAAACAAAGTAAGAAGTGGGGAGGATTGCCATATTTTAAATGCTTTTCACCCTATCCTTCAAGGAAAGTCTCTTTAAAAAAAAACTTGTCATTCAAATAAAATGCTTATTGTACAGACTGTTTCCTTTTCATTAAAGATTATTTATACCCCTCCTCCCCCTTCTTGTCTAAGGGTATAATTATGAATGATCTAAGCTTGTACTGAAAAACCTAAATTAAAACATACATCTGTTGTAAGAAGTCTTCTACCAGAAAACTTGAAAATGTTATCTCTGCTGTGTAGCTGCCTATTTACTCTCTTTAGGTTTATTGTCATCATCTATATGTTCCAGAATTAAATAGGGATTAAATCTCTTGCTGTATATATTACCTGTTTTAAATATTGACAAAAAGGAATGAAACAACATGAGAATCTGAGTATATTTTGTATTTATACTCATACTTGTTTTTCTTTACTTTTCTTTACTTAGTTTAACAATATATTAATTAAATGGTAAAACCTCTTGCAAAGAAAAAATAATACATTGCTTTCATGAAAAGCTAGGTGTGTTCCAGACAGTAAATCATAAATATTTCATCCAAACTAGGCCATCATGCCTTAAAACGCAACAGCAAAACACATTTTTAATTAAGGCCAACACTGTCCCAACATTTGCTTTAAATATGAGGACGAAAGAGTAGCAGAAAAGGACATTATTCCTTAGCTCCTTTGAAGCTGCCTCTTGACATGTAGCTCAAGGGAGGGCAATACCACATGTATGGTGGGTTCCTGGCAAATTCTTCATGTAGCGGAAGAGGCTGTGTAATGTTTTCCCAGTTTACGTTTTGCATGATTAATAATCTTGTTTTTCAGTTCACTTTAAAAACATTACAGTATAAAGATTCCATTAAGACGCTGAACATTAATTAACATCATACACTCTTCTTCTTTCATTTGATTTGCATTGGGATTTTTTGTTTATCAAGTGATGTGTTGTGAAAATTATTCCTTCACCCTGCAGTTTTGTCTTCTTATCACCTATATATTACTTCATGCTAATACTGAAAGGTTAAATGTTATAATTATTTATGCTAACTTTAATTTTCCCTAGTGTCATAGGCAGTACAAATGAAGCAGCAGCAATTGATTATACATCACTGACAGCAGAAAGCAGAACAAACATACTGTTCCTTCCATGAAAAGCTCGTGCCAGATTACTCATACTTAAGTTGTGTGTCATGAGGACACTACTCAAAACCAAGTAAAAATGATGATAGAAATATTTATTTTGTATCTAGTTCTGGGTGTAAGTCGCTTTGATAAATAAATATCGTTGGTATTTTTGTGCCTAAAGAAATGTGATGGAAATATATTTGCCTTTAGAAGAACTTTGTGTAGTTAAATATTTGGGTTATATTCTGGCTTTTGGTTGCTAGCGTTACTTTGAGGAAGGAGTGGAATTTCTGCAGTCAAGTATTGTTTCCCTGATCTATTCTGCTTGTCCAAGAAGATGCAGACATTATATGTAAGGGTTGGACCAGTTCTAACAGGACCTGGTTTAATCTCCATCAAATTATACGTTATGACCGGTCCAAAGCAGGAAAAGCATATATTACTCCAAATGCCTACTTCTGAGTGAATGGTGGTAGTCAGGGTTTGTAGGGGTCTTGGCCATGTCACCAAACCACTTTGGGGTCAAGGTATATCATCAGGTGCATTAGCCAGGCTCTTCCACTTAGTTCACAGTGGTATATAGGTCACCCTTCTGTTTGGATCCTACATGATTCAGTTACAGCAGGCAAAAACTCTTTAAGTCCCCACATCATTTCCTCAGATGACATCCACACAAGACTTGGCAGAATGTAACCCATTTTGAGAAGATTTAAATTAATTTCTTTATTATTATTCCTTTATTATTTTTTTGCCCATAACATGAAAGCCCTGCACAAACACAAAAGAAAGCACAGTCCATGCCCCTTTCAGGTTGACAGTGGTTCAGTCTCTAGCCTGGTACCATCTGAACTGTGGAAGAATGAAACAGAAAGACAGAGGTTAGGGGAAAGAGGTGAAATGGTGGAAAGTGTCCAGATGGTGATGGGTCTTCTTTTGATAATACCGTTTTGTAAGAACACAATAGAATACAGGTGATCAGTTCTGAAAAAGGAGGAGAGGAGACATGCCACATATCCCCAGCTACTGATCTAGTGGCTCACAGAGGCCATTTCAGTCCCCAGCCCAAATTAGTTACAGAAATGCTCTGACAACAGTAGGAACAGTCTGCTAGGGTCTGTTCTGCCAGCTCAGGGTCACCACCAGGTTTTAGCCCTCCACTCCCATACTCAACATGGAGTCGGGGGGACTATGCTCCCAGATATCACTGGTGGATTCCCATATTTGACAGGCAGCTCTGAAGATTCCTTAAGGCTCCATGGCTATGTCTACACTGGCAATTTTAGTCGACTTAAGGAAGCTTAAGTCGACTTAAATTAAGCCATGTCCACACTAGGGTTTCATTAAGTCGACTTAAGAAATTCCTTAAGTCAACTAAATGAAAGCTTAAGTCGACTTTGTTACTGCCACTCATTAGGTCGACTTAACCCTTAAGTCAACTCCTTAAGTCGACTTAAGGACGGTGTGGACATGGAGTAACCCTTAACTCGACTTTATTAAATCGAATTAAGGGTGGCTAGGTCGCCCTAACAAAGTGGACTAAGTCGACTTAAAGCTAAGTCAACTTAGTCCACTTTGTTAAGTCAACTTTAATAAGGTCAACTTAACTTTTCCAGTGTAGATATAGCCCATGGGATTTTCCTTTAGCACAGTTGTACGTCTCCCTTGTGCTTCTGGGGTAGTGATTTAAGATGAGGATCTAGCCCAATGTTCTCAGAGCCCAAGCACCCCAAAAACTAACCACAGCCATCTGATTAATTTCTTGTAAGCATCATCATAGAAAGGGGATCTAGATAGGATTTGATTATAGACAGGAAAAGTGATATTGTGAACCAGGTCAGGAAGGATATTCCATGATCAGAGAGCATGTGGAAGAAAGTGCAGTGGCGTTTGAGGGAGAAGCAAATGGGACATTGAGAATGGAATTATTGGTTGAGTAGAGGAGCAATAGGTAACACAGTAAGAGACAAGGCAAGTAGGGAGAGACAGAGTTATTCAGGATCTTAAATTTAGGGACAAGATTCTTGAAATTAAGAACAAGATGGTTCATCTTACCCTTTGTGCATTTAGAGCTAAGAAACAAACACTTAAGGGGAAGCTTTTTAAAAATACCTAAGAGATTAAAATGCACAAGTCTAATTGAAAGTTAATGGGACTTCAGCTTCTAAATTTGTCTAGTACTTTGAAATCTTCTCATAAAATTCTAATAGTGGTGCCTCTGTTCCACCCTTTCAAATGTCTAAGCTTCGTCCAAGTTCTGTGCAATAAACAGTAAAAATATGAAACATGTTTATACTTACATTATTCTGCAAGAAAACACAAGTTGTGCATATCTCAACTTTACCCAAGTACACAGTTTTAATGAATAGAGGCAGATGAAATACCAACAAGTTAGAATATTAATCTTCAATGACAGTACACTAATTTAAATGAGACTCCTTTTTTTCTGTGTAGCACTGTTGCTGTGAAATACAGATTGGCCACTTTAGCACACATACTTTTCTTCCTCCTCCAATAAGGCATTAATAGAAAGAAAACAAAGAATCCTATTTTATCAATAAATAATGACAACAGTCCATTGACTTAGATATGTCCATATAAAAAAAAGTTATTTTTCTGGCCCATAATTTACAGTTCTTTCATTTTGCCTCCCCTCCCCCACCTAAAAAACTGAAGATAGTTGTCATTTTTAAAAAATGTATTCTAATTGATGTTTATTCAGAAAGTATGAAGGGTGGAGCAGGCTGACAACTTTATTTGGCTAATGATTCATATTTTTGCTTTGTTCTAGACTCAAGAATAACCACAAAGTATTAAACAAGGGTGTGATGAAATATGGTTGGCAGGCATTTTTAAGGGACATAAAATAGCTGAATGGCAGTTTTAAAAATGTGAGGTACTAAATCTATGAGATTATGTCAAAACCAAATCACCATGCTGCAGTTCAAGCTCAAACAGAGCTAATTTTTCTTGAGAATTCTTAATGTGCAGTGGACTAGTGCCTTCTAGCTATAGGTATAGAAGAACCCCTGTGTGAACAGATATCACCCTTTGTGTATGAAACAATAGCTCTGCCTCTTTTGTGGTGCCCTCTTCCCCCAGAACCTTTGGGCTGAGGTATGTGCTGGAGAAGATATGGAGACTAGGCAGACAACGGGAAGGGCTGGATGTATGTGTGAAAGGATACCTCTGGATACTTGGAAATTACTCAGAGAGATAATGCACTCTCTGGTGCTCCGTTATCTTTCCTGAGTAGCCAATTGTGACACACTGTAGTTCCAGCCAGCACCCTGTAACCTCCATATTCATCCCTCATATATAATTATGATATATTTCACCCAAAGAATGCCTTATTCTTGTCACCAGCAAAACACAGTGAGGGACAGCCCAGGCTGAAGAGTTAAGGGGACATAACATTACCCCAGTCCTACATTGTGCCCTAGGGAAACCCAACCCACCAATTTTGGTGTGCCTAAGGCCGCTGTGGCCAGAGAGAATCCCTGAGGAAAAGCTCCAGTGGATCAGTGCTATCAAGAGCCACAGGGGAGAGGGTGCCTCAAGGATCCTTTAAAGCTGGTGCAGAGACACAGCATCTCCACTCAGATAGTTCTGACCTCTAGTGAATTTGTGTATGACATCTTCTAGGGTAGAAGACAGCTCTTACTGCCTTTTGCATGAGGAACCAAGCCACGTCCCTGTGCTGTGATGGTGTTATGAGTGAATCCTTGAAGAGGAGATGCCTGCATAGTCCAATTTCACAGATGTTTCTATAAGTGGGAATAATTGGGCCAATTTACACTATATTTACAAGCTCTTTTATAATAGCTATATTTCACAAATTGTGCATATCTCACACAATTTGCCTTGTCCAACTTTTTGCTATTTCAACTTTTTGTTATATACTGATCTATACAAGGAAAATTAATTATCTTGCTTGTGGTCACACATCACTCCAGGAATAACATTTAGCATGTATAGTTTAACTCAGTAGACCATTTTTAAAAATCTTTTTCTAAAGTTTGGTTTAGTTTGGCATGTTTAACTTACCTTCAGGAGGATATTTTGTATAAAAATATCATGAAACTGGGCTACCAGAATATCAGCCATGCTTGACTGATATTAACCATATGAAGAATATATAAGACATGTAAACTTAACATGAGAACTATAGTTAAACCCACACATTTGTCTTCCACAATGGACACTCAAACTTTAAAGGAGCTGATTTTCTTCTGAAGAAGAACCACACATATTTTTGGAGATTGGGCTCCTATTATTTGCATTAATGAACATCTCAGGGACAGAGGGGAAAAAAACAACTTTTCCTAAATGCTACTGTAGGTTGGAGGAAAATTTAAAAAATAATTTTAGATCAAAATGACTAGGATTTTTGTCTGGGTGACTGAGGGAAGCCTCTTTTTGGGTGCGTCTACACTTACAAATTAAGTCAATTTAAGGAGGCTTAAGTCAATTTAAAATACTCCGCATCTGCAGTGGGCTTTCCTTAAGTAGACTTAAGCAGCTCTGTGAATTGAATTAAGGAAAAGTTAGTTCGAATTAATAACACCTCATTTTAATTTGAACTAGCGCTTAAGTAGACTTTATTAAATCGACTTAAGCCAGTGGAGACGGGGATTAGCTCCTTGGTGGAGCTTATTAAATCGACTTAAAACATTAAGTTGACTTAATAAGGTCCACTTTAAGTTGACTTCAAGTCGACCTTATTAAGTCGACTTCATAAAGTCAACCTAACTTTTCAAGTGTAGACATAGCTGTGTGTTTCAATGCCTTCTCACTGAATACCAGAAGAAGCCAAAAATAAGGTGTCCTGAAATCTGGGATTATTTGCTATAATTTGGCAAAGCATGTGTGCTAAATGCAGCAGAGTAACCAATCAAATGTAAATGCTGAAACAAATCAATAGTATTTTAGACAAAAATCAGGGTTTCAGGGCCAGTTTTACATATTGGTGACTGGACAACTGAGATTTACATATATCTATATTTATACATATGTACAGACACATTACACCATCTAACCATCAAGAGTATATGTATAAGGACAGATATCCCTGGTGCAGGAATGAAGAAACTCTAGATGTACAAATTGGTTGCTAAGACAGTTACTCCTAACCAGAATAGGATGGAAATGGATTCAGATTATTCCATGCCTCATCTTTACCTCCACATATCACCTTTTCTCATTACACTTGAAGCAGAAGGCAGGGCACACATGGGGGGAGTAGATAATGAACAAGCCCTGTGCAATCCAATGTAGCATATGGAGCAGGCATTCCTTTCACTGAGTAGCCTGCTTTCTCACCATGGCCTGATCCAAAACCCCCTGAATTCAAAAGAAAGATTCCTGTTGTTCTCAATGGGTTTTGAATCAGTCCCCAAAATTGGTGCTCATGTTTGTTCCCAGTGATATGCAGGGAACATCTCGGGATGGTAAGCCCCACTGAGTTAAGGACAGTACACATAAATGAGCTAATTCTATAATGAAGGACTTATAGTAAGTAAAGTATTTTCTGCTGTCATTAGACCCCCAGATATACACAGTGTCATTAACAGTATCCTGTGTGTGTTTTGTATATGTAGTGACTCATACAAAAATTAAATAAGAAAAACATTTGCTATGTATTAGTTTACTTACAAATTATCCTTTTGCACACTTATATTTTTGTTTCATATTTGTGTTTTAAATCTAGTCAATTTCTCTGGTTTCCTGTAGTCTCCCATTGTGTGCATCATTTTTTCCCTACACCATTCTTCATTATTGGTAACTCTTACACTTGTAGGAATTCCAGATCACTGAAAAGAAGTGGCAATGCTACTTATTTTTGTTTCCTCCACTTCTGCAGTCTGTTTTGGTAGCTGTGTATTGGTTATATAAGAAATAGCTGTAGGATGGAGTTTAAATGACTGAGTTATTAGATTGATTTTCAGAGTTGTGGGCAGAGAATGTAAATATGTGCTGTGCGTGAGAGAATGTGATGCAAAAAAAAAAAACCCTGACTCCTCTAGGTTTTGAAATCTGAAATATGCATGTTACTATACTGAACATTAGAAGAAAGGGTTATATTTGAAGGGCCAGAATAATGCTTTGTGCTGAAAGCCCCTGATGATAGTAAGTCTGCTTGGAGCAAGGTCACGGCGACACTATCCACCTGCATGCCATATTCTGCCAAGTACCTGAGCCAAACAACACATTCCCAAAATTGAGTGGGGCAAGACTGGAAGCGAGAGGGCAAGACAGATGCTGTGATACAAAAACACAACAATGCTTAGACTGCTAGTTTGCTGAGTCCACAGCCTATCATACTGACCGAAATTATTGCACTGTTTCTTTTTACTGCCTCATCGATCTTTCTGTATCCATCTGTTGTCTCTTTTCTTATACTTAGATACTAATCTCTTTGCTGCAGGAACCTTCTTTTTGTTGTGTGTTTATATAGCACCTTGCAGAAGTAGCAGGTTGGAGGATGAATTTAACAGAAAAAACTCCCAAACAGGAAATATATCACAGTACAAACTAAATGATACTAAACAAAAGCACATTCTATTGTTCAGATCACTTAAATCTTCCATCATGCATATTGGAAGAAGATACCCATGACCACATTGTGAAAGTGCAATGTTACATCTCCTGTTCAACCTCTATATTTCAGCAATAGAGCTGGTTAAAATTTTTTCCATTTGAGCTGCTTATTGACAGAAAAATAGGTGTTCAACTACATGATATATTCTGTTGAAAATTCTAACTTTTTGTAAAAAACCAAGCAAACAAACAAACCTGGAAACACAAAATCTTTTCACTTTTTCAATAAAAAGTTGAAATTTTTCATGCAGATAGTATATAAAAACCATTTCCCAACCAGCTCTACTCTGAAATTACTCTTAAAAAGAAAGCCTTTCGGATTTTATGTTAAAGTGTAAGGGAAGTTGAGAGGGGATGATATATCTGGAGGCAAGAGTCCACAGTCCCAAATGCCCCTTTTGCCTGACTCTTGCTTCAAGGAGCTTTTGTCCCTCAGTTTAGACAGATACGAGGTGTAATCAATTCACTGCAACTTGGATTCACTTTGTAAACAAAAGGAGAAACTGGTGGAGTAGGTGTAAATCACAGACACATTTGTGACTATTTAGGTCCAAGTCCAGAGAGTACTGAGCACCCACAGGGCTACTGAAGGTAGCCAATTCTGTTGCAGACAAGGATCTAGTACCATTGTTGTTGCCAGCGTTGGCTGTCCCTGAACACAAGAATTCAGATTGTGTCTGGCCTCTCTATGGAAATACAAACTCAGGATGTTTCTTATACCTTTCCTGCACACTTACACACACCCTGAGCAGAGGAAAGTATATTAACACAAATATAGCATAAACATATCAGCATAAATTTAACTCAGAAATATTGACAGATCATTTTTCTTGCTTCTCATTTTAACTCCCATTTAAAAAAAAATCTAGATGTTATTTACTCTCAAACAATAATGGCTTTATAAATAGTATGAAAAAGTAAATGCCAGAAGGAACTATTCTATTAATTTAGTATTCATGATTCTGAAATTCTGGATAGGGTCTACTTTTTCAATCCAAAATTACTGAATGATTCTTCAGATAAAGTCTCTTAAGGAACTGTGTACTTCAAATTAAGATCTAGAACAATTTCTGTGTATACTGTAATGTACATCCATCTTCTATAAACAATATTTTTAAAGGATTTAAATGATTGATGCTTTTTTTAATGTGGACAATAATTTACACTCACCAGGTGGCAAACTAGTTTTTTTTCCTTGAGACTGAGCCTCAGCTTGGGTAAATCAAGCTAGTTCGATAGAAGTCATTGAAACTGTGCTGATTTGCACCAGCTGAGTTGTGGCCCATTTTTCCACCTCTCTTTGGAATACAGGTAATAATGTTTGACATTTATGAGACAAACACATGCTATGATTTTGAGTAGAAACTTTACATTTATTATGAATTTTAACATTTTACTTAAAGTTTCTATTCCAAAAGACTTTGGTGAAATCATTTTTGCCTTATAACTGTAATTTTTTAACATTTATAAGGGAATATTCTTTTCCTGATATAATAGGGTCTGCTTTCCCCATTTGGTCATGTGTCTACTGTTTCAGTTCCACAGCTCAGTTTCCCACAGAATGCATGTAGACTTGTGGTTCAAGTACATCAAGTACAGCCCATTCTTGGGGTCTGTTTTAAGAAAACAGTTTGACTCAACACAACATAAATCTTCCTCATAGACTTTCTTGTTCCTTCCCAACTCCAAGTCCTACTGTTTGGCCTTTCCTAAACTTCTCCCAGCTGAAGCTTCTACTCTTCAGTCTTTAGCTTCTTCCATGCCTTCTGTTTGTCAGGTGGAGAAAGTCCCTTTCCAGGTACTTTCCCTCACCCTCGGCCTCCCACACCGGTCAAGGGTGGCTCTCTCTTAAAGGAAACACCACCTTCAGTTTGTCACCACATGACACTTGGTCATGTGAGCTAGCTGCTAGCCAAAGCCATGAAACAGGACACATGCATGCACTCAAGGACCATTAGCATACTATTATAGTCTCCACATATTCTTATGGAAATCATAGAAAATTCAATTAATGCATCAGTAAACTATAATCTTCCAAAGAGGGAGTATCTCCATTCATTATAGTGACTTTAGGCCAATTATGATAGTTACTTACATCCTCCTGAGATTGTTCAGTGCTAAAAGACAGGGCTGGATCAAGGCCCTGGGAGGCCCTGGACTGCCCACTTTTGTGGCCTTCTCACCGCGGTGGTGTCCATCCTGGGGTCGGGGATGGCCTGGCATGGCCAGCACTGTGGTGGGGTCAAGGGCTGCAGCCCAATTGGCATTGGTGGGAGGTCTGGGGCCATGGCCCAGGGGTGCTGTGGAATCCGGGGCCCATGGCCCGGCCAACCACCAGGGGAGCCGTTAGGTCAAAGTCCCTGGTGCTCTTTCCCTGCTCCCAGGCTGGCTGATTTGGGCAGGGCAGGCAGGCCAATGGTGGGCAGAGGCAGTGCACCACTCAGCCCAGGGCCAGATTTTGATGGGGTGGCTGGGTGCCCTTTAAACTGGGACCTAAGGCTGCAGCACATAAAACCCCTGCCTAAATCTGGGCCTACCCAATGAAATCAATGAAATATCAGTCAATCCCAGAATTAATAATTGGTAGCACCAATGTCTGACCATTGTTTTTATTACAGGAGATAACACTGCAAAAAGGAGGTGGAAGCATACATATAAAACATTGGGAAACTTTTGGCTCTCCATTCATTAACTTTCTGAACTGAAAAGGATCTACACTGGGAATGTGCAAAAGACTGCACATATTTTCCTAATTAAAAGGCCAGATTGTGCAATTCTTATCTTGACTAGGACTTCCTTATTCAAGTATTCACAGTGAGTTGTTTTTGTTGACTCATGGTGAGTAAAGGTGAGATACGGGCCCAAATTATTTTTCAATCTTAAATTAAAAAAACAACAACAACAAACGAACAAAAAACCCAGCATTTGAATCCAGAAATGTGCTAAATATATACAGTTCCAGAGGGGTAGCTGTTTTAGTCTGCATATAGTAAAAACAACAAAAGTCCTGTGGCACCTTAAAGACTAACAAATTTCTTCAGGCATAAGCTTTCGTGGGCTGCAGTCCACTTCATCAGATGCAACTGACAAAGTGGGTTGATGCCTACAAAAGCTTATGCCCAAAGAAATTTGTTAGTCTTTCAGGAGTCACAGGACTTTCATTGTTTTTTTTAAATATATACAGAAGATGACAAAACTGGTCATACTACAGCAGGAATACAGTTGTAGGTCATGGAATGTAAGTCAGTTCATCCTGTTTTCCCACCTTTCCACAACCAAAATTCTAGATCTAAATAAACTCAAACTGTTGGGAAATCCAGAATCTAAACCTCAGATCCAGCTCTGAATTTTCAAGCAGAGATCCTGTTTTTATAATTGTCAAGTCAAAACCCCAAATCTGAATCAATGTCAAATGGATGTGATTCAAAGTCCAGGTCCTTATCAAAATTTTGCATTTTCTGCCACTATGCTATTCATTTACCTAGCTTCCTGCTGGATTAAATTATTAGTTGTTAATGCCAGCTCCGTGCAGAGAATGAGATTACTATGAACGTCTGGAAAACAGGATATGATTTGGTTTGTTTGGACATTTTTAAGATGCCAAGAAAGAAGAAATGACTATATCCTGCACCAAAGCCACCACTATTAAACGCTATTTTAAATAAAACATTAAGCATTTAAAAAAAAAAACCCTGAAGTATGTGTATGGCTACATACACCTAAACACTCACCCTGAGAAAGAAACTTCTCTGTGTATAAATATTTGATTTCTACAGCTAAATTGCTGTACTGCTTATATTGCCCTGTATGTTTCAGCAATTTTTCACTCAAGTGGACTGCATTCAATTTTCAACTTTCCCAGGGCAGCAGTAACTTGTACTTCACCTTTTTATGAGTTATTCAAAACCTTCTTGATAAATATGCACATTAATCATTTTAGAGGTATATAATGACCATTTAGAAACCTAATTCTCTTCCCCTTTTGGATTTGTATACCTCTCAGGTGCTTAACAGTGAAGAAGAGTTCACTAGACAAGCCACATTTGGGAAATGAAGTACAACTTTAACGAATGTTACACAAAAACAAGATATATAGGAAAAGGTGTTCCCATACTTCCCTTGAGAAAAGATAATATGAATTGTATGGAAATAAGCCAAAGTGTTTTCATCAATAGGATTCTTAGTCTTTAGAAATAGAAGTCAGGCACACCAAACAATGCTATTCATGTCTTTAATCCTAATGCCAACATATAAACCAAATGAGGTCTCACATTCTCAATGGATCAGTTAAGACATATTGCCTAAACACAGGCAAAATTGTTGGCCTTTTATTTTTTACTTCATTCTAAAATATCTATTCCCAGATTAAAATTTCAGTCTCCTTTTCTGTCTCTATTGCATTGAAACAACATGCAATCATTGGTCTTCCTATTGGCCAATGCCTGTGTCAAGTGTAACAGGGTTTTGTGATGTAAACATCTGTCCATTAAAAGTTAGGATCCTCAACTTATTTAAAATAGGTCAGATAACAGCCATCAGATGGTAAGGAGTGAGCTGGCCAAACCTAAATTATTTTAAAAGGTCCTAATCTTCAGAAAGTACTCACTAGCCTTGCTCTGAAAATGAGGCTTATTGAAAGAGTCTCAGGTTGGGCATCCACAAATTAAAGCACTCAAAATCACTGATCAGTTGAAAACCTTGGACTCACTGCAGCATCTGCTTGACTTGGTAGAGTATTTTCTATCTCATGACTGCAGAAAGGGAGAATATCTATGCTCTACAAATTATTCTGTGAAAGTCAATGCAATTCCTCTCTGGATGAATTTGGCTGTGTGCATTTTGATGACACATAAATTAAAACAGACACTGGACAGATTTAAGCCACATCCCATGAACTCCCTTTTTCTAGTCTTCAGTGTTTTCACTGTTTAATTTTTTTCCCTGATTTTTTTTGCTCTTTTTATACTATTCCAATAAGTTCTGTTGCCCCTCTTCCCATGTTTAAGGAAATGCATCCCTTAACAGTACAGCAGAGCAGAATGGCCTCAAGGAGAAAAGAAGTTATATGAAATATTATCAAATGCACTGTTTAACTAGAGAAAGTAAGTGTGTCAGTTCTTTGGCATAAAAGATACGGAAGTGCAGTGGAAGCTGCCTTTTTGGTTCTTGTTTTATATTCCTTTTTAGAATAGGGCTCCATGTGTTCTCATGCTATACATCTGATGTGCTGCACTAGTTGATTAGAAGTGACATTAATATTTCCATGCTTTTGATGGGAAACAAAAAGGAGCTCCTGTACACAAAAATCTCAAATTCATCTCTGTGTTGCCTAGGGATCTTTTCCCCCACAATATCAGTTATCAGTTTAATATAATATTGTTGACTTAACAATGATGTATTTCAAGCTGAAGGCAGAAATGCATTTTGCATTAATAAATTGTTTTGAGATGGATTTAAAGAATATTTCATTATATAAGAAAGGCAGCTATAAAACATATTTGGTGGTCTTTCAATCACTGCTACCTGTGGCCTATTTGTGGAGATGGCATTTATCAGAGTGGCAGGAAATATTAAACAAATGATAGACAGTTATTAGTTCTCCTAAAACAGAAGTACTCATACCTTATACTCCTACGCCATGGGAAAAATTCACTTGGTATTTTCTTTCTGCCAACTGTTCTGCTGTTCATAATTTGATGGAAAATTGATTAATCACACATTTAACTCAATGCAAGATCTTCTGCACTGTAATAAATTATGGCCATTAATCAATAAGTACAAAGTAATTCCAGGAGTCTGGAGACACGCTGGTTTCTAATAGAAAAACTTGCGCTTAGGCCTTTCTGCCAGTGACCACTTCATCTGAGGTATTTTGCACCTGCCTCAATCCAATTAGATGACATAATTAATGAATCTCAATGCACTTGATAATTTGTTATACAAAAGGAAGAATATTTTGACATATCCATTAAATCCTGATATACAACACTTTGCAAGGAGTGAAGGTGAACCAGGAAGACTAGGAACTTAAGATGATCTTAAAGATCAGCTATGAATATGGAAAGCCCTGTTTTATTATATGAAAATAAATATGCAAATGAATTTTAACATAAAACAAAAATACACATATTACTTTCTCTTCTAGATAAAGAGAAACTATCTCTGTTTAAAAACTTCCATGGCATCTTGTTCCTTTTATGACAAATTAAATGGTATGATTAGAGTAAGTATTCAGGAAGTATTGTTTGCCAGGCAATCTAATCAATGTTTCCTTGGTTAAGTATCAGTTACAGTTTTACATATCTCAGACCTTTGCACCTGTTATATGCAGCTAACAAATAGGCACTCAGTAGATTTCAGTGAGGGAAAGTGTGTGAAGATAAAAAGAAAACCAGTCTGCTGCTAATTCTGTCACTAGGAGACGCCATGAGCAGATTTTGTTTAGAGACTTTGAAAAACAATTAGCTAAGGATTATAGGACTAAAAGGCCGTTACTAGCTGTACCTGGAAAATACTTTGCCCATTTAATGCCTTCTAAGCTGTCATTGTGCTTGAACTTCCGTTCTAGTGATTAATGAAAAGCTTCAGGGCACAGCTAGAAGCTAAAGTCTCAATTATGAAAAAGCAGTAACTAGTTTAATGTGCTGATGCTTTTATACTTAAACTGACAGCCTTGAAAAATGGCAATATTTCCAATCATGCTTTAATAATTTATCATTAATTTATTGGCATGTCCAACATACTTTACTCCCACTGTTCTTTTTCTCCTTCTAGGCTCATGGCATTTTGACACAGAACAAAATCCATTGCAAATCTCTAAGGAGGAACTTCCTTTTGATGACTGACAGCATTTTTTTCTAAGCATTCAAATGCTATCAAGTGGCCTACTGTTTATCAACAGAAATGTAGTTGGGGGGAGGGGGGCAGATCTTTGGCTGGTGTAAATCAGTGTAGTTCTATCAGTTTACATTGAGCTAGGCTGAGTCATACCAACTGTGGATATTGACTGGTGTGGTCTGAGGTAAATATGTTCATGAAGGTAATTTTCTCCTTGACTCCAGAATGTCATTTACAGCTGGAACAAGAACAGAAGCTAACTACCTGAAAGTTCTAAATCAAAGCTTAAAATCTGGAAAGTAGTTTAAAAAAAAACTCAAAAAACAGAGCCAGATTCTCAGCTGAAATAAGCTCCATTGATATCAGTGGAAATGGTGTCATGTTTCACAGCAAGCAATAATAATCAGTGAAGCTACCTCAGTTTATGCCAAGTGAGAATTTGACACAGTATTTTTAGTAATATCTTTGACATCTTTTTTGTTTCAGGTTTAAAGTTTCTTCTCCCTTGTTTATTTCTAGTATCTACAAAACAAAACAAAAACCAGAGCGGGACAAACACTACAAATCTGATTTGTGAATATTTGACTGCTGAGTTTAGTCTGCTATAGCTAATGGAGTCATATTATTATTTGTCATTCATGACTATTCTAATGTGGGCTGTGTGTTATAACAATATCACAAATACAGAAACTTTTGAAAATTCTACTGAGTGATTGATCAGTTCTATGAAAATTTTTCCAGGAAGTTGATTCTTCCTTATTCTCCTTTTGATATTTCTCTGTTTATGATATTTCAATAATCGAATCGGGGTTGGATCCAACCCTCCATTTCTGTTCAACAGTGGCAAGTTCTCCAATGGTTTATTCTTACATACTTTGACCAGTCCACTGAAGTCCTGGGACCTAAGAACTGCTATTGTTTTTAACAGGAATTAATGGCTGCTGCACATTTCTGAAAACCTCACTACTCCAGTTAGGAGGTAAAATGGTAGCTGAGCTCTCTTGATAATCTGGCCCTGTTGTGGATGCCATATCCTAAATTTAAAGGTAATAAGGTCAAATAGTAGAAAATATTATCGGAATAAATTAAGCTGAAATGTTTGAAATAAACAATTAAACAATTAAAAATAATTAATTTGGATATTATTCAGCTATCTACAAAGTTGGCTGAATAGTGGAAACATATCTATCTATCTATCTATCTATCTATCTATCTATCTATCTATCTATCTCGATTAAAACATATTGAAAGGCTGCAGCATACCTGACTGTTGCTGACTTAAAGTATTACACATCAGAACAGTGTATGCGCCAAACCAAAGGCTATCCTGCATCTGCCAGGAGATTAGGTAAAATGAATTTGTCAGTGACTATATATTGGGGGGAAAAAAGACATTTCTTAGAAAAAAAGCCTGCATGCACTTGCTTGTGAACTTGGAAAACTGTTTTCTGTTTCTTTATTAATTACGGGCCAAAGTTTATAGTTATGAGTCAAAATTTAAATTTATATCAATTGAAGTTTGAATGAATAAGGACAGAGTTCCCAGTCCTGTGCCCACTGAAGTCAATGCAAAATGTATCATTAACAATAGGAACAGAATAGGGAGTAGGGGATTTGGTCCTACAATAAGACTAGTAGCTCAGGAAAGATTCAAGTCACTTTTTTGTGAGTGAATTCCTGGATAAGAAGGATCATTTAGCTCATATTACCTATCATATGGCAAATTCAATATTCCTCGAATGCAACATGCGAAGCACATATACTGGTTTGGGAGAGGATCCATTTTTAACTCACTTAGGTGCACTTCTGTGTGTCAGTGGATGTACTATTAAAATGCAAACTACCATTGTTACAGGAAGGTTACAGGACCCTGGCTACAACCTATAGCTCAGGCCCTAAGGTTCGATTGGTTCGGTACGCACAACACCGGGAAACAAGATAAAAGATAAAAGCAAACTACATTTATTAAAAATACAGACAAGAAAGCAAAGAAATAGGAAAGCACCATTGCTTATGCCCCTTCAGCAGACAGGAACCCCAGTTAAATGACTGTGGGCATGGAGCATGAGGAGTGATGCCTTGTGACAGTGAACATAGCCATTGCCCCAACAACGAGGTTCCAATTTGGGAGGGGCTTAGCCAGTTTCTTATATTTTTGAGCTTACTAAGTGAGTAAAAGGCATGCACATCTGGTGTTTTTCCACACTTATTTACAACATTTCTTTGCCCAAATCTTATCTTGTTGTTTCACAGAGCCTGCAAATTATGTCTGCTACTTAGTGGGAGCAAGGTATGTCCTTGGTCGGTACCAGCTCTGTTTTGCTTATACACAGGGTAACTTTTGGTCAGGGCTAATTAATAGCCAACATCACCCACTAAAGCTTATTGTATCACAAGGTCTTCTGTAGGGTACTACAACCATTTCTCAGACTGTTGGTTCGTAGTCTGATGCTTGATGATAGCAGTTTAAGGATGTATACGAAATTATTCCAATTACTAAATGAGGGAACTCTGCTAATTAGTAAAGGCCAGTTTACTGTCAAGTATGGGATAATTTTCTGAATTTAACCCCCTACATATTCAAAGAGTGACTTCTAGCTTCGACAGACTTCACGGAGCTCTTATTGGCTTACGGCTAGATTCTTCAAACAGAATTCATGTTGAACAACATTGCTAGCATTTATGATTTGATTGCAAATATCATAGTATTTGGTGTTTTCTTAAAGCCCCAGCTCATGGAATCATGTGATTATGTGAGATTCTCAGCTTTCATTAAGAAAAATCAGAACTAAATTTAGTCCTCATGGTTGTGGGAAAAAGCTTGAAAATGTCACTCCTAAAGCCTCAAAATAAAGAGAACCCCAAACATATCTTTTAAGAAAATCTGACAAGGTCTGACTCATGCTTCTTCAGTGTTTGGTGTTGGCAATACTGTGGAACTTTCATGAGTAGTCCTATTAATGTTGATTAGATTACTCGTGTAAATCCTTCTTAATATGAGGTCAGAATCTGACTTCCAGAGAGCGCTTTCTTAGCTCATCTTTGTCACTTTCCTTAATAAATCTATGCTTCTTCCTCATATATCTATGCTTTATCTCTTCCTGAGCAAGCCCATATTTTCTAAAAATAATCTTTCTCTTGTAAAATACAATACCTCCTCCTCTGCTGCTGAAATGGATAAGACTATTGTTCATTCTGTGCTAGAGGAATTTCTCATTTTTCTTCTGTCTTTAACAAGAGCTGAAAATAACACTTTCTGTCACTTTAATCCAAATATTATTTGCAGAGGAAGCACCTTGGTATTTCTTTTGTCTTTTAACACAGAGAGATCTGGGGAATGCTATAAATCCAGACCTATAGACTTTTTGATAGGGTTGACTATTTTCTGTATAAATTCATATCCTTTTAAGGGAAGATGGTTATGATTGTGATTCTGGACTTAAACATCTAATAATGAATAACTTGAGTGCAATATAGATATATAGAGGAAAATACTTTGGAGAAGTTATTCATCACAATATTAATCAGGGTTTCTTCTGAAGTGAAAAACATTTATTTGGCATTCAGGTATCCTTAGCCAGTCTGCTGTAGACTGCATGCACTTAATCAGTGTGACCCCCTGTCTGCTATGTCCATATTTCCTGCCCTGCCAACACCATTCCCTTTCAGACAATGGTGCCTTGTTGCATGGGCCCCAGTTGAACAATGAGTGCCACCATAAACTGCCATCATGGTATACTTTCTACTACTAGCTCACTCTGCATCTTTGGTTCTGCCGGAGAAGGCAGGCTTAACTGAGGGCTCATGAATTCAAGACACTACATAGTATAAATGTAAGGAATGAAAATGCATAGTGATAGCATATATATATACATTTGTTCCCTGTACTTGCAGACTAGTGAAGTCAGTATTTGTATGATTACAGCAAGCAGAACTGAACCATAAATGAGCTTTGATGTCATTTGTGGAAGTACAAAAATAAAGGCTGGTACTTCCAGGACTGAGATACCTGGCTGGTATAATATCATTCCAAAGTAGCAGCATTTTCTAAAAGTTTGTAGCACAATCAATGCCCATAAGAACAGTACTGTGTGGATAACAAACTATCTATCTTGGTTAAAATGTTCACAAATTCCTAAGGCCCAGTCTACACTTCTGGCAAAATTTGGCAGCTGTCAACGAAAGTTATGCAAGCTACACAGAATAGCTTGCTTAACTCCTGTCAACTTTGTAACTCCTCTTTAGCACACTGTCTTCACTGAGCTGTACCAAAGGGAAATGCGTTCCTGTCAACGCAGCACTACACCACTTGAGGGGGTGGTTTTATTAAGTCAATTTTCGACTTAACTAAGCAAGTCTGAGAGACTGAGAAAGCCCTATGCTCCTTCCATTGCAAGAGCTGCACATCTGGTTGAACTTACACAGTGAAGTGGGGATGGAAGGAGCTGGCTCCTTATTCTTTCTCACCCACAAGTCTCAAGCATGGCCAGAATCTAGACGTTAGAAGCTAACAATAGCTATGTGTAATGTATGTAGTAGTCTCAGCAATCCTATCTGCATATCTTTGTGTCTCCTAAAAAGTAATTGTACTCCATCCTGGAGTATTTTATGTTGATACACTGAAAGGAAGGGTTTTCTACTGCTTATATGGCTCAGAAACGCTTATCACACAATTAAAAAGGCTTTCTTAAAAAGTATCAAGACTTTTAAAATCAGGCAAGTCACCTACATGTAGACTGGACTAGTGGTTCACAATTGAAATAGCGGTATGGTAAAGTTAGAAAATGTCTCTAGGTATGGAAGAAACTATTTAAATATTCAGAGGTGCCAGGATAATATATATTCTGACTGATGTATTACAGCTGCACTTCTAGTCCTGGGTTAGTGTGATGGGAAGATCAAATTTAAAATGTTGAGAACAGAAGGAAACCAAAGCTTTTCTTTGATAAATGCAATTTAGGTGGCTAACAACAGGGAAAGTTCTCTCTTAAGTTTTGATAATCAGTCTCTACTATTTGGGACTGCAGATCTGTTTCTTAGCCATTCTCTTTAGTGTGAAAAAGTTTCAGATTTTCATTCTCTGCCCTACATACTAAGGTCAGAGAGAGAACAACCTATTTTTACAGCTTTGAAGCCAAATGGTTGTGGAGAGGCTGTTTACTTCACAAATCATTCTCAGATTTTTTATTATTATTATTATTTCCCTAAGGAAGCCCTATCTATTTCCCTTGCTATCTATCAGAAAAGAAAGTGGCAACACAACTAAGACGATTCAGAATTTAACTTGTCAAAGGGCAGTGTTTGCTGTTATTCAGTCCTGGTGGTAACTACTGGCATTACAGAAACTATTGCCCAATTAGAAAAAAGTCCCCTTTGAAAATGATTCTCTGAATTGCAGAATAACTGGAAAAAATAAATATTTTTAACTAGAAAAAAGCCTCTGTATGGCTTTTCCCTCCAAATGTGGCTGCATTGTTTTAAGTTTGAATGTAGCCCGTGACAGCTGAATAAGGCTTTATTTATTACAAACAGTTTGGTTCAAGCACATTTGTATCTACTTTGTTACAAATGCTGACCACATTCTGATTTAAACAAAGTGGTAAAGGGATTAAATGCACAAACATCTGCCCGGAACAAATGGCTGCAAACAGTAGACACGTGTTTTGCTCCCATTGGCGCTCATCAGCACAAATCCTGTTTCTTGGGTAGGTTTAGACACTTGGTGTCAGGGATAGCTCAGTATTTTATTGTACATAGTGCAATAAGAAGGCATTTGCCCTTCAGATGATTTGTTGCGAAGACTTTTGGGGAACCCATTTGGGAAGTTTGTCTTGGGATCACTTTTAATATTTCATTACAGACTTTAGAAGGAAATTGTTTCATTCGTGTAAACACAGAACATGATAATAACAGCGTTGTTTTACAGTGTTGTGTAAAACAAGTAAGTCATACAGATTTATACTTTGAGAGCTCTGTTAGTAGTTAATCTGCTTCTGACCACCTGCAGAGGAGGACTGGAAGAGTTGTCTTTTGATCTCTTTTGTGAAATGACCTTTGAGGTTGAAAAAAATATAAAAGAAAATAGATGTGGATGAACCTTAAAAGGTTTGGTACAAATATTCTGTTTGGTCCTTTAAAAAAAATGTTGGTGTAGGACATTAAATGTATGAAAAAGGGTAACATCTGTGTTTTAGGTCAAGGATCATCACACATTAATGTAACTCAGCTAACTTCTTACAGGTCACTGAGACACATTGCTGATCTGTTAGAGTAATTTGTAAGAATTCTGTATTCTTTAAGTAGGCTAAAGAAACAAAATGTTAATGGAAACAGAATGTAAGTTTAACTTTAACTATGCTTATTACTTTCCCTAGAGGCAGCATTCCTATGTATTGCATACAGTAGACAGTGCTTCTTATAACATCTGCATCTAGTCTTTTATAATCAGTTTTTGACCTTTTTCTTCAGGCTTATGTAGGTATAAGAGATATTTTACAAGGGCCGGTAATCTGTTTGACCAGAAAGGGCCATGTTTAAGCCCATTAACTAAAAATACGTATTTTCAACAGGCTGTCTTAATTGCACCAGCAAATTTTGAAGATTCTTCTGTGTGTCACCAAAACAGAATGTTAACGTACTCATTTTGGTCATGTGTAAATGATTACATAAAGCTTACGGTAGTAGAGAATAAGCTGTCAACCTCTGAATGGATCATATACATATTATGGATATGTCCCCTCTTCAGTTTTCTGTGATGCTGAATTTCTTTGACTTATTGTAACAACACAGTGCCTCTTCTTAAAGTTACACATGCCTGAATACCAACAGACATATTTTTTGTATTATTTTAATAGCTGAACATCTAGAAAGTGTCTAGAATCCCATGAAGGACTTCATGCAGACAGTAATATCTGCTTCTGTTCTATGTGTGGACTTGAAAAGGTACAAATTAAGCAGAATTAATCTCTTTTCATTTTGGCCCAGATCAAGGGTAAAATTTTCAAAAGCACCCAAGTCCCATTTCCAAAGTTGATGTAGGCACTTAGGCTTCTAAGTCACTTGTGTGTTTTTGAAAATGGGAATTAGATATTTTGAAACATTTACCCCAAATCTCCTTTATGGAATACTAGACCTGACTTTTCCTGAGCATACTCAGAAATTGAGCAAGTCATGTACACCACATTATGCTCACTGATGTTCCCTCAGGATCATAAAGCAACATCTTTAGGAGGAATAGTTACATGTAACTTGAGATATAAATTGCATCTTTTTTAGTTGAGGATTTTCAATGTGCTAGATGGCTCATAATTCTTTGGCACTCTTAAATACCTCCAAACATTCAAGATAAGTGAGTAGTTTGGGTACCTTGCTTCCTACTGAAACCCTAAACTTAAATCATGACTATCTGCATATGCAGACATTGAGTCCCAATAGTGGTACTCTATTTTGAGTCCCAATAGTATGGTCATTACTGTAGCTTATCTTAAGAAGTATTCCAAGTGAAAGGCAATGTTCTTAGGAATGCTTAAAAAAATCCCTACAGTACTCTTTTAGATCTCCCAAAATTGACCATAATCAAAAGCATTATGAGGATATCTTTTGGTATTTCAGCTCTAGGGATCATTTTGATTTTTGTTCATACCATAAGAGATACATTTATTTATCAGCCTAAAAGTGCATTGGGTTCTAAGCATTTTTAATCTGAAGTAGAAAGGGTAATCAATAATTTAATATGAACAAAGTTCTTAAGATTTTCTGGAATTTAAATCTTCCCGAAGTTCTACCATGACTTCTGTTTACAGTATAGTTCCACACCTGCTAACCACTGGAAATAAGAGATGTGCCAGATGCTATATAACTAATAACTGGTTGTGTGCAATAGATTATTTGAAATTCCACATGCTATAGAGGATGGGTGAGATCTCAGAGGACTGGAGAAGGGTAAACATAGTACTTACCTTTAGAAAGGGGAACAAGGAGGACCTGAGGAACTATCGACTAGTCACTCTAACTTCAATACCTGGAAAGACACTGGAACAAATTATTCAACAATTGGTTTGTAATCACCTGGAGGATGGAGGATAATAGTGCTATAAGAATAACCAGCATGAATTTGTCAAGAACAAATCACAACAAACCATTCTAATTTCCTTTTATGACCGAGTTACTGGTTTGGGACGATGGAAGAGTAGCAGTGGATATGATATATCTTGATTTTAGTCAAGACTAGTACGGCTTTTGACACAGTGCCACATGACATTCTCATAATCATACTAAGGAAATGTGCTCTAGATGAAATTACAGTGTACTGGGTGTACAACTGGTGGATATACCTATACTCAAAGGCTATGTCTAAAATAGAAAAGTTAAGTCGTCTTTGTTAAGTCGACTTTAATAAGGTCGACTTTAAGTCGACTAAGTTGACTGGTTGGACTAAATTGACTCAGCTTTAAGACGACTTAGTCCACTTTGTTAAGTCGACCTACCCACCCTTAAGTCAACTTAATAAAGTCGACTTAAGGGTTACTCCATGTCCATACCATCCTTAAGTTGACTTAAGGGTTAAGTCGACGTAATGAGTGGTAGTAACAAAGTTGACTTAAGCTTTTATTAAGTCGACTTAAGGAATTTCTTAAGTCGACTTAATGAAAGCCTAGTATGGACGTGGCTTAATTTAAGTTCAGTTAAGCCTCCTTAAGTCGACTTAAATTGCAGTGTCAACATAGCCAAAGAGTTGTTACCAATGGTTACCTGTGAAACTGGGAAGGCATATCTAATGGTTTCCCACAAGGGCCAATCCTGAGTCCAGAAAGACACAGGAGGTAATTGTTCTACTCTACTAGGCCCTGTTGAGGTCTCAGCTTAAGTACTCTGTCCAATTCTGCATGTTCTACTTTAGGTAAGATGTGGACAAATAGGAGAGTCCAGAAAGCAACAAATATGATAAAAGATTTTAAAAACCTGATCTATAAGGAAATGTTTAAAATAAAAAGCGCCCTTGTCCTATTTAGCCTTGAGAAAAGAAGACTGAAGACCTCATAAGAGTCTTCAGTTATGTAAAAAGTTTTTATAAAAAGGATGGTGATCAATGCTGCCCACTGTAGGTCGGACAAAAAGTAATGAGCTTAATCTGCAGCAATGAAAATTAAAATTAGATATTAGGAAAAGCTTTCTAACTGTAAGGATAGTTAAGATCTGAAATAGGCTACCAAGGAAGGTTGTGGAATCCCATCATTGAAGATTTATAAGAAGGAGTTGGACAAACACTTGACATGGATAATGTAGGTTTACTTGGTTCCACCTGAGAATAGGGAGCTGTACCTAATGACTTCGGAAGGTGTCTTCCAGCCCTACATTTCTATGATTCTATTTTACCAATATCCAATTGTGCTCAGTATGTAATCTGAAACTGCACAATAATTGCAATTAAAGATGGGCAATAATTACCCACAAACTATGACATAGCTAAAACATCCACTGAATTCTTTTTTACAAGCATTTGCATGTTCATTTAACAAGCTAGCATCCTCCAGTCCTCTAGGCTGAGAACTAAGTACTGTTAGGCAAAGCTGTTCAAGAGGCCATTCCCCCCCTCCCCCCAATTTTTCAAGTAAGGTATCAAATTGCACCAGACCTCTTGTAACCTGCTACATATATTCAGTGTAACAAGTCAACACTGATTTCACAAACAAATTGCTGATGTATGTATAAAAAACAAAGGTTAGAAATAAAGCATAACATAGAAATGTCCCCGATAGGTATAAGTACCCACAACTTTGTCTCCAAAATATGAAATGCCCTTCTATGTTCTGAGTAGCTTTATTATGATGATGCCATGGACTACCATAGAAAAACTTCCAGGACACATGTTGCAGAATTATCCAATTACTTTCTTCATTAGATAATGTTACTCCCAAAAGAATTAATTTACAAGGGCAGAACTTCTGGAAATTGTAAGGTTCAGAGAGCCAATCTTTTTATCCAAAGTACTAGAAATGTTATATATACAGACACTCAGCTTCTCTAAGTTAATGTATTAACCTAGCAATGGCCTAACTGTAATCTCACTCTACTATAGCTTACTCTTGATCAAGCTGACATTTATCAGTGAACATAGAGTTTCTAGCTAGGTCTGATGTACTGATTCTAAAAAATTAGAAGGATTTATTCTGTGCATATAAAAGGCCTGCATCTCAATGATGTTATGATCTCAACTTTGCAGGAGCAGCATTAAATTATAGTGATATATTTTCAAGTGTGGGTAACAAAATACCATGCTTGCCATGAATACCCCTCTTTCCACAGTTCCCTCCACTTGTGTACTCAGATAGGGCCAAATATAATCTGTTTCTAACTTCCTAAGGGTTGCATACAAGTGTAAGAAGGACACAGGGATCCTTCTCCACTATAAGCCCCCCCCCCCCACCAAGGTCAGTCACTACTGTAGTATTTGCTTTTATCTGAGTTCAAACATAGCACTGGCTGGCAGTGCCGCCTCTGAGAACCGAAGAGATATGTCTATGGCTCTGCCTCCTTCATATCAGCCAGCAGAGCTGTCTAGGACTTCAACCTTGCAAGGTGCTGAGCACCCACAACTTCTGCTGACTTCAGTGGGTGCAATATACCAAGCAGCACCTTGTGGGATCAAGCCCTAGCTGCAGAGCAAGCAAACTCTTTAAGAGAGTAGAGACCGCCATGTTTCTCTACATTGTGATGAGTTTTGGGGCTTTGTGAATGATACAGCCCTAATCATGGAAAAACCATTTCTTGCACAAGACTTCATTATTGTTTGTCCGCACAGGTCATCACTTACTTACTGAAGTGCCTATGCTGCTGTATCATTCATATGATGAATCACAGACTCTCAGGCATGTCCAATGAGACACGGGCCTGATGTCTTATGTACATGACACTGATATCTCAGGAACTTGGGACTTTTTCAGAAAAAAAAGTTTTAATTACAGTATTTTTTGAAACAGGCATAGTATATAAACTGGCTTTGCTTGAGGGCCTAATCTTTAATTCTTAAGCATGTCAGGGCAGGATTGTCTTGTTGTTCAGTATTGTACAGCACCTAGCGCAATGGGGACCTGCTCCATTGCTGGGGTCTCTACATACTGCCACAGGACACATAATAACAAATAATCTCTCCATAAAGTTAATTTATGATGATAATGATGTGATTATTTGTGACCTGTCTTATTTTACAGCTGAAACAAAGCAAAGGATAAACTATGGCTAAAGAGGTAGAGATATCAGCCATGTATTTTCCACCCCAGTATATATTTGATGATTCTGCTCCCATTACAGTCAATGGGAGTTCTGCTGTTGACTTTAATGGAAACTGAATCAGGCTGGACCTATTTCATCCCTGCACTATTCCAACATTATTGGGAGCAGTGAAGATCCACTGATGTAAAAGTGAAGTGACGCAGTGATGAAACAGGCCCTTAAGCTGTATCCTATTCACATCTGTGTAGATTTTGTAGAAGATCTTATTTTATCTCTCTCAGTGAACTGAATGTTTGGAGTCTGAATTTATGCGCGGAGAGGAGAAAATATGCCCACAGTTCATTCACGTAATGAATGGGATGGGAAAATAATTCTGTGGGGACTAACATTGTTTGGTTTGTCATGAGACATACTTGACATTTACTGTTTTGTCCCTTTTGTGCTATTGCAATACACTGTTAAGAGATTGTGCCATAAATCTGAAAGAATGTTTTGCAAAGTTCATATCTGCATTTGCTACCTTTAATATTAATAGGAGGGTATCTTTAAAGTGAGTAAATTGAGAAAGTGGCTGAAACTATAGTTTATAAAAGAAGATTAGTGGGTTTAATATGCACTGGAGAGTAAAAGAAAAATCTTATTACTGTATGGAGAAATTACCTCATAAAGAAGCTAATACAACAGGCTAGGGAGTAATTTTTAACAAGGTTTTTATGATGCACAAGTGTAGGGAAGTTAATGAACTTATCTTTCTAGTTATTTTCAGATTGTAACAATGCTTTTCTTTTCAGTTCTTGTGCTTTAAAAAGTAAAACACATTTAATCACTTACAATAAAACTAACACATTACTTTGATAAATCAAGGAAAATCTTACACTGTTCAGAAAGATGCTGTGGCAGTAATGCTGGAAACTAGATCAGGTGTTAAGTATGGAACAGAGCAAAAAGTAAACTGCTTGGCTTATGTATGATTGAAATTAAAAGGTACCACAGTGTCACTATTAGATTTTGGGAGGATGTACTCTCATTTTAGTAACAGGACTTAGAAAGAGAAGACTAAAGAAGGGAGTCAGGCCAAGACTAGATTCTAACAATTCAGCGCATTGCAAAATAACCATGTGGTCTTTGACATTCATAAAATAGACATCTGAAGAATGTCACATCCAACAGCAAAGAAAGCATGGGGGGAGTTGGTAAATACAGAATGTCCATCTGTCAGCACCCCAGCATGGCATGTGTAGGTATTGTGTACCTGATCAGGAGCTTATCTAAACTATATCTCCATAGACTGGATTAATGTTAAGTATCGAAATTATTCACTAAGTGCACTATAGCATAGGGGAACCCCATGGAAAAAGAAGAAAAAAAGAGGGTGGGACAAGCAAATACAAGTTGGTTGTTTCCTGACTGAGTAATGGAGAAGGACGAGGTTTTTGGCTTTATTTGCTTTTGTTGATGAAAACATTCCTTTATTTGCAAGAAGTGAGGTAGGATGCTCCCCACTGTTATAGTATTCTCAGTAAGTTAGTGCCAAGCAAGTTACACACTGCTCAAAGCATTTAAGTATCACCACATCCATGCTAAATCACAGTTGCTGCTGTTAACTGCACAAACTATGTGGGCCTCATTGTCTGATCCAATTAACCTAGAGAGTGACTTTTCTGCTATGATTTAGCATAAGAGATTTTGACCCATTTTCCAGCCTTTTCTGTAGGGTGAAATTCTTGCTTTTTGTACTGAGGAGCATTACGGTGCTATCGGTGTGGTGTCCCCTATTTCTAGTACAGTTTCTACTATAGCCCTCATCATCATGTTGAGGCCGATGTACTTCCACCTTCACTTTGCTGTCAATATGTGTATTTCAATGCCAGCTGCTTTGTTATCAATACTGATGCTGGATTCAGCTTGGACCTTTATATATTGGCCTTATCACCCATTTCTGGGAAAAGACAGAAATATTTTGGACTAGAATGCATCAAAAAATGAAATGCACCGTTGTGGGGATGCCAGGAGATTTGGGAAGGTATCTTTATTTCTGTATTAATTAACTTTGTACTTTTTTTTTTAACTGATGCTTTCATCCACATCTTTGCTTCATGCCTTGGTGATGTAGGATCAGCCCTTCAGTGAATTGTTTTACAAGAGAACAAACCCCTCTTACATCTCTGTTCTCTATTCCTGCTTGTTCAATGGAAGCTGACTGGGACTGGAGGTTGGAAGTGTTGTTCTGTTGAGAATATAAAACAAAATATATTGACAGAGTTTTCATTTCCCTAGAGTTAAAAACAACAACAACAACAACAACAACAAAAACAGACTCCATGGATACTAATGACTCAGTCACTGCTGATTTATAGAACACATACAATTACATATATATGTCTGTGACCTCAGCCAGCTTTGGTCCTTGGCTTTCGTTGCTAAAATAAAAAAGCTACATTAACTTTGATATAAATATGTACAAATAAAGTTCCATAGGTATCTAATGGATATATCTGATAGAATTATATTTTATTATATAGGCTCTTAAATCACCTTCATTGTAATATCTGAGCTTCTTCTTACATTGAGACATGGCAAACCTCCATCATGTATAGTAAGAAATGCACTGTCAGATGATGAATACTGTGTTTGTTTGCAAACTGACAGCTTATGGAAGAGCTGCTGTTGTATTTCTAGATAATGGAAAAAATCAATGGAAAGTCAATATTTTAATTGACATTGTTGGAAAGGAATAGGTAGTGAAATAGTGGACCAAGTTCTGATGTCACTAATACCGAAGTAAATCAAGAGTAATTGCACTCAAGACAATCAAGTTACTTGAGATTTACATACCACATAGAGAATAATTGGGGAAATTTGGTTATTTTTACTGCACTATCTATTGCTGGCCTCTTGGGCAAATGTTTTGACAGACTGTGATCTCTCTCTCTCTCTCTCTCTCTCTCTCTCTCTCTCTCTCTCTCTCATCCTCTGTATGCTGTTGAAGCAATAGATACTCCTTTTATGTCTTGTAAACTAAACAATTAGCAAAGCCGCAGGCTGGAAAGAAATTTTTAACACCCGAGCTCCAAGAACAGCCACTGATTTCCCTTTCCAGCAATGAAGAGCTGAAGAGTAAACTTGGGTGGAAATGTTGCTTGACTTATCATGAGAACACTTTATCTCAAGTGTCAATCAACCTCATATCTTGAGTTTGGACAGAAACATTACAAAAACAGCATTTCATGGCATATTTCCACGTTTCTACTTCCTGACACAGATGAAACTCAAAACACAAACAAAAATAACCAAAAGCAAAATAAACATAACCTTAAAACAAACAAACAAAACAGAACAAATTCACTGGGTTTCCTTTACCCAACAAAGTTTTGGTCTTTTCATTTTTTATATGAACGTTTGCCAGTCCACAGTTGGAAGTAGATACTATGTTCCATGGACCATGAAACAGATGGAGAAGAGTCATGTGAATATTGAAAAAACATTTCTCATAATTATTTCTTCCAATTTTTAAATGAATTTACTTCAACAATGCTCACTCCCCATGTGCATTTACATTATGTGAATAATCAATATATTGATTTATTGTTGCACAAATGTCTTAAGAAAGCAAATTTGAAAGAGCTGTGTAAAAGTATTCCTGAAAAAACATGGTTTTAATCTGCAAGCACAAGCTGATTCGGCATTATTATTGCCAGAACATAACATGGCCCCTTCCATTTCACCTCTCAGTGCTACAGCCATTACTGCTTCCAGTACCACATTGAACAAATCTGTCAATACCATGCATTCTTGTCTCACTTCTGAGGCAATCCTGAACCGTCCCATCAACTTCTTGCTTACTCTCACCACACCCATTAATTTGCTATAGATGTTTTGTATCAATTTCTTGATATTCGCAAAATTTCCAGTAACCCTTTCTGTCAGATGTTATCGAAAGTCTGTTTAAAACCCACAGAATTATTGCAGCAGATTTGGTTGTGTTGTATATAATTTTCTGATATCTGTTTTTATCACAAGTAGCTGATTTATTGTACTTCATCATGGTCTAATCCGGCCTGTTTCTCAGCATGCGCTGTTTCCATGGACCTCTTTGTTCTCCTCTGCAACATCAGCATGAACGCATTTTCAGGCACACTCAATAAATTGATGCTCTGTAGTTTTCACACTCATTCTTATTTCCCTTCTCATAGATCGGTTATTTTTGCTCAACACGTACTCTTGTTTGTAAGTTACTGTTGAATGGCTTATTGAATAGCTTCTGAATTATTGGATAGCTTATTGAATAGCTTCTGCATCACCTCTATCATGTGTTGTTTCTTGCAGTAGATTAGCAGTTATGTCGTCACTTCCCAGTATCTTTCCCTTTTTCAAATTTTCTGTTGAGATCTTTATGGTTTCTTCTAAGAATTCTAGCATCTGCACTTCTTCATTTGTACTAGGAAAATGTTTCAGGACAATTTCATCTCCTGTGTTCAGCACATTGTACAACTTTTCAAAAAATTCTTCCCATTGCTTATTCTTTGCTTGTTCATACTCACTTCTTTTATCTTGCATACACTACCACGTCATCTTTCTCTTCACATATTCCTCTGCTTTTTTACATTCTTCATTTATTCAGTTGATTTTGTCTCTTTCCTCTATATTTTATCTTTCTGGTCAACTTATTGTACTCAACTCTTAGATTTGGACAATGAATATATTAGATTCACAGACAATATTGACCTCATAATATTGACCAAGGAGGATCTGCAAAAAATAACTGACAAGGTAGACTGGGAAAGCAGAAAATTCAGATTGAAGATCATCACAGAGAAGACAAAAATTATGGTAATTTGAAGATGAAAGGAAGAGTTAAAGATCAAAATTGGATATAAAGAACCAAAACATGCAGAAAAAATGTATTTTCCTTTGAGAAGTGGGATAAAAAATGGTAATAGTAAAGATAAATAAAAAGAACTGGACTAGCTCCTGTTTTATTTAGAAAACTCTGTAAGATCTGAAAGAGTAAAAATTGTTCAATAAATTTGAAAGTCAGCATATGTGAGACAACTGTCATGCTGATACTGCTATATGGGTCAGAATGCTGGAGTACGAGGAAAGCCAGTGAATGAAAGATATTGACTTTAGAAATGAACTGGCTGATGGGAGTACTAAGAGATTCAAGAATGAAGAATATAAAAACAGGAGGTGATAAGAAAATATTTAGGGCATGAAATAATGCTGTTACAGAATGTTCAAGCAAGATGACTGTGATGGTTTGGACACATGTCAAAAATGGACCCAGAAAGAATACCATTCATGGCGATACACACCAGATTGAAGTAGGAATAGAGGAAGACTGAGAACTGGCTAGACTTGGGGAAGAATAACATAGAACAATATGGTTTAAAGATGAAAGAAACTGTGAAGTTGGTACAAGATAGAGAGTGGTAGAAAGCCTTTATTTACCCTATAGTCCTGCTGAGCTGGCAGCTAGGAATCAAAGAAAAACTTCCCGAGCATAATGAGGGATTTTAGTAGCATTGGTGGATGTGTGTGAGGGTCCACTCAGTCAAAGAACAGAGCCAATCACCACACAACTTTTCTGACCAATCACTACTAAACAACCCAGTGTTAATTTGAAATATTCATGATCAATCCACAGAGAAGAAAAATTTGAAAAGGTATCGAGAGCATGAACTCAAACTTTTTTAGCGAATACTCTCATCCGGCCTTATAGTGCATCTAATCAATTAAAGAGAGATCAATGCCTTTCAGGTTCCTAGATAAATCAGGTGTTATGTTACCTTTCTAAGATCAATGAGATATTCCCTGTCATGCTGCACATTATATAGCTGGAATATCTAACTTTGAGGAAGCTGAGATGGAACTGTCAAATCAGGATTACCGGAAGGCAATTATAGATGAAAACAACTTGTGTGAACACAATGCCTAGGATGAGGATGCTAGAAACCAAATTCAGTGAGTGATTGAGGATAAATACTAAGATAAGTGCTGTATGTTGTGCAAGAATGGGCACAATCTGGGGAATTAAATTGTGTGCTATATACAAGCAGTATCTTAAATATCATAGGGCTACTATGGGCCAGTAATATAGAATAGATTTAATGGGAAACTTGGAGAAAAAAAGAATATTGCAGAAAGTCATAAAATAATATAAACCTTATATTCACACACTTGCGTTAACAACCCATAGAAGATAGAGAGCAATTAGTGCTCAGGTGACCCACAATGGACATGTGCGCAAAGCAAAATAACTCCTCAGGAAGGAAACCATATATTCTTAATAGTAATGAAAGGAGTAGTCATTAAATAGCCCTGAGTCTCCTTATTCTGGTTGTCTAGAGCAGTCTGAGTTGTAGTACTATATAGCAAGTGGACTTTGGAAGGTATTGGGATGGGGGGATGGTATGACTGCTTTTGGGAAATCTCAGTCCTGATCTTCTTTCCTAACTTCTCCAGATAGAAACAGTTCTGATGCAGGAGATAGCTGACTGTTCTCACCCCTGCAAGTAGGACCATGGCCAGGTCTCATCTCACTGCAGGGAGACCATCTGTTGTTACTTAACAACACAGGAAATCAACACTGAACAAAACGACCCAGTCATATAGCATCTGACCATTCCTAAAGCAAAACAGAAGTATAGAGGAATTGCTAATATATAGGATACAATACACAGTTAAAGGAATGCAGCAACTGTTGTAAGTAAATGTATCAAGTATGTTGCCTGCTGAACACCACTAAGGAATAACTAAACACCTGCAATAGCATTCTGGGGTTTATTGTTTCCCTCCGCTCAGGTGCATGTAGGAGAGCAAAAAGCAGTGAGGTAGCAAAGGTCTCATGGGAAGGGGAGAGTAACTGTGGCATGTTCCTTTTCACCCATCTCTGAAGCTGCTCTGCAGGGATTACACTGAATGAAGAAAAAGGCCAAACCTGGAGTGGACATGGACGGAAGAACAACAATCACGCCTTTTCAACCTTACAGGCTTCTCAGTATTTGGTAATGCATTGACAGCGGTGGTTGAGTGCAGTTTTGGAATGGCACATTGACAGGCAGTTGAAGAAAGGGCAGTGCACACTTACACAGAAGTTGGTGGATGTGTGTAAAATACTTCTATGAATTATGATAGTCATATGTGAACACTTGTTGATCCAGGATGAAGAGTTGCTATTTATGTCTCTAACAAATTAAGGTGTTTTTTATTTTATTTTATTTTTACATAGTAAATGATCACATTTCCCCGGTCAGGCAAAATAATAAATTTTATGATTTTGCTGTAAGCAGATTTCCACATAGAAATGTGAAAGCATGTTTAGAGCACAAAGAGGCAGTTTTTGAATTACGCACAAAACTTGGAATGATTTCTTTAAATGCTTATAGAAATGTGATTTTAAAAAAAAAATGTTGCTCATGTAATAGGGTATTAAATAAGCCAAAGTAACCAGTGGTGTACACCTAACAGAGTAGTATCTGGAAGTGGAATTGCAAGAAACACCACAATGGCCATATCTGTATTCTACGATGGATAGTGAGTCAGAAGGACAAACAGAAGGAATATTGTGGAAAAAAATTAAAGAATGTAGAAACCCCGAAGAGGGAGCTAAAAGAACACAGAGCACAGGAACACGTAGCTTCTTCGCCAACCTGTTTTTGCTTGCCATCAATAGAAGCATGCAGAACAATTCTGTGTGTCTAGAGAAGGCCATGAGCTCCATAACTTCCAAAATGGATACTTTGGCCATGCAACTAAGAAGAAGCTTACCATTAACACAGAGGGCTTGGTTAAAAGTAAACATCTGCAGGTGGCAAAATTTGTTCTAGGTTATTATTGTCTATGGAGGTTTTCCAGATGTGTTCTTTGGCTGTAATTCCCTCTACAGAGGTTTATGGTCTTTACCTTGTCCAATTGTCTTGAGGGTGGCTTCTGTACACTATCAATCCCTTTTCTGGTCCAAGACCACTCAAGATCACGAGATTTACTTGTGGCACAGAAGAGGAAATGCCATAGGCAGCAGGGAGATTGTAACCTATAGCAATAATAAGGATCTTTCAGATGGTGTCCTGGATGGATTGTACAGGAGATATGTCTCAGATTCTCTTTTTGAGTAAATTCTCCTTATCGATTGGAGGCTGGTAATTGGTGCAAGATATAAAGGAGATAGAAGCATCATTCTGGGGAGAGGAAACTAAAGTATGGGCTATGTGTCTCTCCAGGGAAATACTAGGAACAGTGAAGGCATCCGAACCCAAAATTTGTATTGTGCTATAGTTGTTTCAACTACCAATATAGCCAAGCCTCAACAGGGTAAATGTGGACTATATGCTGGCTGGTGTATATGCTGTTAAGAGCAGGATGCAATCTCCACCTGCTCACAGCACTGCTCTGTAAAAAAGCTACTAATCCTCATAAAACTGACCTTTCTGCTTTTTTTTCCCATCTCTAATTTCCTGCATTCCTCACACTCTATTCTCTCTTTGTCTAGAAACTCATCTTGTTCTCTTTTGAACATACTGATTCATAAACATATGTTCTAAGTTACCTCTCTTGTCTTTGGTAACATATTCCACATGCTTATATGAAATAGATTTCTTTAACCTATTTGCCTTGATTTCCTAATGTTCAGAACATAGTCTCTTGCTTTCATGTTTTTCCTTCATAAATACATTGTACAGCTAAATAATGATGATTTAATTGAAGCCAGAACCATGGAAGACTTAATCTTCCTCAACATATGGAGTCAAATTCTGTCCTTAGTGACAAATATGCTACACCAATGAAGTAAAATAAAGCCTATTTTCATAAGTTTACAATTTTGACAAGATACTTTACTCTTGGTTAAAATTTGACTTACAAAGCATCAGCCTGGGTGAAATCGATAATTTAAAAATCATCCAGATAATAATTTATTTATGAGTTGACAAATTTTAAAATTATATGTATCCAGTTACTCATTACTACATAATGTGTGTATATGTCTGTGTTTCTGTGATTCCTAAGGATAACCATGTGAGTTCAATATTTCAGTCATGGATCATAAGTTTTTTCTGGCAATTGAATTCCCTTCTAATTTTTTTCATTAAAATGTTATTCAGTTTTCATAACTATAAATAAATGCCTAAGTGTTATACACAGAAGACTGTATAAAGGAGAAAGACTTGCTTAAAAGAGACACTGAAAACAGGAAACAAACAGCCAAGCAAAAATAAATTATAGTAGTTGCTGTTCATCTTAAATCCCAACACAGCCAAATAAATGCAAAAGGCAAAGAGATAGGGGGCCATCCCAGATGCTAACTTTTTACAGAAATCAATGGAGTTTTGCAAGTGTAACTGAGGGTGGATTTTGACTCCATATCTATGTGTAATGATCTTAAATTTGGGTTTTAAAGGTTAAAAACTGAAACTAAGGGGGAAAAAGCCTGCATCAGCAAGCTACCCACAAGTATTGCACATAAACATGGACAATAAAAACAAGGTTTTTGACTCATAAACGAAACTGTTTTGTTTCCAAACATTTAATCTGTAAATTATGTCACCCCAGAGTTAAATGTTTTGCCAGAATTATGAATCTATGAAAACAGTAGCCTCACAATGAAAATGTCTAATAAACTGTCAGACAAGAACCTGTAGAATATGCTCACTTCATATTCTAGTAACTTCATATCCAGTAACATAGGCATCAGGACCCTTTCCTGCCTGCCTGGTCCTGCTTGACAAAAACACGGATACTCATAAGAGGAGAAAATGCATTCTACAGTAAAAGAAGCAGAGGCAACTTAAGTAAATATCTGTGAAAGGAATACAAATGTTGAAACCTATGCACCCATTCATTCAAATCCTATATGGAAACTAGTTTGAAATCCAATTAAATGACTATCTGGTAAGAGAAGGAAAGTATTCAATGAATAAGGTCCAGACTATCAAATACCAAGATGTAATGATTGTCTTACCAGTTAAATAAAAATGTGTCAAAAGGATAAACTGGTAGTGAACCAACTGATGGCAACACTGTACACATTGTGAAACGGTCTCAAAGGAATAGACACAGTGAAGGAAATACCCAGATTGTATACTAAACCTGCATTTCAGAGAGATTCATTGTATTATCTTCCTTATTCATGTGGATAATAGGCTTACATCTTCAGAAATAACGCTTTCACATTGCAACAATTCTAAGTATAATGATAAATAGAAAGTATAGAAATCTTAATATCTCAGAGCTGGTGGAATATTAAAGGCTCAGTACTGAACCAAATTTTTAGATGAGATTGCTTGACATGGAAAAAATCTCATAGATTGAAAACATTAACAAAATCTATGCATTGCTTATTTATATTCATATAATTTGATTCCTAGGTTTATTAAATCCATATCAAGGTGTATCTTTCCAGCTGCAAGCGTAAATATTTTGGAGCCTGCAAAATTTTAGTTCATGAGCAACATTGCACAACATATTTTGATTTTTTTTTAACCCTTTTTCCTAACTTAAATATAAAAGTTAAGGGCCAACCTCTTAGTGTGAATTGTAACTAAAGTGATTTAAATCAGCTGAGGATCTAGCCCACAAGGTAAAATGTATCAAAGAGGAATCTAAAGCAATCAAAATTGATTCAATTGATCAAAATCAATTCTGAACAATTTCTTAAATAAATACAAAGAGGGTTTTCCCCTAAAATTCTTAACATCCCAAGTACCAGCAGCAGACAATAAGTGTGAATAGTAGCATTTTCTTTAAACAACCTTGGCCTTGTGAAATGTAGAATGTAGCCAATTAGTTTACCATTCACTTGCATAATCTAGGAAACCTCACTTTCCAATAATGACCATGCAGTCTGGGGCATCATGACCAACCCATGATATCACATCATCAGCAGGATGTTTTAGTGGTTATTTTTTTATTCAAATAACAGAAAAAAGGTAGCAGAATACTCATACCAGAAATGTCTTCATGACTGAGACCCTCTCAAATGCATTGAGAATACCAAGTAGACCTTCAAAGTGTGTTTATTGGTGATGGATCATATTTGCCTTTCCAATCACAATCAACTATTTGTTGTTATAGAAGAATGAATATCTGATATGCAGACTTCCAGTGAGTTGAAGGTTCCAGCTTGAGATGATGCTTCTTCCTGGATCTGGGTATGGTTTTTTTGTTGTTATTTACAGAAAGGAAGCAGGGTCCCTTGATTTTATGTGCCACTCTTAACATCAGTAATATTCTTTAATTTGAGTTTGGTTCTTTGTAAATGAATATGTGGCTCAATGAATGAAAAGGCAGGTGAACATTTTAAGAAGACCATTGTATATTGCTGTGTTGAAATTGCTAACCTGGGAATGGTAGCTGTTTCTTCAAAGCCACCATACAATTTCTCCTCACCAGCAGTCTCTTCTGAAGAGAGGCCCAAAATGGAAAGAACCATGGTAACTCAGATCAGCACTGAAAACTATTGTTCGGGCAGTGTGGGAAATCTTGCAAAGCACCTGTTGCTGTTGTCACACGGTGCTTGGCTTCAGGTAGTGTTCTTGTTATAAGTCCTCCAGTTTCATGATTATCAAATATAAATAACACTCCAAGCAAAAAACCAAGCAAATAAATAAGCAAAAGACCTTGATATATTCATGACTGTGATCACACCAGAAAGCTGCATTGTACTATTCATTATGCAGTTAGACTCAATACCCCCTCTTGTACCCTTTCACTCTCAATAAAACCAAAACTATTTCCATAATGATAAATTGGGACAGCTATGGATTTCAACTGACAGTAAAAACTGCTTTATGTGAGGAGTTTAAAACCTGTTTCTGAAGAGCGCCTTGAAAAAAATCCTTGGTGTCATCCTCAGGGGCAAAGGGAGAATGGAACAGAATAGTCACTAATTTGCATCTGCAGAGCACTGAAGTGACGGCTATTTTGAATAGGCAACATTTTTTTCATGAAAATGTTTGTAAACAGATGGATTTTTGGTAAGTCTGAACTCAAGTGCGTTGGGGGAAGGGTTTGTCATCACCTAAATTAGTCCCCTATTATTTTGCTATAAAGTGAACAGGAGCTGACTTTTTTAGGTTCACATGTTGTTCATGTAGCCCTTCCAATGGGAGGAGGGCCAGATGGGAGTAATCCAGAGAAACATAGCTCTTCATGAACTCCTGGGATGAACCTAAGGCCATGCCATTGGCAGGGTAATTGGAGGTAACCAGTCTGTGAAGCAGAACTGTGCTTTGGGGAAATCAGCAGGGACTTTTTATTGGTATAATACGGATTCAAAGCTCTTCTCACAAGCAATAACTCATGAATGCACTCTATGAATAGAATTTATAGATATAAACAAAGAACTCAAATGATAAAAACTCCACTCTCTTAAGCAGCCTCATGTGTCTATCTGAATATCTATTCTCTCCTGAGATTGCCGAGCATTCAAGTCATAAGTAGCACTAGTGCAGCTCCAGCAAAAAGCAATACCAGGGCCATGAATGGGTTCCCTTTCTTTTACAAGAGGAAAAGAACATATGTATATCTTGCTGGAGAAGGGAGAGAATCACTCCTGTAAACATTATGGGTTGGTAGGATTTCTTTACCCCCAAGAAACATTGGCTTTTCTCCACTGCTGACTTGCATTCCAGAGCCAAAGGGCAAGGAATGGACAAGGCCAGATCAATCAACCATGGAGGAAACTCTCTCTTTACTAGGTCAACAGAGAGGTACAGTACATGTTCAAATGCTCCCCTTACATCATTCCCCAGTGTTCAGCTGTCACACACGGCATTCAGACTGAGCAGTCGGTAGCACTTCTGCTGGGTAGAGACAGAAGTTTGGTAGTTGCAAAAGTATTATATGGCCTCCATGAAAAATAGCTCCTCCACCTCAGAATCTGCCTTTGCTTGCTGTGATACTGTATTGCCTTTGCAACTTCTATGAACTCTATGTCTTGGATGGTGCTGAATGCAGTAGTAGGTGTAATGAGAGTTTTGAGTAAGAACTGCAGGATTTGACTATATGGTTATCTGAGGTGGTGTGTAAAACCTAAGAGATCTAGAGAGTGTGATCAAGTAGAAGTAAATTCATAAGAGTGCTACTAAGGGGTTAGCAGGGTATGAACGCTATACACAGCACAAATTAATGGTGATATTTGTTTTCTCACTGCTGACCCTGAGACAATCAAATATTTGGTAACAGCTGAAGATTACTTCTCAAAATGCACTGACGATAAACCCCTACAGGATAAACTAACTGAAAGTGTTGAAGGCTCTTGTTTAAATTCATCAGATATTCATGTGTCTCTATATAACTCAATGATCAAGGCAGGGAATTCGTCAATCAGATAAGTGAGGAAATACATTAACAGGTGTCAGACAACAATTTTCCAGGGCACATAACACTAAAGCCACCAGGCTTATAAAATGGCAGAATTGAACTGTGACAGACAATCACTGAAGGTGAATGAGGAGAGTATCTTCATTGTGTTTTGTTCTGATATACAATTGCAGAGCAAAGTCCAGAGAATTCTCACTGCTTCCCCTAGAACATTTAATAAAACCTAAGCTACCTATTAATATTCATTACAAATACCACAGTACTGAGTCATATGAGTTTGATAACAGCTGCGTATGGCACAAGCCACCCAATACAGTGCATTTTATATGCCATTTATAGTTACACAATTCATATAACATAGTACAGTATCTTGACCGCAAGAAGTTCTGTAGAATAAAAAAATCATGCTTTGCAGAGCTGTCTAGCTAAATTATGATACAAGCAGAAAGAAAACAGTAATGAATGGTATGAAGTGGAGCTAACAAAAGAGAACTGAAATTAAAAAGTAATAAACAGATGCGGTAAACTGACTGATAACGGTGTGGTAATATGATAGGGATGCACAGAGAGGCAGGGATTGACAACAGGTGTTGAATGAGAATGCTGTGGGGCTCACACATCACATAAAATGGGATTTGAGGTGACTAGGATGGAACGACTACAGAAAAGTGCATGTTCTGAAAGCAGTATACGTTTAATGGAATTGTACCAGTAACGGAGCCAGATTAAAACAAGTAGAATAAGAGGAATGTTACCAACAAAACTGTAACTATTTAGTTGAAATTTTATGTGAATTTTTTTTTGAGTATGCCCATGTTATATCTTTGTTCCATAAGTATTCTAGTAAATGGGTTTACAAGCAGGAATGATATCAGAAAGGGTGGATATTAATTAAGCAAATATTGCAGGAGATTTACAGAGAGTTTTGCTGAGTATTAGCCCATACTCATAGGGAGAAATGAAAGAAAATCATGTATTAGGTCTCACATAGTTTGAGTTTCAGCTTTGACTATTTGCAGCAATGTACTCATGCACAAGCTACAGCTGTAGAATTATTCACCCAAATTATTCAGCAAACATTTTCCAATGATAAATAATATATGTTAAACAAATAAGTTGCTTATGTAAAGATTGCATCCAGAGAAGGAAAAATAGGCTAAGTGTGTCCAATTATTTGCTTGTAATTATTCATTCTAAACCCAAGAAACATAATATATAGAATATTGTAAAAAGTGGGGATGATGTGTTTATGAAAAGCCCTAAGGGACATATTTTTGAAAAGCCTCCTTACTGGTGTCTACAATATTTGTGAGCATCACCATTCAAATGCCCAGACTCACACATTGATTGGCATTTTTGTGTGCCAATTGGGTAACTGTGCACAAATAGGAAGCTAGTGAGTGCAAATTATTCAATTTAGCTTTGGAGCTTTGTGCACAAACTTCAGTGCTCACAAATAACACAAGAGCAGTTAGCAATACCCTTCAATATATCACCATTCATGTGCAGATTTTAAGTGTAAAAAGAACTATAATCACTGAGAGTTCTTAGAATTATTGTACTTCACAGACAGTATACCTACAAACTTTAGTCTGCCAGTAGAATTGCCACCTTTTCTGTATTTTATTCTCCCTCCTTGTTAATTTTGGCATAAGCTGTTCCACCAATGAAATTAAACCAAAATTTTATCAAATTTCATAATGGGTACCTCTATACTGGAGCCTTAGGTTGACTTAAGGAACGATAAGTCAACCTACAGACTCCTGCGTCCACATTGGGCTTCTAATAAGTTGACTTAAGCACTTCTTTAAGTCAATTTAATAACACCACCGCTTTCGGTTGACTTAACGCTTAAGTCAACTTTATTAAGTTGACTTTATCCAGTGTAGATTAGGAAAGCCCTTAAGTCAACCTAATTGGCCTCCAGGCCCCCTCCCAGCTACCCACAATGCGCCACTCCTCTGTCGACCTATACATGCCAGTGTGGGCGCAGGCAGTCAACAGGGGTTTTCAGTGTGGACTCTCTAAATTGACTCAACAAGGTCGACTTTAAGTATTAGAGTATTAACACCTTCATCTGGGCAAATTGTTAGGGCAGATTAATCTGTGTCATTTGGAAACCTTCCTGCTTCTAGGTGAAGTTTATCTGGTTTCAGGTTTCATTATAAACATGAAACTCGGGCCAGGTTCAGTGAGATTTTGGATCCTCCAGGAGAACCCAGGCTGAGTTTCTAATGAACATGGTATGAGGGAGTCAGACCTGAGGGTTACAGGAGGGTGCTGGAGGGTAGATATGTTAGCCCCAGACTTAGCAAAGCCCTGTTCCCAGGATAGCTGGGGCGGGGCTGCTCTGAGCCAATTAAGGCACCTGACTCCAGTTAAGGCACACAGAGTCAGCTGGAGCAGCTGACACCAATTAAGAGTAGCAGTTTAAAAGCCCCCTATTGCAGCCCGGTGGGGAGGGAGTTTGGATATATTGTTTGGAGGTGGTGGTAGAAGCAGTGTTTGGTATGTAGAGGAGAACAGAGCAAAGAAGAATGGAGGAGAGCTGACCAGTAGCTGTTACTGACAGCACCTATGAGGTACACAGTGAGGGCAAGTTTGCGCAGACAGGCCTTAAGGCCCCAGACCCAGCGGCCTGTGGGGTGAAGAGCCCAGCCCCAGGGTAGAAGGGAGTGAGGAGCATTAGCACTGGGGCGTTTGGAGGAGGGAAAACTGTGCCTCAGCTGGCTGCCCCAGCCTGAAGTGCAGCATCCATGGGGAACTGAGAGCTCTCGGTTTGCCACAATGGCCATATGTGGTGTGAAAATTCCCTTTCTCCATAGAATCCAGGAATGGTTGTTGGTTACGAGTTGAAAGTAGGTGAATCTGAGCAACTCCATATGACTTTGACTTAAACACTTGGCAAAATTTGATTCTTAAGACATATACTTTGGGTTTAATTCACCCCCATACTGTAATCTTGAAGCTAAATCACAGGGCATATTAACCCATGTAAATCAAAAGCAAGAGGACAAAATTGTTATTTCATGGACCACATTTTAATAATAGAGGCTATGTCTACACTTACAAAGTTAAGTCGACTTTGTTAAGTTGACTTAAAATCGACCTTGTTAAGTCGACTTAACAAATTGGCTACACTTTAAGTAGACTTTGTTAAGTCGACTTAACAGCAGAGATAGCCATTATATTAGTTTTAAGTCGACTTAACAAAGTCAACATAGCGTTAATCCCTGTCTACACTGGCCTTAAATCGACTTAAGGAGTCGACTTAAGACTTAAGTCGACCTAAAAGTAGGTGTTATTAAGTCAACTTAAGCTTTCCTTTAGTCGACTTAAGAAAAGCCCACTGTGGATGCGGCTTTGTTTAGGTCGACTTAAGCGTCCTTAAATCGACCTAACTTGCCAGTTTAGACGCACCAAGAGAGATCCTCTTATGGATCATCTTGTCCACCATTCATGACGCTGTAGGCCATCCTTCGTGCAAGAAATGTTTATAGGGAAGAAAAATATTAGAAAACCATTTGATGTCATTTTAGCTCTTTTAATGTAATTTAGCAGCTGAAATCCAGCACTATGTGACTATTCACTTCTCCATGGACCACCAGCAAATGTCCATGGATCAGTTTGGGACCTTATATCCTAGTCTGTATGTGAAAACACTGGTGTTTCAGATTTCATTCAATGATAACTGTTGGCAAAAGCCGACACATAAATAGAAACCACTGTAAGTGGGTACATAACCTCATATTTAGAGACACCCATTTCCCCACAAACACCCTTAATAATGAATCAAATGGTCCTTGCGAGTAATTTGATCTTTTTCTCTGTAATTAGCAATTATCACCCTCCATTCTAATTTAAAGTACTATGGTTGAATTGAGCAACTCATGTAATGAGTCATTATGCTGAGGCTTTTAAGGAAGTTATTTCTGAAGGTCTTACTATAGAGACTAAAATATATCTAAATTAAAAGAATGACAGGCTGCAATCATGGCTGTAAAATAAAGGTGCTCAGTAAGCAGTCCTGTTACAATCAGAAGGAAAAAGAAGCAGATCTGTCTTGTGCATGGAAGCAGAGGGAATGATGAATACGTTAGGTAACTCATTCTCTGCAAAATCAATCTTTCACTGTCAATTTTAAATGAACTAATTTGTTCACAAATCTGCTCAGTCAGTTTGGAAGCATACTCAGTTCATCCATATTAGCAAATCCTTTAATCTTGACTAGTCCACTGAGTAAGAAACCTAGAAATGTGTTAATATGATTGGACATATGTAGTAGGATAAGAATTGATTCTTTTAATTAGTGTCTACTCAAGTTATAGTTCTTTCTCTTACTGAACTATTGACCCACTGATTTATAAAGAGATTACTGCTATGACTAATATACCTTCCAAAGTTTTGTTTAACTCTTTCTTGATTGGTCAATGCTTGATAAAAGAAACAAGTCTTTGACTCATCCCCAAAATGTGAATTGTGATTTTTATAAGTGCTTTTCAGATATGATACTTTTTGAAATTATGGATATTTCAATTCATATTTAGAATTTTAAAAAATAACCCCAAAATGACAGCCAAATGAATTATATAATTTTGTCTTTCGTACTTAGCTAAAAATATGGGATGAAATCCTAGCTCCATTGAATTCAGCGGAGTTTTCCCATTAATTTCAAGAGAGCTAGGATTTTACCCATGGTACTTTCAACCCTAAATCCTGTAATAAATCATGAGTTTTTTTCTGTCATCTATATATGACATAGCAATGGACTTTTCTCCCTATAAAAAAGATAAACTACACAGCACTATTCACATCCTTATAGTTAAATAAATGCATAAGGTTCAGGCCCAAAATAGGCTAGACCATGAAGAATGTTCTGTATATGAAGCAGAAGCCAGCTCACAGTAATTCATAGGGGCAGACTGTGATGGTCCTCATGCAGCTACATAGAAGGTTCCACCTTCCACTTCTGTGATTGTAGCAGGGCATCCCATGATATCAGTGTCTTTGCTCTGGGAAACACATAAATAATAATAATAATGATAATAAATCTCCTGAAGTGCATGTTCTTAAATGACAGGCTGCAAACCTTTAATATTTTACCTTTATCTATCCTGAAACAATAGAAACAGTGGGCCTGATTGTTTGTAGCAGTGATTTACACCTGTGGGAAGTAAGTAGAAAATGATTATAAATTTTATCAAAAAAGGATTTTAGAATGTCATGCCTATTTTTAACAGAGTGAAAGATTACACAAGATTCAAGGCCAAAGTCTTTTGAATACGGCTTCCTAAACCCAACTTCCCTCTGGCAAATGAATCTATTTATGGACTCACAGTTAGCCATTTTCCTTACATCTGAATTATGTCAGTGATAACTGAGAGTATTTAACATCAAGTTGCCTCTATTATGTTTCAAAATAAGCTGAAAATGGAACCCCCAAAAAGTAAACCCAGAATGGTATGTAAAAACATCACCCGTTGAGACTTTTTACATTTTAAATTATGAGGTTGACTTAAGCCAGTGTGGACAGGAATTAGTGTCTAAATCCACCTTATTAAGTCGACTTAAAGTGTTACATCGACTTAATAAGGTCGAAAAGGGGCTATGTCTACACTAGAAAAGTTAAGTCAACTTTTGTTCATAGCCTTAGTTTCTTCATTATGAACCTAATAGTCTGTGTTTAGGCTGTGGACCTGTAGATCCTTTATTTTAAATATCCTTTGCTGGTCTGAGACGCTGCCTTGCATGAAGGATGACAGATTGAGTGTTAACTGTACCACCTGTCGACCTTGTTTATTTCAAAATGTCACTTGGTTTTTATCTCTTAGGTGGCTAGTGAGGTGCTTTCCAAAGATTAGGAAAATCACTCATTATTATAACATAGATATTAAGCCACAGAAGTTTCAAAGACATCTGTGCTGCAAGTGTAGGGATGGAGAGGAGGAAACCTGTCCAAAAATCTATTTATTTATTTCCAGACTAGGCTTTATTTAGGTTACTTTTTTGAATTCTCTAATATCTTCCTGTAATCTGCATCCATAAACTTCAAAACCCAGTCTCCTATATAGTCCAAGAACAAACTGTAAAAAAGCAAGAAAGGCAAGAAGCAGAAACTTTTGTAAGTGCATCTGCTAGACCCATGTTTGCTGTCTTGAGGAAACTTGTCACTACTCATTGGTAGTGTGCAGTCAGGCTGAAGGTTCCCTACTGGCTGGAACCGAGTCATTTGCCAGGCTTTCCTTGTCAGGGAGAGTTAAACTAGTCACTGATCCTAATTCTAACACTGTTGTTGCAGCATTCCAATTTTTAATCACTACATGACTTGTCAGGTTGAATACAAGGCACCTGGATAAAATTAAAAACCTTCTTATAATGAAAGCATCAGAGATTGCTAGCTCAGTGTTTCTACCATTACCTTTTCATTTCCTAAGCTAAGAGCTAAGGTATATTTCCCTTTTCAAGCTACCATTTGTGTTTTCTTGTTTAACGTCTCTGCCTTGCATTCATCGAGGCAATAGGTAATAGAAACACATATCCGCACTTCCTGGATAAAGTCAGGGTCCCAGCAGGTTCATCCCATTTAAGAGCATAATTCCCCCCAGAAAGAATTCCCATCTTCCCCACAATTAGGTGAAAATACAGTCAGAGATTGGGAAGAAAGATCATCCATATCAACAATACACACCTCCCAGTTGCCTTCATCCTAGAGGAATATCTTCTTTATTCTTTATAGAATTTTGAAACATTCTTTTCAAAACTTAATGCCATTAAGCATTGTCTCTGGAATGACATAAGTATTGTCAATTTGTCTTTACATGTTGGAGACTGAAGTAACTGTAGAAGGTTGAGGCGAGCAAAGTGCGAGACAGTGTGAGGGAAAGAGCATTTTTCATACCAGCAAACTGACACATACATATACTGATGTTCCATTCTACATGACAAAACATTGTTAGGGCAGCTGTGCCTTATGCCTGAAGTTTCTGGTTGCTGACAGACAAATCAGCTTTTAGTAGGCTCAGAGTTCTCAACTGCAATTGAACTAATTTACTATCTTTATCTGCTGTGTGAATGAAATACAATAATTAAATGCAAAATGCTGCGTGCTAATGAATATTGGCTGCTGAATGCTAGCCTTTCGGAATGAAAAATTAGCTGGGCGGGATTGTGCCTCAGGGAGACATAGCCTCTCTCTAAATTCTCTAGTCTTCAACACCCACACCCAGTATGGATGGAGATCAGGCTGTGATCTGCATCCTCCTCCCCACCCCTCCAGTGATATGGCCATATCTTGACCAGGAAAAAAAAGTGGCTTTTGTTTGGTTCTTTTAAAGTATTAGCTAGTCACCCATAGTCTCCTAACACCTATAAAATGTGTAAAACACTTTCTGTGTCCTTTTTCAAACACCTCCTTTTTTTCCCCTAGTCTAGATGGAAGAAACAATTCCTGAACTCATCCAAGGACAGAACCGCACCTGTGACTGGTCCTTTAAAATGTGTCAAATTCACCCAAATAGGTTTCATTATATTTGTTCTAATGCAAACTAGGAATCATCTGGGAATACCAAGACAAAATGAAACAGGATGGGTTGTGAAACCATGAAGATCCATGCAGAGGCTCTGGATTGCTGATAGACTCCTGCCCAGATGACTGTTCTATAGAAATAGTCCCTAAGACACTCCCCCGTTCGTCCCCCCCCCCCCCCCCCCAGAGGATAAGTACACAAAAATCCAACTTCTAGGCTATATCATCTATCTAGAGGAATGTTCACAGAGCCAGTAGTAGGGGTGAGTTAGAGTGAGGGGTGTCAATTCATGTCCCTCCCCCACTCTCTCCCCCACACCTCCAGCCTACCCATTCTTTCCCTGGAAGGTCAGTCCATCTACTATGACCCCTCCATGGCTTGGAGGATAAAAGGCAGATCACTTCTATGGAGGTAGCTGACATTTACAACTCCCTTCTGATGAAGGAAATATTTACACATTATCACGTTCCTTCTATGTGCTCATCTTGCGTGCTCAAGTAGGCCCTCCAGTTTTACTAACTCTCACTCAGACAAATTCCCACTAACTTCAAAAACCTGGAGTAAGGAATACCAGATCTGGGCAAAAAAAATGGGCAACGATGTAAAACTTGTGAAGTGTACAGCATAAAGTATGGCAAAGATAGTGAGAAGACTTGGTGCCAGATTAAAAATAGTAGGCTCTGATATCTCCACTTCACTTATAGTGTCATCCATTTTAATGGCTGCCTTGCTTTGTTGGTAGCAGATTTTGATATAAGATTGAAATAGCTTAGCAAAAATAATTAACATTTTTTATTTAAATAAAAGCTGCTATTGAACTCCAAGACTATTCGTGGTTATGTGCCCCCATCTAGGTTTTGTTTTGTTTTTTTAATGTATGGGTGCGTCTACACTTACAAATTAAGTCTACTTAAACTTGCTTAAGCCGATTTAATTTAATCTGCGTCTACACTACAATTTCCTTAAATTGACTTAAGCTGCTGCTTAAGTCGACTTAAGGAAATTTAAAGTCGACTTTATAAAACCTCGTTTGAAGTCAACTTTACTGGCTAAAATAACTTTATAAAGTCGACTTAGCCAGTGTGGGCTCAGATTAGCCCTAAATTGACTTAAAGTCAACTTAAACAGCTCCTGGGCTCCCCCACTGCCCTCCCTGCCAGGGTGGCTGGCACAGCCAGAGCCTAGCATGCCCCCCCCACCACAGGGCAGGACACAGCCCTGCCCACCCCACTCCTATGCCCTGCCAGTGTCCCTGTCCTGCTCAGCCCCCGTTGTACCCAGGTACAATGGGGCAAATGCTGAGCCCCCGGCACTTGGCAAGGGGTGCCCCCCTGCCACTGTGGACCAGTCCCAAGTCCACCTAGCCCCTAGAAGTCGACTTAGGCATCCAGTGTGGACGCTCTAAGTCAATTTGGTAAGGTCCCCATGAAGTTGACTTAATTTTTGAGTGTGGATATGCTAAGTCAACTTAGCAAAGTCAACTTATTTGGCCAAGTGTAGACATAGCCTATACAACTAAAGTTGAGCAACACTTAAATAACCACAGAAGCTTGAGAAAGGAAAAAGAGACCACTATTTTCTTTTTTTTTTAAACCACAGACCAGACGTAGTTTGAATCTACATTTCCTTTTATTCTACTCCCCAAAGACTGAAGACCCTCAGATTTTTTTCTGAGTTCAAAAAAAGGTTTCATTTTTGTCCCCTATATTGGGGTAAACTGAGGTGGATGTGATTTTGAGTTGGGTTTTGAAATATATCATCCACCAGGTTTTGCATGACAAAACCCAAGTCTGGTTCAAATTTAAGGTTCACTTCATTAGAAGCTCTAAAGTTCAGTGGACAATGTGGGGTGGGAGGCTACATTGGAATAAATGTTGCTAATTTCTAAAAGCAATTTAGGAAACCTGAACTTTCCTGACACATTTCTAAACCATAATCTAGGTTTATAAAAAAAAGCTTCAAGATTAAACATAAAAATGGCTGAAATGGTTCAATAAGAAAAAGGTTTATTTTATCCATCATCACCTTGATCTTCTGTTGAGCAAAAGAAACTATCTTGTATTAAAGGTACAATATTTTAAAATGCTGCCTGACCCTCAGCATGGTTTTTGCAAGAGATGCAAGTTACACAAATGACTCATCAACTGTTTTGCAAATTATCATTAAAATGTTTGTCTTATTTTAGGTGGTTGGCTTTGACCTGCTTTTTTGCTGAATAATTGTAATTAAGTACAAACCCAAATTAACCCTAACTACTTATGTCTTTATGCAGCAGTGAAACCTGCTGAAAAACCTCTATATATCTTCAAGTTGCCTTTGGTTTAGATTGATTATATCTTTATAGTGGGGAAAGGGCCTGCCTGATAAAAGAATGACTTAATCTTTATTTGCCTAGAGCAATCAGAAAAATAAGTGAAGCAAGCAGCCTCCTGTGACTGATTTCTGCTCACTTAAGACAGTTCACTCTTGAAACACAGAATAATTGTTCTCTATCCTTTTTCAGATATTGTCTTCACTTTCATGTATTATATCCAAATAAGCTTTAAGTTTTTTGAACATTAAAGAAGACACAGTGAATCAAAACCATGAATCAGGCCAAATTCTATCCTCAAATGCAAGCATGCAATTTCCATTGAAGTTGATGAGAGTTGGTTCTTAAATCCAATGGCAAATCTGGCCCTTTGCCTTTTTAAATCATAATACAAAAATGAAGAAAAAAATTAAAATTACTTCTGGTCTCAAAAATGTAGGGAAAAAATGAATGTATAGGGATTGTCTCTATGAATTGCATGCCATCAGCTGTGAAACTTCTTCTGGCGCTTTGAGTTATAAAGAGAACTTATATAATTCCACATTTCACCCAATCAATCTGCTACTACTTCAAGTCTCCCCTGCACTCCTGCTATTGGTCCTAGGTGAGATAAAGACCTGGTCTACACTGAGAGCTCAGGTTGACGTAACACCGCTTACTTTGACCCTCTAGAGCGTGCAGCTATAAAGTCAAACTAACGGCCACTGTAAGTCAGCCACCTCTGCAAGAAACGCAGTGTTCTGTTTGATTTTAATAATGTAATTTAACATCAGCGTAGACAGAGAGCAGTTTAATCTGATGTTACTGGCCTCCAGGATCTACCCCAGAATTCCATTTTTGCAATTCTGTCTTTCCTGGTATGCTGCACAAGCTGTTCCTGCTTGTTTCTTTGTGAGAAAAAGGGAGGGGGAATGGGCACATTGTGACACAGGAGGAAAAGGTGACTTCCCAACAGCCACAGCACTTCATTGCACACTGGGATGGCTACCCAAAGTGCAATACTTTTAAACTTGACCTAACAGCAAGCAATGGGGGCTCAAGAACCCGGTGCAAGGAGTGTGGTGTGACTACAACCCTCCAATTTTATTAATTTGGCAGCTCAACGTCGACTTTAAATCTTGCCCCAGGATAGACATGCCCAAGGAGAATGTTCCTCTCCAGCTCCCCCAACAGCTGGTGGATACTCCCACCACCTCCTTCAGTTACATACAAGTCTTGCATAGAAACACCTCATTCCTTCTATCCAACTGCGTTCAAGGATGAGGAAGACACTTCTCCCTTGAAACTGTCTAGTTTCTATTTCCCCTAACTATGCCTAATGCTGCTTTGAAGGAAGACAAAATTTGGCATCATTCTGCAATCTTCAAAAGTAAAATTATGCAGTTTTCCATCATGCATTTTCCCACACTAGGACATTCCCAGTAATTTCTCTCATCTCACCAGGATGTTGTTGCCATATAGAAATATGGGAATGGCAGGGTGGTCCTGACCCTCTAACAATTATTCTTGACCAATAAGTTGAGAATCCCTTCAATAAATAGTCACAAGTTTATATGCTAGTGCTTTCTATTTCTTGGTGTTCTTATCCTCTGTAAGGACTAACCTTATGGCTGGTCTTTCTTCTTTTTTTAAAAAAGTGAAAGCATGGAAAAGAAAAAGGAAAAACCCCTCATAATTCAGTCTACACTATCCTATTATATGACTTTCTCATCAGAGCTTCCTATTATGAACACATTTTTATCTTCTTAGCTGTACCCATGGGTTCTTGCAACCAAAAAAAGGAAAGAACCCTTGAACTGTGAGAGCTCATCAGAGGTAATAAGTCTTAATCATTTTAGAGTTAAATGAAGATAATCAGACTGAAGTATTTTCCCCCAGGCATACCATTAAAAAATACTGGTTATAATTTAAAATATAAAGTCTAGTCTTTCTATATAGCTAAATCAATATTTAGAGCTGTGTTTAATGGCTGCAATGAAGCCTGAACTACTTTAATCTAGTTTTGGGTTTTGTCACAAACATAACACTGAGATTAGGGTTATTGAAAGATTTGCTAATATTCGCAAACTATTGAGCCGTCAAGATATACAATGGACTTCAATGGGTACTGCATAATCATATTACATTAACACTTCTTCTTTCTCATCCCGTCCCTTTTCTTGTGTTTGATAACCTAACCTATTCGTATCATGATGTCCAAAATTAAACCTCTATCCTAAAATCAGCTCCATCTAAACAGGCTCTTATGATTGCAAAGAGTCCCATGAGTCAGCAAGGCTCTGCACGTGTGCAAGGACCTGTCCAACAGGGATGGACTGCAAAAGAATAAAACTAATATTGTAGAACTACTAAGAATGGAGCAAACGTGAAATTCTCTCCCCACTGATATCAGTAGGAGTTATGTCACTGACTTGATGAGGCCAGGATTTTGTACATCGTATTTCCTTTGTTCTATAGTACATGCCATTCTTGAGTGCGTTAAAAAAAATATTACTAATGATCATGATAACACAAACCAAGTTTTGAGCAAATATGGAACCTGGTTTAGTGAATTTGGGTCAATAAATTTGCTTAGTACTGAAAGGATGCACAATTTGTGATTAAACATTATTCTGATATACAGCCACTTCAGTTTTATCCTCAGCTGAGTTTTGCTTTCAGGTTCTTTCAAATCTAAAATCTCTAAGGGAAACTTAAGTGTGCAAATCCTCACCAACTGAAACTGAGGAAAATATTTGCAAAAATTCAGGTGAACTGACATCAGCTCTCACTAAGCTATAATGATTAGGTCAGATCTTGAGCAGATATAAATTAGCATTGCTCCAGTGAGGTCAATTGTACAATTATGTGTATGTTTCAAGATATTAAATATGAGATCAAGGTGAGCCCTGAAATTCAAATCCAGCTCCAGGATCAGATTTTGGGGAGGGGGGCACAGAGAGGACACCCCAAAGTCTGAGAGGTGTCCAGTTATGTGCTACTGGTTTGAGTTCAAATGTTTGTAAAAAATAGGTAGATCAGAAATTGACTCTGTCAATCTTAATATACAGAATACAATTACATTCCAGTTATCTGTTTTTAGGGGTCTTGAACTTGCTACTTTAAATTTCACTAGTAATTCAACTTCCATAAAGGTTTCTAAGGGATGCATCAGCACTGCTAAGCACCTAAGTCTGCACCTAATATGACCACCACTGAAAGCTATAATTCTTTCTCTTGCTGTAATTTCCATGCAATAGGACTTCTAATGTATTATTATCTATTTTTAAAAGTAGTATTATAATAATTAGACATACACTACAATACAATTTTTGAAAATTGTATTATCTATCCATCTTTAGCCTACTAAAATTAAGCACAAGACTTTGTTTTATTATGACAAACTATGAGAATTTGTATTCCTCATTGTTGCTTAGATCATAGATGGATGACAATAGCTTTTTTTCAAACAAAGTTTCACAGACAAGCAAACCTAAAGTAGCTCCTTTTAATTGAAACCCAGACATAGTTTTAGGTAAAAACAAAACTGAGCTGGCTTGAGTTTTTCCCAAGCCAAACAAAAGAGATTGGAACGTTCCATTGTTTTTGTCTGCCAACCATGCATTGTTAAGGAATTGAAATAAAAAGGGAAGGAGGGCAAGGGTCATAGAGCTCATATTTCCACTCTATATGACCCCATCTCAGCAGTAGTGGTACCCTTGTGATTAGTGAACAGTTCCTGTTGGCCTAATAGCATCTCTTAAGGAAACAAATTACTGTGTACAGTACCTTTGTGACTAACAGTAGAATACACTAGCATTTCAAAGGTCCTTTCGCTATAGCATTTGAAGAGGATCTAGGCATTACTATCTTGAGATTGCAATGAAAATAGATGCATTTTCACCAATTCCCCCTTTTATTACTATTTGTAACAAAACTAGATTGATGTTATGCCACTTTCTGTTCTTGATACTCTCTGTCATGAGAATAAGGTAACAAACATGTAAATACCTAACATAATTTGTGCAATAGACTGGCAATCTGTGCTACTTTGATCTTTTCACTATTTTTTATTTTGAACATCTGGCCATTGCATTCCTTCCTAAAAAATCATACTGCCTATAAACAAGGGAAAGAAATAAAAAAAAATGGCCAATGAATAAAATGCTTACATATAAAACAATATTTGACTAGTACAATTCACAGAATTAGACAATATGAATAATGCAAATACATCAGTTTTGTGAGTCAAAGCACAATTTGAATACACGTTTTTTTGACAATCAGTTGTGACAAAATGAGAAATACCACAATCAATGCTGATTAAAATCTGAAGACTACAATTCCTCAGTTCTCAGAGGATGTTTTACCAAAGACTTCTAAAGAGATTATTACACTTATTAATGAAAATCCAGAAGTAATTTTAAGGGAATCGTTCCTTATATTTATATGACAGTGCAATTAAACATGCTGTGGGTGTTATTTTTGCTAGTGGTCCAAGGCAATATAAGAAGGCAAGCTCTGGCTGTAACAGCTGTCAAGAAACCCAATTCCAAATGCCTAATGTCTAATCTGCAGCTGTACTGATTAGGGCAGTGTAGTATTCTGCACTGTTAGAATTAATGAGCCAACAGAAAACTATGAATTACCAGTTAAAGTCACTTTTAAGCTGTTCCCTTCACAGCATATAGCTATACAACTTTCCTTCTTCCCCATATCCCAGTATAGAACCCTCTGTCTGTCTTTCTGAATAGCAAGTATCACTAACCATACCCACCATGAGTGAACCAATTCCACATTGAATGATGATGGTCAATATTTAGAAATGCTAAAATGTAGGGTAAAATTTTCAAAAGCACATCAGGCAACTAAGCCCTATTTTAAAAAATGATTTAGGCACTTAATAGTCTAACAAGTTGAAAGTTAGTGACTTAGGGCCAGACTTTTAAAGGCTTTTATGTGCTTAAAAATGCAGATAGGTGACTACTAGAATTTTAAAAATCACCTATTGACCTAACTCAAGAATCTCTGGCTCTTAGGCTCCAAAGTGCCTGGATATCTTTTGAAAATGTGGCATCTGCACACCCAAAAATGTTACCCTTTATCAAATTCACATTAAATACTGGCTATGGAAGCAAAACTCTTCAAACATGCTCCCAAGAAATGAAAAGACAAAAGAATAATACCAAGGAATCCACCTCTTCAGTCACAAATATGACAAGACCAGAGGTGTCAAACTCATTTGCTATGGCGGGCCAGATTTGACTTACATGCACTTCAAGTGGGCCGTACATATTATAAATCGAAATACTAGGGCACTCTCACAGCATCATGGAGTGCTATGTATGCAAGACTGCACTCCATGATACCACTCTCTCCTGCTCTCTCTGGCTATGTCTACACTGAGAAATTTAGGTTGACTTTACCAAGTCAACTTTACTAAGTCGACTTTAAGGCAACCTTATTAAGTCGATTTAGAGAGTCCACACAGGACTCTTAAGTCGACTTAAACCTGGCCTTACTAAGTCGACTTAGAGAGTCTACACTAGACTCTCTAAATCGACTAGATAGGTCCAGGGGGAGGCGAGGCTCCTTTGGAGCCTTGGCTCCCCAGGCTAGGAGGGCTTGTCCTTGGTGCACCAGCCCCGCACAGGGCTGGTTCTCCTGGAGGCAGCAAGCCCCGGAGCGGACTGGTGGAGAAGGGAGCGTGGAGCTCCCTTCTGGCCCAGACTGCTCGGCTCCCTTCGGGCCGGGACCACTCAGGTCCCGGGCAGAAAGGAGCCCCCCACTCCCTTCTAGCTGGGACCAAGTGGTCCCAGGGAGCTCCCGTCTAGCGGTCCCGGGGAGAAGGAACTATGGGGATCCCTTCTCTCCAGGACCCCCGTGGGTCCCAGCAAAAAGGGAGCCGCAGCTTCCTTCTTGCCGGGACCTGCGAGTCCTGGCCAGAAGGAAGCGGGCGGCTCCCCTCTGCCCAGGACCGCCTCGGGTCCCGGCTAGAAGGGAGCGTGGGGCCCCCTTTTTGCTGGGACCCCAGTGGTCCCGGCCAGAACGGAGCCCTGTGGCTCCTTTCTGGCTGGGACCGTGCTCCAGTTGGCTTAAGGAAACTCCAGTGTGGACGCAGAGTAAATTAAGTCGATTTAAGCCTACTTAAGTTGACCTAATTTACGAGTGTAGAGGCACCCTCTGTTAGGGAGAGAGCCATCTCGCATACCCAGCGCTCAATGATGTCCCATGACATGAAACTCTCATGGCATTGCGGAGCACAGGGTATGTGAGACCACACATTCACTCTTTCTCTGTTAGAGGAGTGTGGTCCTGCGGAGTGCAGTTGCAGGCTGGATGGAAGAGGTTTGCAGGCTGCATGTTTGAAACCCCTGGATAAAATAAAAAACATACATGTGAAAACCTTGCTATGTAAAGATCACAGTGTGTGATAACATAATATAAAAAGGCTCTCCAGATCAAATTGAGATAGTTATACTGCATACTTATTAAAGCTTTGATTTTTCACTGAAATAACATTCACTGTAAATAACATTCTCAGTAGCCTCCTATTTTGCTGGCAAATCAAGCCTGGTTTCTATGTATGTACTATGTTCATTCTTTGTACAGCAAATATTTATCAAATGGTATATTCAAATAAATTTCAGCTTACAAGTTGTTAACAAATTGTTTTCTTCTTCCTGATATCAAGCTACTTTCCTATTTTCATGTGTAACAGGAATTCATATAAAGTTTCCACTGAACCAACACTGATTCATAGTCCTCTGTACTTGATGAGTATAAAAAAGTGAATTTGCTGCATCGCTACTAAAAAATCCCAAAATGTTATTAGTGTTTTTCCTGCAGGCATCAGCATCAATCTGATAATTAGAAAAGGTCTTCATAGTATTTAGACCAGTCTACAAATGGATTAATTTGAAAGTTTTTCTTGTTTGCTATGGGTGGTATAATGGTTTGTGTTTGTTATAAGGAAAAAGAGAAACATGACAAACAGTAATACAAGCTACAAGTAATGGATGGAGAAATCAGCACTTCTCACATGCATGTAAGACAAGATTTCCCTGGTTTTGGGAGGACTCATGAAAGGTATAAAAACAGTAGCTCCTACAGCATTGAGAAAAGTTTTAAGTTACACCAGTAAGGAAAGGAACATTAAGAAAAGCTGAATTCCCAGTGCTGGGAGTAGAAACACTTATGGCCTTGAAGAAGATAAGATGCTTGAATACAATATGTTAAGAGATTGGAAAATGATATAGAGATAAGGAAAAGTGTGGTGATACCATTGGAGTGATAGATAAAGAAGGTAATTTTTGGTGGGAAGATGTCTGATAGATCAAAAGAGATTAAAGTGAGAATCAAGGAGGCCACGAAGGTGGAGAGGATGGTTGAATTGTTGAAGTTGATAAAGAATGAAATGAGGGAAGATTTTTTGGCAGAAAAGGGAGGCTCTGTTTTTGTTATGTTGCATTTAGCCTAAATATATATGAAACATTTTGGTTACATATTTACATACACTCCTGAACCAAGGAGCAGAAGCTCTGGTGGATGGTTGATTTGGAATAGTCAGAATAGTGGTGGTAATTAAAGCAATGAAAACAAATACAATTACCCAGGAATACCATAGAGAAGGAGGGGTAATTAAAGAGTCTTGAGGAACACTAATAAAAAGCAAGGAAGGGGGAGGAAGAGGTCTCTCTGAAGGAGGGACTGGTGAAAGAGGTGAAGAATCCACTGAGTACAGATGTGCAAAAGACAGGGAAGAGAAACAAGTGGATGAAAAGAGGCAGTGGAAGGGATCATGGAGAAGAAGTCTACGACTTGGTTATAGAAGGCTACCCTGTTAAATGGAATAAGTAGAATTCAGATTTCATAGGATACAAGATGGCATTAGAGACGGCATTCAGTGGTGAATGGTTCATCTTCTAACAGTGGCCAATGCTAGGTTCTCCAAAAGGAATGAAAAGAACAAGTAATCAGCCACAGAGGAGTTGTATAGAACAGAACAGAATGTCGTATTAGAGGGCAATGGAAACGAAACCATTTGGGAAGGAGAGACTGAAATTAAATACAGAGAGAGAGGATATCATGAAGGGAGAAAGAGAAGCCAGCAGCTATTAGGAGACAGGATCTAGCACTGAAAGAGTAGAACGTACCTTTCAAAGACAGTGATAAGATGAAGGAAAAGGATGTGGTTGGGGGGAAGAGGATAGAAGGGAGAAATATCAAGTTGAGAAAGAGATCTTCTTCTGTTATATATTTACCTGTAAAGTAGGAGAAAACAGAAAAGCTTATCTGAACATTCCAGAATCTCAGAAAAGGTTCTGTTTCAGGCATGTCAAAAATGGGTGAAGATATATGTTATAAAGGGAGATGTTATTTTTTGTGTAACAGTTCACTCATCCTTAATAAAGATATTCAGATGAAGTCCACACATACAAATATACACACTTTCACCTCTGAATAGCCAAATTTTATCCATAAATATAATAAAATGTTCCATATACCAGATCTGAATTTGGCCCTGGCCCTAGCATATGTATCCAACAATCACCTGAAATATTGTATTGTAGACATGGGCAAAATTTGGCTATGGAGAGATAAAAGTGTGTGTATTTCTATGTATGAGCATCATATGAATACCTTAATTAAGGATGAGTGAACTGTTATTAAAAAAAAAAAAGGGGGGGGGAATTTATTCCAAATTGTCCTTGCATCTTCAACTGCAAAGCTGAGATCTGACCTTCCACAGCTTCCAGAAGTTTCACAGTGTGGAAAACAGCAAACCTTTTTAGATGAAACAAACTAGAGGGAAATGAGAAGTAATTAGTATATCATATATCTGTTAAACATTTGGATTTCTCACCAGCCCCACTCAATGTAAGCTGTTGGAACGAGTGGTTAATTTAATCTATACATGCCTTTAAAACCAAGGTGAGTACACGGTTTTTCTTATCAAAGGATTTTAAAATTATTTTATACCTTTTGTGTATCACTACTAGAAAAGTGGTAACTTCTCAAACTTCAGGAGAAAACGAAACAAAAGAAAAGGCTTTAGATGCCCACAGTAGGTGGCATCAGCCAGTGACCTACCTACTAATAAGGCAAATGAAAGGAAAATAGCCGGAAAGGAATTAAATACCAGAGAGCTGAATTCTTGGGCGGGGGAGGGGAGGGCAGGGAGGAGCAGGGCAAGCAAAGAGAAGTGCATCATGTCTAAACCACTCTAAATAAAAGCTCCCAAAATACATAATAGTGGTACAAGAGAAAGCGGTATACTGTTGAATTTATAAGACTGGAGTATTGTTTTGAATACAAAAGACAGGAAATCTGCAGAGTCTTTAAAAAAATATGTATAACACAGGAAAGAATCTACAATCATTAGGGGCCAGTCTTGCTTCCAAAGCAATCAGTCATTGAGCTTGGACAATTTGGCCCCAGTTCTGCAATGTGATCCAGCCATATCTATAAGGAGTCCCTTTGAAGTCCTTAGGGTTCGGTATGGATGGATGGTACGTTCATGTTGATCAGATTGCAGAATCAGGGCCTTATATAAAAACTAGCGGGAGACAAAATATTCAATAAATTAAACCCAAAACTCAGAAGCATAATTATAAATACTTTCTCAATTTCTTTGGATCTATATTATTTTGTTACCTTTTTCTAACCATTCTCTCTCTTCCTATGTTTCCCTGAACTAATTAGACCTTCATCTTCCCCAGAAACCCAGCTGTCCTTCCTGCAGTGGCTTTTGGCTTACCAGCCATTTTCAACTCACTTTCTTTTCTTTTCTTTTTTTTTTTTTTTAAAGTCACTATTAACCAGCTCCGACTTTACTTTGTACCCACTTCCCAAACAGACATAGTATTTTACTGTATACTGCTAATGGTTACAGGGCCCTTGAATATACTTTATAGCTAGACATAATCTAGTTTTATTTAGAGTGGTCTGATAAAGTGGTGGAACCAAGAGAGCTACAACCCCTGCAAGGGAAATGCCTGGAGTGCTGAAAGGTATTTCTGCCTACACAATACCTGACAGAGGTAACAGTGGAACATGAGATTGGGCCAGTTACTCACTCTCCTCTTCCCACCTTCCAGCCACCAGAACTCCTGGTGGAGATATGACTGGGAGGAGCCGCAGGAACATGTGTTGAGGGAGGGAGCTCAGGGGAGGAATGCAGAGGTGTCAGCACACCGGGCACCAGTTGTTAAGGGCAGGGGGAGCCCCGAGCACTGGGTTCCATCTAGAAAGGAATAGCTGTAGGAACTACCAGAACACCCTTTCCCAGTCTGGAACTGGCTCCCCACAGCAAAGTCTCAGTAGTTCCTGTACTTCCACCCCATATTCACAGTGAGCTTCTGTCCTCTCTGTACCTCAGAACTTCTTCAGCCTTCGTACTAGAAGAGTGCCACCGGCACTACGATGGTTTTCAGTGTGGAGAAGTACCTATTTTTCACAGCAATGCTGAGACTGATGGGCCGTGTTGCTGAAAGGTATTCTACAGTACCTTCCACTTCTATTTGCATTGGGTTTACACCAGCCAGAATTTGGTCTTAGTGGCTCTGTCTACACTAGAAAAAGTTAGGTTGACTTTGTTAAGTCGACTTAATAAGGTCGACTTTAAGTCGACTTAAAGTCGACCTTATTAAAGTCGACTTCACAAAGTGGACTAAGTTGACTTAGCTTTAAGTCGACTTAGTCCACTTCATTAAGTTGACCTAGCCACCCTTAAGTCTACTTAATAAAGTTGACTTAAGGGTTACTCCACCTCCCCACCGTTCTTAGGTCGACTTAAGAAGTCGACTTAAGGGTTAAGTTGACCTAATGAGGGGTAGTTATAAAGTCGACTTAAGCTTTCATTAAGTCGACTTAAGGAATTTCTTAAGTCAACTTAATGAAAGCCTAATGTGGATATGGCTTAATTGAAGTCAACTTACGCCTCCTTAAGTCGACTTCAATTGCCAGTGTAGACATAGCCTTTGTGTTTTCCGAACGTTGTAGAACAATATATAAGACTGATTTTGTTTAAAACATGCACATATTTTGAACTACAATAGTTTTAGATGAAACAAAAGAGTTGCAATGTCAATGTTTTCCTGTAAGTTTGTTAGCAAAAATTGTCTGCAAGAAAAATTCTTGCCTTTTTGTTTGGCCAGATTCCTGGAGTGTCTTCCCAGGGCTTCAGTGACTTCTGGAAATTTCTTTATCTAGCCGATGCCAGCAATAAGATTCTTGCCCAGATTTCTAAGACATTTTTAATTTGTAACCCTTAGTTACCTGCTTCATCTATTCTTTACCTCTTATCCTCCTCCCTTCAGTTTCCACACTAATAGGATTGTTGGAATCCACCTTCTAAATTAAATCAGCCAAGTCACTTCAGTTTGGATTGTTTTATTCCCATGGATTTCGGTTAGCTGCTCTAGAACTAAAGTGCTGTTAAATAAAAAATATTATACACTCAATTGTCATAAATACGAATGCACAGCAAAGAACTTAAGCCATAAACATAAACAATACAAAATGAACATGTCCTTCAAAGAGATGCCACTTTATTTTTGTCCAAACAGTTTGGATAGCCTGTTAAAATGCTTTAAGTTGTTGTTTATAGAGGGTCAAATGAACATTTTTCAATAGTATACGTCCCTCCTCGTTCTTTAATACAGTAGAAGAATAGCCATTTAAAATAGCAAAAAAAAAAAACCAGATTGTTTTTTATTGTTAGACTTTCTAAGATAGGAAGAGTTGTGAAACTGTGTATAAGATGGTAATAGAAAAATGCCCTGACAACAATAGATCCACCACTAAAACTTACACAATCTGTCAAAAAAAAAAATCACTGCACTTTTCAAATAAACTTTTGAAGGTCTCCTTGAAAAATAACCGACATCTATATTATTTTCTTGACTCAGTCTTATTAAGTGGTTCATGCCAATCCAAATGCATCCCTCCTGCTCCATTCGCCTGTAGCTATGCAGCCCTTTTCTTTCCTGTAGAAGGGTTCTTGCAGGATTTGCAAGGTTTGTAGCTGTGCAGATCTCCTCTGTCCATGCCCGCAGAATGTATTGACCCTCAGAGTCCAAGAAGAAGCTTTTACATATTTCCAAAGAAATGTGGAAGAATAGCCAGCAAGAAAAAGTTAGTTGCACAACAGAGAAATTCAGAAAACAAACACCTGCACACCTGTTCTGTGCATGCAGTTACCCATTTTGCATCTACTCATTAAGGCTCTACATACTCACAACATATTTGGGGCTCACTTTATGAGGCCTTTTCAAAATTTGATCTGATCTTGTGTTGGCTACCTGGGCAGGAAGGTGAATGATAGAATAGGAGCCTGAATTACCAACTCATACTAAGTGTGGTGAGGGAGCCAGTCCCCTTATTTTATACATGCATAAATCAGGAGCATCTCCTTGGTAGTCAATAGAGTTACAACAACACATGAAGAATCAGCATAAGTGAGCAGAGAATCAATGCATTAACTCTAGAACAGGACTGTCAAATATTTACAAGGAAGAAGGGAGGAAATTACATTGGTATTTGGTCTGAATTATACAGGAACTTCAATCCCTAGGTCTATCAATTCAGCACTAAAGCTACTTAGAAATTAAATATAAACTGCATGTGGTTAGAGTCAAACCCTTATTCTGGCCCCTTTCTGCTGCTCCAGAGGCAAAAAGAGGGTGGAAAACAGAGCCTTACACCACCTGTCCCCAGCCTCCCATGGAAAGTGGTGGGCTGTTGATATAGGCAGAGTACCTTACATTCCTTCAGTCTTTGCACATAACAGCCCTTTGGGAACCATTACCAAGTGGTATAATTTAGAGCAGCCCTGAGATGTGCCAGGTACTGTACTAACCCCAAGTGGCCCAGGAGTTGGGTGATGTAAAGGTGGCATTACACTCTCCTCAACCAACTCCCTTTCTTTGGGTCTGTAATCTGCAACAACATTTATAATACAGATTGCAACGCACCATTGTCTGTAAATTAAACATGTAGAAAAAGCACACATCTCTCTTTAACACTATCCAGCATGCTGTTACTAGTATAATTTAATGGGTGATCAATCATCCACATATCAGGGGTGATGTAAACCTGATGTTCATTTGCTCTTTTCAGCTCATGCATGGCTATCATGTATCAAGAAAAGAAATATCTACCAGGAATGTGTTAGTACTGGGGTGGAAGAAAGTCCCAGAAAACGTTCAGAGAATCCAAGTAATAAGGTAGCATCAGTTTACAGAGCAACTTTTCAATGGCATTTTTCCAAGTCTATGCTACTGGTCAGTATGGCTTATACTTTATTTTCATGGCCAAATATGTCATGCTTGACATGCCATGTCAGCTGCTTGCTTTGTGCATGTGTGTTTTAGAGCGTGGAAATTGTTGATACAGCTGTGAAAGATTCTCCTATTCTTACTTTTCCAAGGAATTGGCTCTAAATGACATTAGCCAAAGAGAGTCTGTGGATCTATGAGGATGTTTATTGCTTAGAAAATATTGTATGAAGGAGTCTGAAGGTCCAAGGTGTTAGAATGTGAAGGATATTTTCCACCCTAGTCATCTTTTTTTTCCAGTCTCACTTCAAGCATCATCTAATTCAAAGGTGTGATCCCAGGAACTGCAATGGGGCAGTCTATTCCCTGCTTATACAACTAAGGAGCCTGATTCTGCTGTCCTTATTCAGGAAAAAACTGCCACAGTAAGGCCTAAAAGATTGGGCCTGCAGTGGGAGATAGCACACACACATTGCAATGACTTATGGAAGTGGGATGGTTCCCATGACTTCACAGGACTAAAGCAGCGACAGTAGGAGGGCCCCATAGTTCAGTCATCTCTCTCACAAGGGCTAGGAACAACTGCAGTGGTAGGGAGGAGATGGAATAGATTAGTTTGTTATCAATGACAGAATAAGAAGAATGTTATCTTGCCTGGCAAGAAGTTGCAGGTTGCTCTTCTGATCCTTCTTGCACAGCAGCATTATAGCTCACACGGGTGTGCTGTTGGACCAGGATGCACCAGCCATAGAGATGTACAATGCCAAGAAGCTGGGGGGAGGAATTGTGCCTCATAGTGTGCCCTGAAGTGGAGCAGCTTTGAAACTATCTTTCAGTGGCACAGTCTAAACCTAAGGGGAAAAACTAGCAGAAGAGCAACCTTCTGCCAGGCAAAACAGAAATCTTTTTCTGTCAGTGAAAACAATTCAGCTTTGACAGCAATAATAACAAAAGAAAAGCTAAAGAATGATGGCTTCTCTAAAGTGCTTTTAACCTTAAGAATGCCATTAATTTTTCATATTAGTGATAAAGCCCATGAATAGAAATCTACCTTAAAACAAGCAAATATTAAAAAACATCAACTGATATGATATAATCTTACTTCCAGAGACTGCCATTAAGATAATTTAAATCTGCTTGTGTAAATTAAATTCATGCATAACTAGATATGATCCACATCCAGATCTATCTCTCTGTCGATTTTAATATTGGCATATAGATTAATAAACTATGAGGGGATTAATTTAAGGCCACTGAAAATATTAATGTTCAATTCAGAAAGTGTGTGCAAGGTAATTCTGTGAAAGAACTCCTAGAAGAAAGTGAAACCCAATCATCCAAGGGCAGGGAGGGCTGTAAGCAGAAGGGTTCTGCTGTGTGGATGATCAGGTGATGCACATCCCATGCAGAGAAACTAACTAGAGAAGGTCAAGGCCATGGCCATTGATTCCATACAATTACGTATATACTAGCTCAAACTGCTTGCACGGGAGAAGTGCAGCATCCTGGATGTTAATGTAGCCATAGGCAGCTGGTGCTCCATGGCTAGTAGAAGGGGAAGCAAGAATACCTGGGAGAAAACCTTGTGTCATGCGACTCAAATAGTAGTCAAGAATTTGGCTCCAGGGAAGCAATTTTTCCATTGTCCACTTAATAATTCTTTCCACTAGATTGATCACACAGACAACATTTTAGCGAATCATACATAATGCTTCTAGACATGTACAACTACATCATAGTCGAGTGACACAGGAGCTGCTATATCACCTGGAAATTCCCTTATGCCAGGAGACTAGTTGAGTGGACTCTTACACCAGCTTAGTGGCTGCTTTGTGCTGCTGGACCCAGGCAAGAATACACAGTGAAGACTAAGATCTGGCTCTTTGTTTTACTTTGTGATGGACAATTTATGGAAGTAATCACTGTAAATAAATGCTGCAATGTAAAGCACAAAGATTTTCATGAGCTAATTTTCAGCAAGTCATCTGAATAAGAAATGAAATCTATGAATTCTGAAACATTAATACGAATCAGATCAGAAAAAATGTTAAATAGGTAAAATGACTTTGAGCCCTATTTTACAGATTTGGGGGGAAAATGATAAAAAATAAATTATTTCTGTTACCACAGTTCTGTGCATTTTGCAAACAACATGATTTGTTCCCTGGATAATTCAAGGAAACAAATAAGCATAGAAAATTAAGAACATATTCCACTGTTGGATGCACAAACATCAGTCCCAACAGGAGGTACATGGTGCACATTCACAGAAAGAATTCAGCCCTATGTAAGAGTATTCTAACCTGAATTTGATATTCTGGGCATTATATCTTTTTAAACACTCAAAATAAAGAGGTGCTTATACAACTCCTGTCTATGCATCCGAGGTAGGAAGATCCCTGTTGTTAAAGAGAGGGAAAGCTGCAAAAGACAACCATATACAAGGGGCCAGATTCATCAGTATATTTTGGCTGTATGGCCTCACTCTGACTATGCAAAGTAGCCATAAACTTTATTTAACTGGCTAGAGTGCACCAGTGACTTTGGCCCAAATTCTGCAGCATAGAATAGTTTCCACAATAGTTTGAGAATGACCACGCTGCCCTGAAGTGATGGGGAAGATGTCTGGACTTGCTGGAGGAAGGTAGCAGTGCTTTATGGGTTGGGGAAGAAGGTCAGACCCTGCTGCAAAAATGTGGGTTGGGGTTAGCTTGGCGACACTGACTCATCCCCTGGGAATGTAAGGCTATGGCTACACTTGTTAATTTAAGTCGACTTAGCATGTCCACACTTAAATTTTAAGTCGACTTTGAGGGGACCCTAGAAAGTCGACCTAGAGCATCCACACTGGACACTTAGGTTGACCTGGGACTGGTCCATGGTGGCGAGGGGGCACCCCTTGCCAAGTGTCAGGGGGCTCAGCTTTTGCCCCATTGTACCTGGCAGGGAGGGCAGTGTGGAAGCCCTGGAGGCCCCTAAGTCGACTTAGAGTTGACTTAGGGGTACTCCACGTCTACAGTGGCTTAAGTTGACTTTAGAAAGTCGACTTAAGCTGAAAGTCGACTTAAAAGGAGGTTTAACAAAGTCAACTTAATTTTTCCTTAAGTCGACTTAAGCAGCTGCTTAAGTCGACTTAAGGAAAGTGTAGTGTAGACCAGAGGCGTCGTTGTCGTCGGGCTGGCAGGGCACCAGCCCCGGGTAGAAAAGCCTGAGCCCCAAATCTATTTTTCCAAGCAGGCACATGTGCACACAGCCTGTTTGCAGGGGAGGCGGAGCTAGGCTGGGAACAAGCCAGCTGCAGTGTGTAGCTCAGGCACGTAGCAGGGAGAGAAGAGGGAACTTTAAATCCTCTCTCCCCTGCTGCACTGGCTCTGCCACGCAGCACTGCAGCTGACTCCCCTCCAGGGGTTAAAGTAAGCCGGGGCCCAGGAACCCAGAAAACTCTGGAGCAAGAAGCTGCTGCTCAGCCGGGCTGGGGAGTTTTCAAATCTCCCGCCCTGAGCATGCTCCAAAAGAGCATGTTCAGGGCGGGAGCAGCCTCCTGGCCAGCCCAACACTGGACGCCCCTACAGCTCTCCGGACAGGTAAGCTCGGGGGCCGGGCGGGTGAGTGCTGGGGAGCTGGGACCGGGATGGCTGGGTGGTCTGGGGAGCTGATGGGGGATGGGCAAGCCGGGGAGCCAATGGGAAACTGGGGGGTTGGGGAACGGGAACCGGGCGGGCTGGGAAGCTAATGGGGAGCTGGGGGGTCGGGGAACGGGAGCCGATGGTGACCGGGAGGGTCGAGGCGTTGCAGCCGGCGAGCCGGAGGCAGGGAGCTGCCGGGCAACAGAGATCGGGGGGCCTGGAGAGTGCCCGGGCCAGAGAGGGTTTGGGGTTTCTAAAGGGGTCTGGGGGTGTGGGGTGGGTTCCCATGGCGGGCCCGGCCAGCCCGCCTCCTACCTGGTCCCAGCATGCAGATGGGAGCCAGGCTATGGCTGCTCGCCTTCCCTCCGAGCTTCGGGATGCAAGCAGCCCTTTCTTTCTCTTCTTTCTTTCCTTTTCTTCTCCTTCCTTTTTTTCTTTCCTTTTCTAAAAAAAACCCCAACCTTTAAAAATTAATTTTAATTAAAAACCTTTAAAAAGGTTTTTTAAAAACCTTTCTAAAATTTAATTTCAATTAAAAGTAATTCAAATTCAATTAATTAAAATTAAACCCAATCAATTGTAATTACAATCATTTTAATTTAATTAATTAATTTTAAACTTATTTTTAATTAAATAAACTGGTGGCCCTTCACGGTTTTAAAATCTGTATTTTGGTCCCTCAACCAAAAAGGTTGGGAACTACTGATTTATAATGCAAAATTTTAAGTGTGTTCATTTGTTTATTCTTTCTTTCTAATGATACTGCTATCTTGGGGGGGGGGGGAGGAGTCCTGTGGGGTCTAGGGGTGTGGCCTAGGTGGGGGTGGGCTAACAGGGGGTGGGCTGGAGGCCACAGCCCTAGATCTTTTTGCTATCCAGCAATGCCCCTGGTGTAGATGTAGAGTAAATTAAGTCGACTTAAGCAAGCTTAAGTCGACTTAATTTACAAGTGTAGATGCACCCTAAGAGTGGAAGGCTTCAAAAGTGCAAGCCTGGGGTGTTAGAAGCCCTTTCTCCAAAGGCAGCACCATCTGTGCCCTCAAGCTGCAAATATCAGGCTGGGTTAAGACCTGCTGTGGGCATTGTGGTAGTCACTCCTTTTTATTAGGGGCTGAGATGGAATTTTCTCCTCACCATCTTACTGGCTTAGGTGGAGTGGGGCTTTTTTTGCTTCCCCCCCAGCAGATGCCAGGGAGAACCTATTATGGTAAGGAAGAAAAGGGGCTTGGCCATATGTTGCAGCTTATTTTGTAAGTGTGGATCAGATGTGCAGTGCAGGTACTCCACAGGGAAGGTATTCAGGGTGCGTTTACACTTAAAAATTAAATCGATTTAAGATTGCAAATTAAGTTGATTTAATTTAATCTGTGTCTACACTACAATTTCCTTAAATCACCTTAAACTGCTGCTTAAGTCAATTTAAGGAAATTTAAAGTCGACTTTATTAAACCTGGTTTAAAGTCAACTTTACTGGCTATGTCGACTTTATAAAGTCGACTTAGCCAGGGTGGGCACAGATTAGCCCTAAATCAACTTAAAGTCAATTTAAGAGCTCCAGGGCTCCCCCACTGCCCTCCCTGCCAGGGTGGCTGGCACAGCCAGAGCCTGGCATGCCCTCCCACAGGGCAGGACACAGCCCTGCCCACCCCGCTCCTATGCCCTGCCAGTGTCCCTGTCCTGCTCAGCCCCCATTGTAACCTGGCACTTGGCAAAGGGTGACCCCCCTGCCACCGTGTACCAGTCCCAGGTCCACCTAGCCCCTAGAAGTTGACTTAGGCATCCAGTGTGGATGCTCTAAGTCGATTTGGCAGGGTCCCCTTGTAGTCGACTTAATTTTTGAGTGTGGACATGCTAAGTCGACTTATTTGGCCAAGTGTAGACATAGCTTCAGTTATCAGAAAAATGGCCTGGTAAAGGACTTAAAAAGGAGGTGCTGGTTAAAGGAATGGAACGGGGGAAGAGGAGAAGGGAAGGTCAGAGCTCCTATGAGAGATACAGCAGAGAGTCAACTCCCCTTTCTTATAGCCCATCTTAACCCTCTTAGAAGGGAGGATGGATAGTAAAGTCCAAGCCATGGATTTGGCTGAGGGACCTGGTAGAATCCCCGGGTAGTTAGCTGAATGAATGTGGAGTTGCCTGCACTATATGCTTTTATCTGCTGGGTAGTCTTACACATCTAATAATAAAATTGAGGCCTGACTAAATCCATATCAAATGTTTCCTGTCCTCCCTTCTGTATAGCCAGACAATAAGTGATCTTTCTAAAAATATTCTGTATAGTTCTTAGTCTTTTTAGAGTTTGCTTAGTGAAGTAACAGCAAAATTCTCTCAGTAGGTTTGCCTGATAGATTCTGTCTTTGTAATCCCACATCTGTCTGAGGCTCAAGGAGAGACATTCACAAACATAAATCCATTAGCTCTGTTAGTTGCTAATTGTTTTAAATTGATTATAAAAATTGATTACATGCACATGAATCCAGACTAAGTTGTGATATTGGTCCTATTCTCATTGACCTCAATGAAGCACCATCCAGCACTCAAAAGAAAATCCAGAAGAGCGTCTATGACACTAGTTATTCTATATCAGATATTAAGACAGCACCTTAATTTAAACTGAGAATTTCCTAATTCTGCCTTCTACTGCAATGAAAAAGTACAACTGCATAAGGCATAGGCTTTGAGCAAGGAGAAAACAATTAATTTTACCTGTATATAGCTCAGAGGCCAGGCTCTTGCTCGGAAGTATTGACATTATTTGAACTTTAGGATCAACTTCTTCGTAGCCTAACTTTTTCCATTTTAGGCAAGCAGCATTAGGCTAAAGCAGTTTTTAAATATCTGGCATATCTTTGATAGCACGTGTGGAAAATGTGGACAATGTATATTAGAATAGTTTTTACAACTAATAGTGCCTTGACAAAAGTACTTATGTTTGATGTCAATCATTCTTCTTTGCCAGTTTAAACATATACCCTTCTGGGTATGATTCTGATTCATCTTGGCACATAAAGCATAATGAGCAAGCCAGGCTTTTCAAGTGAAAGAAAGAATATATACTGTATTGCATTTGAAACACCAAACAGCTTCAGCAGTCTAATCAAGGCTGATATTTTTATATCCTCACTACAATATCAGCAAAGAAAAGTAAAACAAATGAGAAGCAATGGTAACAGGAGTGGTATCTCTTACAAATGGAACTGTTAGAAGGACAGACAGGATAAATATATTTTAATACAGCATATTGCGCCACCCAAATCTAATGATAATGTCAGATTCTCTTCCTTTGTGTCCACCAAAGCTCAGTCATTTCCTAATGAAAGAAGCATTAACATAAAGGGAAGTGAAAGAATATATAACAAAGCATTTACGGACCATAAAGAATGTCTGAGTGGTATTGCATTTGTGAAGCAACAATACAACCAGAAAATGATCAAAGGCCCATTTCTGATATCCTTCCATTGAGCACTTTATTCCAAAAGTGGTTCCTACTGATTTTCACAGGTATATTCAAGAGGTAAATGACAATTAACATGAGTAAGAGTATAAGAAACTGACCCTGTATTAAGGATGAGGTGACTCTCCATCACTAACATATGTCACATTCAACAAAAAGATCTAATAGCCTACATTTTTATTCATGTGCCTCATAATGTCATTCAGACTCAGCTTGCTCCCTGTGCTTTTCCCGGATCACATTTCAACAGTAATTACAAAATAATAATGATCAGGTAATAATCAAAAATATCATTCAAAGAAAGTTAAAAATCATGAATTAGTTATATGAGATATGTAACCAAACCTTAAGCCGTTCTGGTCTCTCACATTAAACACGTTAAAGTGTCATTTGACTATGCTCTGATACAGCAATTAGGATCTGCTGAATATAGTAAGTATTAATGCTTTTATTTTAAATGGGGATTATAAATGATTAAGCTTTTGTTGCACACAATATTCATATTATGGTATGGATATTGTATTATCAACTCACTATAAATAAGTACTTTAAATATTTTTCAATCAATCAATCATAATAGATCCTTTCAATTTAGTGTTACTGCAGCTGCCCTGTACTGAAAAACCATATGAAATAATGTTCAGAACAACGTATTTTCAGTAAAATAGGATGGCTGTTTCAAATATTTTTAAATAAACAAAAGCACTAGTCCACCTTACTGACTAATTAGCTGAAAAAAAATCCAGATTAGAAATGGAAGTGCCTGTAAAACATGGGCTGGGTAGCATAAGATCTGCACCTTAACAGGGCTGCCACGCTGTTTGTCCAAAGACAGCTTCAATGTTGTTATGTCACAGCATAGCTTTAGTATATAGGCCTCTTGGGAGCACCAGACAAATCAACTAAAAACTTATTTAAAAAGTACTTATAGTGTCTTAAAGAATTTTTTTTCTTTGCGAGTGCAGATTTCACTACACTCCATCTTCATGGGTTTGACATGTCATCAACATTCTGATGTATGACGTGGGCTGCTATGTCAATGTTTTATGTGCCATCATAAGTGCTGTACTCTCGTCAACGAAATAATGATTCAAGCCATGACATTAAAACATTTAGTTTGTTAAATACTGCTGCTAAAAACAAGTTTGCATGAAGGCAGCAAAGAGAAGAATTTGGCTCAATCATAATCCACTGTCAATATTTTTATTTCAAAAATATATATATATGTTTTTAGGAAAAAGTAGCTAGAAGCAAGTGGTGAGATTTTCACCATTTTGTAAAAGTTTCTAATCTTTTACCCAGAAAAAATGTTTTCCACATTTTTGAGGTGTTTTAGCAAGAAAAAAAACCCTATCAGGAGTTCACTTATTCTGACTTTTACACTGAATAATCATTAGTTGTTCTAAAATCTAAATAATGAATCACGTGCCATAGCCAACACTGTCAGAAGTCAATGGGGGTCTTTTCATTGATTTCAGTGAGCTTTGGATTAGGTGTCAGAGTCTAGCTATCACTGCTCATACACACACCCACAAAAACTGCAGACAAAGGGAAAGCACTAGATAAAAACTGGATGTCCAGATTATGCCTCCTGTCAAAAGGTATGGGAGTAGATTGTGGAGTGGTCTAAAGGGTTCTTGCCATACAGAGAATTCTATATGTTTATAAACATACATACATATAGCTGATTTACCTTATGACCTGCCTCATTAATCCTACCTGAATAAGGTTGATCTTAATCAGCATATGGGAACATACCTGGCACTGCTTGTAGACCTATTTAGAATACTCATTTGTAGGTAGGTTATGCCTTTTTTATTGTGCATGCCAGCCAGAATTTGGCTTAAAATCATTAAGGGCCAAATTTTCAAAGGCCCTTCTTCTATCTAAACATTTTTGCATGCACAGTTCACCTACACACATTTTTTACAGAACCACAGAATAATAGGAATGTGTATCAGAAAGGAACTTCAAAAGGTTATCTAGTCCATTCCTCATGCACCACCCCTGAAGCAGGATTGTGTATACCTAATAGACCATCCCTGAAAGGTGTTTGTCCAGCCTGTTCTTAAAAACCTCCAGTGACAGAATTCCACAATCTCTCTGGATACATTATTCCAGTATTTAACTAGTTAGAAAGCTTTTTTTCCTCATATCTGACCTAAATCCGCCTTCCTGAAAACTATACTAACTATTTCTTGTCCTGTCCTTGGTGAACATGGAAAACAGTAGATCACTGTCCTCTTTAATTTTGTAATAAGTGATAAGTAATAAGTGAGACGTTCTTTGGTGCATTATTCCTGTGCACTCAAACATATGAAAAAATATTGGGCCAGGTCTTCAAATGGTGCTCACTTCTATAACTCCATTGAAGATGATTTAGATTATCTGAGAATCTGGCTCACTGTGTTCCACTGCTGTCTAAAATGGGTTCTTATGTATGTCAGTTCTACTGTTCGTGTGTACCAGGAATAACATTTGCTCTACACGTTCTATCATTTGTGTGTACCAGGAATAACAGGGATTGTGTGAGCACAAATAAAGGCCATGTTTGAAATTTTCATTCGAATTGGATCTAGATATGTAGGGTATAGCTACATTTGGAATGAAGGGTGTGACTCCCAGCTCCCATCCACATACTCACTCTAGCTATCATTGGAGTAGTACATTAAAAAGAGCAGTGTAGTTAGGGAAATATGGGCAGTGGCAAGCAGAGGCATGGGCTAGCCATGCTGAGTATACCCCCAGCTCAGACCACATTATCCATATTCATAGCCATAGACATATCCATGCTGACAAATGCCTCTGACAGGCCAGAAAAAATGCATGTTGATTTTTCTTGAAAATCTTGAGCTTGCATTTAATTAAAAAGTGCCACTACCACAGAGCAAGAGGGGTTGTTGTTCTCAACATGCTCATTATCCCAGCTAAGAAGCTGTATTATTTTGCAAAGCAAGTTTTATATGGGTATTCCCATAAATTAAAGATTGTTAGACAATTTTTAAAACACAGTGAAAGGGACATTGCCATTTGTAAATGCTAATTCATTGGTCCCCTAGCTAGTAGCATTGAACTGAAACAGCATGCACTGATTCCATTGTTTGTAGTTTCCAGATCTGAAACTAATGTAAAGTGTCTTTTGACACTTTTAAAAATGAGAAAGTAATAAGTGAGACGTTCTGGGTCTATAACTAAAAGATCTATGGAGCCAGCATGCTGTAGGTAAGTTGAAGGAGCCGTATCTCATTCCCTAGCTCATAGATGTAATACAAAAACAGACATTACACATAACACTAACATTCCATTATGCTGCACAGAATCATATATTCTTAGCCCCAACCGTCTGAGGGAAAAAATGACCAGTGGAAATTCAAACTATCCAGTGGACTTAGCCAATAGTTTACTGGATCTCAGCCAGATTTCTCGGTTCTCTTCAAAATATCTGATTTAAGTCTTTATATTATTACTTTGCATCTGATTTTGTGTAGGTCAGCATCCAATCTAAATTACTTATTTGACACAGTTGCAATTATTTAATAAAAAAAATTATACTCCATAGAGAAATTTTAGCAGGCCATTTTGAAACATGCTTTGAAGACATTACTTTCTCTCATAGTATGTTGAAGAATGAATTATTATAGCCTTGCCAAATTGTAAATATCATGCTGTTAAAAATATTAGTCACACAGGGGGTTGTTTAACTGTAATGTCACAGTAAAGCTCTCTTGTCTATATGAACATGGATAGGCTGATACTTAATACTATGTATCAGTTGGTGTATGGCATCCAGTGGTAAAAGCTGAGCTATAATGGCACTCAAAGTTTCCTCAGAACATTGGCAATACCCTGCCAATAGATATACTGTACATGCCATTTAAGCAAGCTGAGGAGTGCTTTTCTTCTCCCTCCCTCCAGTTTTTCCATTCCCCAAGGGGCAATCCTTTGGAGAACAACCCATTGAAGTCAAACAGCTACCGTATAAAAGTGAGGATGAGCAAAAAAGAACATCCAAGGGAAGCAAGTTAAGATCTAGACCCTAAGGTTCAGGGGTGTTAAAGAAATTGAGCCAAAGAAATTCTAAAAAGACACTTTCTCACTTTAAAAAATAAGATTAGAAACGGGCTTGTATGAGCCCAACTGTGATTAAAAAAATAAACCTTTTATAGTTAAGACAGGATTTTTTCTCTTTTTGTTCTTTGACTTTTCCTTGCAGAGAAAGAGGCTATCTTCACTTAATCAGAGCAAAGAAAGAGTGGCTGAGGCAGAGGCAGCATCATGTGGTTGAAGGTCAGGCCAATTTTCACCCATGTGATGCTGCTTTATCACTTTTGGAACAAAGATTAAGGCCTTTCTTTTCTTTATCCTTTTGTGCTTTTCTCCATTACTTTAACAGATCTGAACAAATCCCAAACAGTTCATTCAAAAGTTCCTTTTAGCTACATTTAGTTCAGACCCTCTAAATTCCACATATGTCTAAATGCTATACTAAGATGAAGAAGATATAAAACCGACATGTGTAGGGAGAAAAATGTTACATAAAAACACAAAATCATTGCAGAACATGATGGCAACAACAGCGTTTTCAGTTGGAAAAACATAGTTACACCCAGGAATCTGAAATATCTATATACCAACTCCTAATTTTGAAAGGTGTATTTCCATTAAATGCCAGGATAAAACCTGAATATTGAGTTGTGTTTAAGATGCCAAAAGTTTGATTTGTTCTGAAAAATGCTGGAAATGCGCAATCTCATTATAGTACTACCAATGAGGACCCATAAAAATGCTCTATCATAAAGCTATTACATATATTGTTGACAGCCAACACCTTGTACTAATGTTATGTTAATTCCAGAAAAGGGACAAGAGGTAGTTTTGTTTAAGATATACAAAAAGAATTAACAAATAATAGATGGTGGCTGTTGGAAAACAGTGAGAATAAACTTTTCAAGTTCTAGGACTTACTTTGGTGAGAGCCAGTGACTTGTTTTGTAACCCTCTATTTGAAGGTATGGTGGTTTAGCAGATAGTATCTTTCCCTGAAAAATACCAGGAAAATTATATAAATTATTAGCTCTAAGCTTGAAGTATGCCTCTAAAACAATCTCCAACTCCGAAGTGAAATCATGGCCCCATAGGAGTCAGTGGGAGGTTTGCCAGTGACCACAATTGGATCAGAATTTGACCACAGTATATTAACAATTATTTTGACTAACAGAGGAGCCAAAGAACTTCAGAAGATATATATAGTTTGAAATGGAGAGAAGAGAGGTGGGTTGGGTTGAGTATTTGGAGTGCTGAACCTATCCATCTCTCTTCCTAAGACACAATAAGACGGGGACTAGTCACGTGTATTTTACCTTATATCAGAAGGGGCCCTGGATTTTCAAGTAGTCTTATATCATTTCTTGAAGTCCTGACCCCACTGAAGTCAACAGCAAAACTCTCAGTCACTTCAGTGGGGCCCGTATTTCACTGTATCTCCAATAGAAAGTATTTCAGAGACAGTTGTTAGATCACCAGCTTATTTAAGGTGATCTTTGGTAACCGATTTACAGATAAGTCAATAAATCAATATATGACAACTGCTGCTCTGAATATAAATACTCCTGTCCAGAGGGACAGAATGCTAACAAATAACAGTCAGTCCTTAAATTTCTTGTGGATGCTATTTTCAGAATATTTATAGTTGAAAATTTTTCTTTGTGTGACTATTGTATGATTTGTGATGCAGACAGAAATCATCCTCACTGTTTTACAAAACAGGAGCATAAAGACTAAAAGTCTTTGATTTATATCTTTATTAATATCAATTTGTAATTCAAGCATATCATTCCTGGCTCCCTGTATTTTACTTTCCATTTTTTCCTCTGCGACATGGATGACTTTATGCAGAGGCTGCAACAAGTTGAGTAAAGTCTGTTTCAGTTAATCTGTGAGTCATATTATGCAGTAATTGCAAAAAACTCACTTGATTTATCTCAGAAATGAGATATTTCAAACCAACCCCTCCAGAAACTTAATAACAACATTTAATATTTCTGCTTATTCTAGCTTTCTGCGATCTTTAATTTTCATTTCTTTTGCCAATGGATGATTTATTCTCATTGTTTCAGAGAGGACTGGAACAAATGTTTGCAAAAATCAGAGCTTTCTCACAGCGTCTTTTAAAAGAGATAAATCCAAACAAAGAAGTTTCTGAATATTACTTAGAACCTGCAAATATTGACTGCTCAAAAGGTAACTCTCTTTGTTTTTTATGGTATTGCCTTACAACTGTTTACCATCAATACTGAATCACAAATACTGGAATACTTCTTAGCTACTTGGAAGATGTTTATGTGCTCTGTTAGCCAGACCTTCTTGTGCTCTTCCTTTTCTATTGTAGGAATATGAATTGGAGTAAATGCCATGTGACCGTGTGGCTGCTGTGAAACGTATCCATTTTTCTTGAGTCGAAGATCAATTAGAAATTACTTTAGGGCAGTCCTTATAGGCCATCTAGGCTGGCCTTTAATTAAACAACAAGACATGACAGGCAGTGCATTTCTGGGCAATTTAGCATATCTCTTAGGGATTTTTTAAGGCATGAGGCCGAAGGTCAAGTGACTTTAACCACCTAAGAAGTGCAAAAATCCCTTACAAATGCACTGTCTGGAGTGACTTATTGCTGTTATTAAAAGGAATTTGTGAATAAAAATAAGAAAAAACTGTCTGCCCCAGGCATCTAGAAAGCAGTATTAACATGGATATGACATTGCTGACAGCTAATATAACAGCTTAATTTGTGTCCTGGGCTCAACAACCATTTCATAACACTGTGTATTATTACAAAGAGGACATTATGTTTTTCACACACTTTTTAATCAAAGTTGTCCAACAGGAACGGGAGAATGTGTTTCACTGAATCTCCAACCCACTTGAACCTTTGGGGGTTGAGCTTCAGCAATATATGATAAAAGTCTTTTTTAGAAGAATACAACAGCTCTCTGCTGCCACAAAGTCCCCTTCCCAGGTGTCCCCAGCCCTCCTGAGATGTCTGCACAGTATTCCTCCTCCTCTCGGTTCAGTTGTTTTTGTTGGGCTCAATGTTCCTGTCTGTCTGTATATGTCAGTGCTCCCAGGATGAAGATGTACACCAGTAACATTTGCATGCAGAATGAAATAAACAGTCAATTCTGGGACATTCATTTTAAGTAAGGATTTTTTTTATATCAGTGACAACTTTTTAAAGTACATGTGTCATGGCTGTTTCCCCACTCTGGCACTTCGAGTGCAGAAGTGGGGGCCTGCAAAAGGCCTTAAAACCACTGACCCTAAAGCCTTGTCCTAAACCTCTCCAAGGCTACCAATTTCCTGGCCTTGGAGTGGTATTGCTGCCCCCAGCCAAATGCAAAAACCTCTTGAACCTCAGGAAGGCGCACTTGGGAATTCCTTCCTGCGAGGTACCCTCAGTTGCCCTTATTCCCCCCTCAGGAGAGCGACTGAACCCCAGCTGTAGTCCAAGCTGAAAATGGGACTGAATCCCCTTTAGTAGCTGGTCAGGCACATGCACACAAAACCTCTTGCCTTTTAGGACACAGACACAAAGCTTATGTTAAAAGGATAAATGTTCTTTAATTAAAAGGACATCTAAGAAACACAGAGAGCTGCTTCTCTGGGATTTAACTTGGGTAGTTAAAGGATGGGAGTGGGGGAGGGTTACATGTGCTCAGCACAGAGGAATCCAAAAAAGAACCAAAACAAAGAAAATACCCTGGACGCGTCTAGTTAAACATTCCCTGTTCTACTCACACTTGGTCAGTTACTAATCCGGACCTTTCTTAAGCACCGATGTCCTTGGATTCTCCCCAGGCCTGGCTGTCTGGCCTCTTCCTACTCCTTCCAGGAGCTCTGCTCCCACCAAACAGGCCACAGGCTGGGTTGTTGCTCCAAATTCAAAAACCTGCACTCTGTTCCTATAGGCTCTTCTGGGGCTCCTCTAGGACTCACTGTTAACCCTTTCCCTCCGAAAGGTTACTACTACTTGTGTAATCATCTTACACTGAACATGGACAACAGTGCTGCTAAAGTGCTGTTTATTTCATGAAATATGTGTAGACAAGGGCCTTGGCTCCCTGCTGAGAGGGGAACCGTGGTCCCTGCTGAGAAGGGACCTGCGTCTCCTTTCTCACTGGGATCCGCGCCTCCTTTCTCGCCGTGACCCAGGGGTTAAAGTAAGGGGGAACGCACCGGATCGCAGTTCTGGGGCCCATAAATTTGAGGGGCCAGAGTTCTGGGACCCCTAAAAATAGAAAAATCCAGCAGAACACATGTTCCTCCCTGCCCTAGTTGCTGGCAGGTCTACTCCCCACTGTTGTTAATCACAATACTTATTGTGTTATGCAGTGTTTGCTAGTTTGTGACAATAATTGCTATAGACATAGCGATAACAAGTGCATGTGGTACTGAGAAGTGGTTGCAAATGCCTATCTGGGCTGGGGCCCGAACATGCATGAAGGGGGCCCAGACAATACGGGAAAGGGGCCCGGAGATTAGGAGAGTTCAGGGGCCCATCAAATTATACTTTAACCACGGCATGACCCGCAGGTCCCGGCAAGAAGGGAGCTGCACTCCTTTCTTTCCGGGACCCTCGTGGGTCCCAGGGAGAAGAGAGCGGGGCTCCCTTCTTGCTGGGACCCAGAGAAGGCAGCAGTGATCCTCGGAGGTGGAGTGCCGAGGAAGACAGCTGCCGTTGGCTCCCGGGACAAAAAATCCCTGGGGACTGCCTTGTCCCCAAGCCATGGCTCCCTTTCCCCAGCTCTAGGTCACCTTAAGTAATTAAGTTAACCTAGGGCGTCCACACCAGTGTTAGGTCGACTTAATAAGGTGGATTTAGACCTTAAGTCGACCTAACAGGCGATAGTTATTAAGTCAATTTAAGGACGCCCTTAAGTCAACTTAATGACAGCCCAGTGTGGACATGGAGTAATTTAGGTTGACTTAAGCATTCTTAAGTCAACCTAGATTGCTAGTGTAGACATAGCCTTACAGAACGTACACAAATTGGACACAAAATTGAACTCCTGCTCAGATATTACCTTTCCCTAGGTTGAATTTATGTATTTATGTTGGTTTGTTATTAGATTGGTTTTTGTTTGTTTGTTTTTATTTGTGTATTTGGTGTGATTTTTAACTGTTTATTTTGATTGCGTTCTTTGGTAGCTTGAGGTGCCTGTTTGTTATTCATATCTGTCTTCTGTCAATTGTATTTTTTGATTCATAATCAGTGTTTACTGGATATCACCATTTCTAGAAACCCAAATCCTCAAGTGAGAGGAAAAAAGGAAGGGCCAAATTCTGATTTTAGTTTTACCATTGTAATCCCATGGTCAAGGTGTACTGCTAAAACATTCATGTCCAGAGACCAAGGTTTTCTACTGAAATGAATAAAGACAGGTAGATTATTACTTGAGTAAATCCAGAGTAACTCCATCAACTTTTAGGGGAACCATCGCAGGGCCATGTGTGGGTGAACACTTTGCCCAGGCTCAGAAAAACCAATTCAGATGTGTAGTGGTCCCTTGTTGCCTGTGAAGAATGGTTGTAGGATTTACCACATGACCATATTTTGTATATCCTCTTGCCCCACACAAACCCATACCATTAATGGGAGAGTATGTTTCAGCTAGTCCTTTAAGCACAGATGCAGGATACAAAAGGCATGTAGTAATAGACAAGAAATCCTGGGAAGTATTTTGTGACCCATCTCTCAGAACACTAGTCATCCCTATAGCAGTATTAAATCAGTTCCTTTAATGGGCTGAGTGCATTTTACTCTGTGAGGAATGTACCCCTGCTGGGTCTTGAACCAGGGAGCTTCAGATCTAAAAGTAGTCCCTTATCCACTCAAGGTGAAGGAGAATTTCTTAAAATTGGTAATAGTAATAATGCTCGCACTTTCTTGGCACTAGGTGACAAGAGCATCTATTTGCTGCAAAATAACACATTAAGTCTGAGCAGCACAATTTGAGTCCAAAAGTTCCTTCTCACCATGCAACTTTGAAATAAGCAAATTACAGCAGCATTCTAACAATCCATCTGGTGACACTGTGAACTTTTGCAGGAGATTTTAAACCAAGACAGAACAAACTTGGCTTTTACAAGAATTTAAATAGACATTGAATAAATACTATGCATCATGCTCAGTTACCAATTAGGAATAGACTTTGATTTTTGTTTGGCTGACAGAACAAGGGGTTAATCATAAAAATGTAACATCACAGAGCCTAATGAAACTAGAATGGATAGGCAGCTTCTCACCCTATGCCTTGGGTTGGACCACATCACATTGCATCTGGAACTTTCCCCTGACGGTTGCCATCTTGTGCTCCAGAATCTAAATTTTCATTAAAAAAATTTGCTATCCCTTATGTTAGCAAAGAAAATTTTTTATATGAGCCAACTACAATTGATGTAGTGATCATCGTCCTAAACATGCAGACAGCCTGAAATAACAATTTTCAGATAAGTATGAACTGCAGTCATTCCTTCTACCTCAGTGTGTAAACTTCAAACTCTAACAAAGACAACTTGAGTGTCAGTTTTGTTAACTATTTCACTGCTGATCAAAGCATGCAAAAAAAGGAGACAAACATTCATTATGAAGTTCTGCACAGTCTACTGTAAATAGTGTCTCAGTCTGGCATTTTATCTGGCTTCACAAGTGAGCAAAATTTGGATTATGGGTGGAGCTTATTGTTTTCCAGTCCGATTCCCTGCTTGCTCCTTAATTGACCTCCAACTGGTTTCAACTGCCAAACATCTGTAGCCTCTCTCCCCATGACTTTACTGCCTGACTTCCTTTGTAGGTTTCTCCCAATTACCTAATATAATGTGACCGTGCTACATATTTAGAAATAGCCTCATTTACTTTGTGTAATTCAAAGATATCTCCCCCACCATGTTAAAATTGGCTATCTTCCATCAAATATTTGTTTATTTAAAAAGTTTACCATAACCTCAACATATATGACTGGGCAAGAAGAAATGCTTTTTATATGTTTGCATGTAGAAAGAGTACAAAATTTATGTACCATCTTTCTTAAAGAGCACTGAGAGAATACACATACATTCACAAAGCATCTAGGTGACAAGGCAAACATACCTACTGTTCTTGACCAGACCGTGCCACAGGGCTAACAGGCATTCGCAAGGATTAAAGTAAGGGGGAACACACCGAAACGCAGTTCCGGGGCCCACAAATTTGAGAGGCGAGAGTTCCGGGGCCCCTAAAAATAGAAAAATCCAGCGGAACGCATGTTCTGCCCTGCCCTGGCTGCTGGCAAGTCCTACACCCCACCGTTGTTAATCACAATACTTCTTGTGTTATGCAGTGTTTGCTAATTTGTGACAATAATTGCTATAGACCTAAACGCCATATAAAATTATAAATATTTTTATGGAGCAATAACCGATACATGTGGTACTAAGAAGTGGTTGCAAACGCCTACCTAGGCTGGGGCCTGCACATGCATGAAGGGGCCCCAGACAATATGGGAAGAGGGCCCGGAGATTAGGAGGGTTCCCGGGCCCGTCAAATTATACTTTAACCACTGGGCATTTGGTTAGTCATCCAGCTCCTTTTATGAGCTGCAGGACTGGTCTATTCTCCTATCCCCTCACTGCCAGCTGGTATAGACTGCAGCTCCCTGCAGCAGCAGAGAAGACAGGGAGAAATGGCTCCTTCTGGACACCAGAAGTAGAGCTTATGTATGACAGTGCAATTCAGTATAGCAGCACATCCTTTGGTGGCCCAGCAGGAACTTCCTTTTACTCTGTTGCAGAATAAGCCTGCACAAGAAGCTGCTCCACTCATGACTGCAAGACCTTGGTCTCCTTTCCACCCAACAGAGCCCAAATGGCTGCTCTTAAGACCTCCATGCCCTTGTCCCTCTATCTTCACCCAGCAGGGCAGTCATTTTTGACAGTCAGGCCTTTTCCACAAGTGGCTGTACGTGTCACAGTATACACAAGGGGAGGAGCATAGGTATATGCACATGTGTGTCACTAGGGTCGCCACCTCTAAGGTACAAAAACCCCAACCTATTTAGGATGATCCTGAACTCATAAAACTGGGCAGCTGGTAGTGTACACTGAGAACCCCCTACAGTTTTCCTGGGGCAGTTACCTCAAAAAAGGGACAATTCTGGGAAAACCTGGACAGGTGGCAACCTTGTGTGTGACAGGGGTTGACAGTGAGGGTAAATAATATAATCACTTGTAATGAGGTGATGGACTGACACAATCACCACATTTGATCTACCAGTGCTTTTTCTGTGACGGTATGCAGGGATATGGAATACCGGCACCTTTTTTGCCAGCCCCGCTGCCCAGCTGGAGGGGCGGGGTCAGCAGGGGAAAGGAGCACGCTGCTAGAAGAAGAGGGGTGGTACAGGTGGTATAAAGAGGGGTAGGAGAAGCATTTTGCAAATTTACTATCAAGATATGAGTACCAGCACCTTTATTTAAAAAAAATTTTTTTTTACAAAAAAGCACTTCAGTCTGCTCAAAGCCACGGCTCCAGCTCAGAACTCAAGTTGCTTTTTGATAGATCATGTGAAAGATAGATAAACATGGAAATCATAGAGATGGATGAGTGGAAGAGTTGAAAACAGTGGCATTCAGATTTGGCAAAGGAAGTTCATTGGAAGAGAACAAAGGGATACAGGATAGAAAGATAGAGGAGATGAATGACATAGGGACTCCTAACTTGTCTCCTCTAACTTAGGACTTTGAGGAGAAAATAGAACAGGGACTCAGGAGAACAGAACATAGTGTAAATCAGTGTGGTCCAGCTAGCTTCCGGCCTCATTCACCATCACAACTAATTTTGCTTGGCACATTAATCACTATCAACTTATTTAATTTCAAACATATTCATTAAAAAAAAAGACTAAAAAGAACAAGAACTAGATGGATGGATGAGGAGATGTCCCTTCCAGTGTTTTACTACCCACTATTCTGTTGATGATTCCCTTTGACACAGCTGCCAGTTTCTTGCATTCTCAGTCCTAGTCTCTCTTCCTCAGTTTTCTCACAAGATCTGATCTCTGTTGTAAAATTCCTGAGACTCAGAAACTACTGCAAATTCACTCCTGCTGCACTGCTGCCTCCCTCTGCAAGGGCCTGGAGCTGGAGATGAGTTGGTATTTCCAGCCCTACCACCCCACTGCCATGAGCTCCCCTGCTTTTTCCCCTTTTAGCTCTGGATGCAGGACGCATCAAAGGCTCAGAAGTGTTGCTTGCAAGTATGTGCAATAACTTACTCACACTTGCTACAATGAAGACAGATCTCAATCTAGTATATCTTGTCATAAGACAGTTCTCAGCACTCTCACTAAAGTGCCTTCATGAATGGCTTGATATCTGGATATTTACAATTGTTATTGATGTATTTTCAATTTGATACTCTTACAAAGTAAATATTACCCTTTCAGTGTTTCCACCATCTACACCCAGTACATAAGTATAACATTGGACTATGCTGCTGTACAAAAATAAAATCTAGGCTATAGAAAAAGAAATGTACATTAAAAATATAAAGTGAAAACACTGAAATGGAGAAAGACATTGGGGGAATTTGGGTGGAAGAGGGAAAGAAGTAAAAGAAACTAGAAAAAATGGAGAAGCACAAGGGAAAATATAAGTAGAAAAATGAAGAATAAAATGGAATTAAAGAATAATAAACCAGAAGTTAACATTTATTTTAGAATAATAGAGGAAGGGGTACAAAACAAAACAGAAATTATATTAACATATAATGCTTCATAATACCATTATAAAATGCTATAATCATGAAGTTCTTCTTTGGATTATTATGCTTTGTGAAATTAGGCACCATTTTATCTGCATTGAAAACTGGCATCACACATTGCCTCGTTACACTCATTTCCCACAGCTAACTATTTTGGTCACTATCTAGCTGGCTAGAATCAAACCAGTCACATAGAGGTGACAGACTTAATACCCCACTGCCAGTCCCTTGAGCTGTCCTGTTCCCCAATTCAACACTCATTCTGTTTCTGAGAGAAAGACAGGAAAAACAGAGCTATCCTTTACCTTAGATATAGGACTGGATGACAAAAGCAGAAAAAAATCAGAAGAGTAGATAAGATGTTAGGTTAGTATGTTTGTTATAAGTTGTTATACTTATAAGTAGCTACTACAACTGTTCTCCACCTAGTATAATATACTGAAGTATACAGAAATACATTACTGCATACATCCATACATTTTAATAATATAATGCATGCTGGTGGTTATAAAAGGCACATCTGTGCTTCCCTTTGTCCATTATATCCAGTATCCATTATATCCAGGGGGTGAAGCATATGTGACAGGAATGTATGTGTAAGCAATGGTTCAAGGGTGAGCAAGAATGTATTGAAGAAATTAGAGACAACTCAAAAACCTGCTCAGTGTGTGTGTTTCTTCATTCAGTAATTATTTAAATTCATTTTGCAGCCACAGCACATGATACTTTTTTGCAGCATCTGCTAACGATATCAAGGAGAAAATCTGCGAGTCAGATTAAAAACCAAGAACTAAAAGAATCGTTAACACAAGCCTTTTACTGAACGATGTCAAATAGAGATAATTTAGAACATTTATTTAACTACCATGGATTTACACAGATTTTAGAGTTCTTTTTGCATAAAACAGCTCTGTAGCTCCTCTGAGTTCAGCAAGTCTATTATTTCTAGTACCTCTCTCCCTATCTCCCCTTTAAGGCACTAGCTATGTCCTGGAAGGGTTCATTTTAACTGTAGATGGCTTGTTAAAAACAAATAAAAAATATACTGACGTTAATGATTTGACTTGTCTTTCTCTAACATGTACCAAAGAGTAATAATAGCCATATTTTTTCTAGGATATTTTTAAAATAGATTTCCAATGTTCCATGCAATACTCTGTTCTCACTAGGGACTGTCTGTTAATGAGGCAATTATTATAAATTTTACAAGGTCTGCATTTATCAGCAAACATTTGGACATCTTGGCCTTTATTTTATTTAGAATTTCAGGACATATTTCACTGAGGTAACATTTACTTTTGAGGTGTATAATTTGTACTCAGCATGCTGTGTGCTGTAGTCTTTGATGTTCACCAAGTTTGTTTATGAAGCGAGTTAGAACTGGAAATCTAATATCTTTCAGGATGTTGCTTTTTGGTGTGTGTGTGTGCACGTGCACATGCATATTTTTTTTCTTATTGTTTTCTAAAATGAAAAAATATAACCCAAGCCCAATTAACTGTTTAAATCAGTTTGGTTGTCAGCTGGAAAAAACCAAAATGAAACAAAAGTATTGGGAATAGCAAAGTGACTGACTTGTTAATTTCATCTGTATCTTTTTCTAAGTTGACCTGTGAGCTGTATCCTTTTTAAATGATCTCAAAAATATGCATCTAACAAAACCCAACACTGAACAGCAAAGGAATAATGCCACATTATTTTTCCATATATGGAGTAATCATTTGCCTCTTTAAATAGACATCAGGTGAGGCCTCTACAACCCTGATGCTACAAAAATTTCAGCTTATTTCATGCTTCCCTATACAAAAATACTACAGGCTTACTTTATACTTCCTGATTTTTTCACGAGACTATATGTATGCAACCACAAGGAGGAGTTCTTCCTATCTGCTGCAGTGCGGTCCCTGCCAGCTCTGTCGAGCTTACTGACTACTTTAAGGATATAGAGCAGGTCGCTGGCATTGACAACTAATACTCCTTTGACTCTATGTCTATACTGACATCACACTGACTGACTATCAGTGTGCTCTTCCGTGTTCGATTGAGCAGTCTGTTAAGACATGCTCAATCGAACAAGGAACTGAAGCTGTAACTCCAGCTCCATGACAGCACTACACCAACTGGATGCCATTTCCAGTCAGCTTAGTGCAATGTGTTAGGGGACGTTAGGAAGTTGACGGGAAATATGCAAGGTATTTTATGTACCTTCCCTATCTCCTGCCAACTGCCGCTAAAAAGCATGGCAAGTATAGACTTGGGCTGAGTTGGGATTTCATTGTTCCAAAGACAGCTCAATAATGAATGGCAACGGGAACCTGATAGAAGAGGAAACTGATCTTGTCCCTGACGGGAGATCTACCTCAGAAGGAGGCAGATGACATCAGTTTTCAACAGGATCACTCTGTTGCCAATCTTCCAGAAAATGGACCATTGTAATAGAAATATGCAATTATTTTCCATACTCCAGGTTCCTGGGTCTGCCTCACCCCAGAGATGTCTGACCTTACAGTTCAGTCCATGACATCAGGCATACCTAAGAGAATCAATCCCTAAGTGAGTGTGTTCCCCTCACAAATCTTCTGCTCCAACTCCACTCAAGACCAGTCAGCATCTTAAAAAAGATCCCATATCTTAAAATGGGATCCCACAGTGCCAATGTTTTTCTGTTGTGCTATGTACAGCAACCAAAACGGTTATAAACTGGGGATACTGAGACACTCTATGTTCTTTTTCATGGTGTCCACATATTGGATTGCAAAATATTGACAGGCAGGCACCTAAAGTTGAAAATCTGCAGCTTTCCTTATCTCTGAGAGGATACAGCTGAATTAGTCTTTTGCACCACTGTGATCTGTTAAAAATCTGATTTTTAAACAGCTTCTACCTGACCTTTAGTTTTATAGGTAAAATTTTGTGCCTTCAAATAATTACAGAGGAAAAATTGCAGATGCAATAACTTATACTCAAGAAACTGGAAGCTGTTCTTAAAATCAGTCTCTGGTGAGAAGCTCTATATAAACTAAAGAGCATGGATTTTTGGATGTAATTTCACAGATCTCCAAATACACCAGAGTTTATATCAAAAGTTTTGGTTGAGTGCTACTTCCAGTACATTTTGTAAGAGCTATTTGCTCACTGTGAATCTGTAGTTTGCAGATATAACTTTGCCCACTATGTTTTGCCCGAACAAGGACTGTAGGATTGGGCCCCATGTTGTTATTTTCTGGTTAATTTTAGATTTGATGGGATGTGCCAAATCAAGAGAATGTGCCCATTAGTGGAATGAAGAGATTGCAAATCGACATGAAACTCATCTCTTACATGATCTGGAACATAGTAATCTTGCTCAGATTGTTTAACTCCTACTGTTTAACTCCTACTAGTCAAAGATTTTCAGTTTTGATACCAATAATTTGTATACAAAGTTTATAAACATACATCTATTGACAGGATTAGACAACAAATTAATTTTTACAAAGAAAACCAGTATGAGATCAATCTGCATGCCCTGAATTTATGTTTAAGTTGACAGAAACAATGTGATAAACTGAGCAAGGTATTGATGTGAGAATCAGAAATCTTGGGTTCTCTTCCCAGCTATGCTACTGAACTAGCTATGCGCCCTTGCCCAAGTCCAGTCACTTCTCTGGGTCCCTATTTCCCTTCTTATCCTTTGTCTGTCTTGTCTGTTCAGATTGTAAATTCTTTGGGAGAGGCACTTTCTTTTAATATGTACCAATACAGCACTTCGGCCCAGATCCTAGTTGAAGTCTTTATGTGCAAAAGTAATATAAACAATGAAGATAATATGCATTCTCATTTGTAAACTCTTGAGCAGAAGCTACTGTCAAATAAGCTGATATGTGACTCAACTGTTAGCAAATTATAATGCCATCCAGCTAGGTAGCACTGTGAAAATACATAAACACCCAACCAAAAGTGGTAATTGGAAAAATGTCACTTGAAAACAATAAAAGGAACTCTAATGCAAACAAGAAAGAGATTTTGATTATCACAATACTATTAATTTAGACTACTGAATGATAGACTTTTAACATCACTGTCATATGCAAAGGAGACTTGAAAGCTGTCTTATAGCCAGCATTTTCCCAAAACATAGATTTTGTTGTCGAGTTCTCTGTGTTTCCTGCCATCTTATCAGATTCTCTGTAGACATATTTCTCAAGATAAATTTCTGGTAAATACATTGACTATCATTTCATAGCTATTTTAAGCTAAATTAAATGGAACTACTGCCACCTGCCTATACTGCTTATTGTACTATAAATTATGGTTTACAAATTTGCAAGATGAAACCAGTATCAATATGCAGGTATGAACAATTTATAAGTACCTATAACAAGAAACTGCGGCTCAAAGACCTTGTGATATCAACTAGCAGAGTGTAAGGGAACCCCGGAAGATATTGTACAGTATAGATGAGTGACACCTCCACTATGACCGCTGTGTGCCTTGGCCCTGAGCTAAGTGCCTAAAGACATGAATGGTCACTTGCCTACATGCCTTGTTCACGTGCTGGGTGCCTGATGACATGTGCATTTACTTGTTTACGATGAGTGCTTACCTGGTGATCCTCCCCACCCCCAGCTAGCATAAATGCAGGGGAATATCTAATGCCTATTGGACCTCTCTGGTGGACCTTGGACCAGCTGCACAGCAGGTGCCCTGGAACCATTTCCCAGGAGCCCGTCCAATGCCGTTATGGGGTCCCCGGCTGATAAAAGGGACATAAGCGCAGTACCTCCATAATAAATCAGCTTTACTTAGCTGTCTGTTATGGTTGTGGTCACGTTGTCACTGACTCAATCCAATATGAAAAAGGGCCCCTGGCCACACACAGAGGGCACAGGACTAAAGAGGGAACGGGAATCCCCTGGGTTCACGAAAGGGGGAAATGTAAGGTTTCTAGTGAAAGTATGTGTCACACTGGTCATCATAATCATTGCAAGATGTAGCTAAAGAAAATATCTGAGAAGTTATAAATAGATATGCTGATAATTATGCTCTCTGGGTCTTGTAGTTAAAGGCAGGTGACTCAAAGATAGTGTGTCCCGAGACAAACATCTCCAGAAAGGACATAGGAGACATTACCTTTCTGATGGACCATTATGTATTGTGTGTCTCACAACAGAAGTCCATTAGCATATTAAGTCAAATGCTAACGAAGAGCTTGCGAAGACTTCAGAAATTAACAGAGAGAGTTCCTGAGGGGTAGTCGTTTTTCCTCCCATTCTGTAAGTTCTCCGTCTTCAAGAATCTGATAAAGTGGTATTTCTCCAACGAAAGCTCATGGGTTAAATAAATGTATTAGTTTTTAAAAGTGCCACAGGACTCCTTGTTTGTTTAACAAGGAAAGGTAAACGGTAGGGAAGGCCCTGTTTTTAGGTGAAGATCAAAGGTCTGGTCTGATATATCTGGGGGAGCAAAGAGACACCCTGGCATTCTTCAGAGTGTGAAGACAAGATATCAGCAGGCTTCATGTTATGAAAGGAGGATCTCAGCCAATCTGGTTGAAAATGCTGGGGAAAATACTTATGGTAAGCTATATTGTAGGTGATTTAGGGATGTCTCGCGGGTCAAGTTTAGGGTCTAGAAAGCATGATGTTATGATTTTGTTTCTTATGTGACCACTTGCATCCAATATGCTTATCTTTACTATCACTTGAATCTCTGTTTCTTGGTAATATACTTATTCTTGTTTTCACTGTAAATAGATTTAAGTGCTGTGTGTTAAGCTGAGTAGTGATCCTGAACTGAATCTGGTAAACTGGTTCTGTACTATTCCTTTGGGAATGGGAATCCGAGAGTTTTCTGGGTATTCAATGGATCAGAGGCTGGGCAATCCAGAGGGATGCTCTGGTGATACAGAGGTTGGTATGTACCTAGCACTAACCTGCACAAAGAAAGCGAGGGCTGTAGAGGCCTGCAAGCAGTGTTTTGTTGCCAACGGTTGATATTACGGAGCTAATCTAAAGCATGTACAGAGAAGTCTTCCCTTCACTAGGGGCAGGTGGTGGCAGGTGCCTCACAATTTATGGTAGCCCTAGGAAGCATCACAAGAACAAGATTCCATGAAAATATAATATGCATTCTTTCTTTAATATCTATGCATAGGATACAATACATAATTAACTAATTCAATTGGTGCTAGTGGAGTGAACATTTAAACCTATTTTCAAATGTTGCTCCAATATATATTTATTTAAAAATATGAGGACGTTCGTGCAGCTGTATATTTCAGACTTTTGAGGATCAGTAAGAACACCATTCCATCTGTATCAATGGCTGCGTCTACACTACAGTTTCCTTAAGTCAACTTAAGCAGCTTGCTTAAGTCAATTTAAGGAAAATAAAGTTGACTTAATTAAAATTAAGTCAACTTTATAACACCACCTTTCAACTAGACCTAAGGCTTAAGTCGACTCCCTAGAGTCGACTTAAGCCAGTGTAGATGTGGGGTAGCCCTAAGTCGACTTAGGGCTACCCCAGGGCTACCCCAATGCCCTCCCTGCCGGGAGGGGCACAGGGGGAGCCTGGCATGCCCCTCCACAGGGCAGGGCAGAGCCCTGCTCACCCTGCCCCTATGCCCTGCCAGGGTCCCTGTCCCCCTTTGCCTCATTGTACCTAGGTACAATGAGGCAAAGGCTGAGCCCCCTGGCATTAGGCAAGGGGTGCCCCCCCACCTCATGGACCTCCCCTAGGTCCCCCTAAGCCCCTAGAAGTCAACCTAGGCATCCAGTGTGGATGCTCTAGGTCGACTTTTTAAGTTTCCCTATAAGTCGACTTTATTTTTAAGGGCAGACACACTAAATCGACTTAAATTAACAAGTGTAGACATAGCCAATGAGTGGTCTTGTGCATAGTAAAATACTACAGTGATGCTTGCGGTAGAAACCTAGACTGGTAGATACCTCAGTAGAAACTTTAAAATAACACTGTAAAATTAAGTTACACACATACTTTGCAAGTCAAATATTGAAAAAATTGGGCCACAAACTGCTTAGCTAGAGAAGAGTCAAAATAATATGGATTTTCATCCCACATAGGTTACCTTAGGGCCAATAGCCAGATGTTGTAAGTTGAGCTGTGCTTGGGTTGCTCTAATTTACATTAGGGCTAAAGCCAGGGTGGCCAGAGAACCAGGAAGCTGTAACTGGATGCCTTGTGGCTACCCTCTTGCCTGTACTGAGCTTATGTAGGCAAAGAAGACATCTGTCCCACAATGGGTAAAACGAGTGGAAAACCCATGTCATATCTTTGTTTAGTTAACATTTCCTCCAGTTAACTGTATAAACAATTTGGCTTTCTTTTAAACCTATGCATTAGCACTACCAGTCACCATACATGGCTGTTGGGAAGGACCTACTACAGTGCAATAAATTCTTCTTAACTGGAAAAGGCAAATAGAATATTTTCTAATCCTGCCAGTCAATCATGTATTATAATCAGCATTTAAAATTAGTACATAAAGCACTGATGATATTTTAGCATATAATTAATATAATTAAGTATATGTGACAATAATTTGTTTTAACTTTAGCACTGGAGACATTTGCAATTATTCTTTTTCTAACATTGAAAAACTGAACAATACTGAGAATGGGGAACATGTCTGCCAAGTACTACAGACCAAAACCACCAAAGGGGACATTAGAGTTGCTAAGTGTATGTTTCTTATCGTCTATCCTTGCCAATCTAACTGTTCAAATAAATACTTCTTAGAAAGCTACTTTCATAACATTTTCATAATCTTTCCTGCTTATTTTATAAAAACCCAGAATCTCCTCCAGAGGACCACAGTTCTGTACTTTTTCCAGATCAAATATACAGAATTAAATATTGTTTCTTCTGTGGTAATGGTATGCAAATCTTTATTTGCTTATGAAACTAATATCTGATGGTTACAAATGGACCACATGTGACTAGAGTTTCCAGTATTCTTTAATTCAAATTATTTCTTTTTAAAGGTTTTTTTTAAGGCTATTGTATAATAATTCCCCAGAGCTCTCTTGTGATTAGTAATATCAATGAGTTATTAAAAATATTCTGCACAGATATTATTTTTGCTATTGTGGGCTGATTGTTAACAGTTCCCTCACTTGAGTATTCACCGTTCAAGCAACGTTAGTTGTGAATGGTCAGCTAATTCATATGGTACTCTTCTGTGTTTCTTGATCTGATGAGTGTACAAGCACACTGAAAGATAGGAATCACACATACAAATTTAAAATTCAGGTCCACTAATACTTTTGCTAGTGAAACGAATATTTTGGAAACTAAACATAGTGTCTGAGCATGGAAAATTTCACCCACTTAAAAAAACTAACAAATGTATTTATCACATGAGCTCTCATGGGAGAAAATCACACTTCGTCAGACGCTTGAAGATGGGGAACTTACAGAATGGGAAGAAAATAAATGTAGAGAAGTGTAAGTCATAGGATCAGGTCAGACTGTTACAGCAAATCAAAGCAATTGTTTAGATTCAAACAGTGGAGAACAGCATATAGAGGGAGGTGAGGTCAAATCACCTGTTGTAATAAGAAAAAAACCTGAGAGCCCTTTTTAACCTTGAGGCAACAGTATCAAATCTGCATATGCCCAATTCTGCAGTTTCTCTTTGAAGCTTTGATTTGTAATCCATTTGTTTAAGTATGGCTATTAACAAATCATCAACAACTGCTTTGATTTGCTGTAACAGTCTAACCTGATCCTATGACTTGGGCTAGGCCTATACTATGGGGCTAAGTCAGAGGGAGATACACAACCTGCATGCCACAGAATGCATATCTTCCACTGATTTAGTAACTCCTATTTACCGCACCATCTTCACTTGGCTGCATTGACTTGAAGCGCCCTCCAGTCAACGCAGCCTTACTCCACTTGGAGTGGTGGAGTTATTGAGTCGACTAGAGAGTGCTTCCAGGATTGATTGAACGGGTCTACACTGCCTGCTTAATTGATCCCTCTGCATTGATCCATGAGGATCGATGCAGTTTTTTCAGGATAGATAAGACTTTACACTTTCCTGCATGTATTTTCCTCCCATTCTGTAAGTTCATCATCTTTAAGCAACTGATGAAGTGGGGTTTTCTCCCATGGAAGTTCATGCGATAAATAAATTTGTTAGTCCTTAGAAGTGCCGCAGGACTTCTTGTTTGTTCTGCTGAACTAGACTAACACGGCTACCCCTCTGGAATTTGTTACAACACAAATTATGGCTCCATTGTTTTGCAATATCCATAAAATGAACTGTAATGGTGAAAAATTGCCTTAGTTTAATAATATACTATTAGCCATGGTATTCTGAAAATTTGAGAATGTTTCAGTTATCCATACAAAGCAAAAGAGCAAATCATTGTACATGTGGTCCTCCCGTGATGACAAATAACAAATAAGCATGTGCTTTAGATAATGCAGTTCCCAGAACAGATATGTTATGCCTCTGTTATGCCTAGTAAAGAAATGTCTAGGGATTGTATCCAGTTCTTAGAAGCTACAATGAGGTACATTGCAGAAAAGTATGGAACATATGCAGTACTTACCTATTTATACACTGATGTTGCAGTGATAGCCACCTTAGAAATAGATAGGCATAGACAAGTATACATCCTTACACACAGTCAGATCTACAAGCAGAAACCCACACAGATCAAAAAGTGAAATCTGGAGAGCTGTTGTCTTGATTTGCACAAAGATATGCTGATATTTTATGATTCCATATGTGGCTCTTAAAGGAGCAGAATGCAGTGCTATGACTAGTCATATTTGTTATACAGTAATGTAAAATACTGGAATCAAGTTCTACTTGAATTGCAACATGTAAAGAACAGTTCCAGCTCCAATAGCCCATCTGAAATGGAAAGTTAATACATTTCATTAGTGATATCATATTGCCCCTGGTATCATTTGTCAATGTTGCCATAAAAGACTAATGATTTGATAACTGGAGTGTATTTATTATAGTGGCAATTTGTACTACTATACTATAAATAAGGGTGTCTTGGCATTTCTATAATAAATCCTATTTGCAGGGGTCTATTACTTGGTCATAAAAAATCACCCTGGGCTGAAACAGATGTACGATAACAATAATATATTACCAGACTACACATTTAAAGCAGTGGATAATATGGTTTTGAAAAATCCCTAAATGTGCATTAAATTAATCACAAACATTATTTACATAGAGAATGGAATGTGTCATTTGGATACTGTCAAAAACTATTTTAAAATAAAGGTCTAAGAGCTTCATTCTGATTTTATTTACATTGGGCTAAACAGGAATCACTGGAATCAAGGGTTACAGCAGTGTAAAACTGGTATGAGTGAGAACAAAAGCAACCCCTGAATATAATTGAATATAATTACCTAAAATGGACGTTATCGTGGCCAGGAGAGAAGGATCAAGCCCAGTAAAAGCAGATGTTAATGATATGTCAAATGTCATCCACACCCATCAAACTTTTCAAGATGTACTATTTAATAAAGAAATGTTTATGCAGAGAAAGAACCTTTGAGATTTCAGTACATCACTGTTTAGGGTCAGGTTGTGCCCATCCACTACATGGGTGCAGAAGCTTATCAGGGTGTAAAAAGCACACTACCTATGCATGGAGAACTCTCCATGAATGCACAAACTGCTTGTGCCTTGTACTCCTATAGGTATTAGCCACAACAAAATGGTCAAGAAGGTGTGGGAAGGAGATGCAGTCACGGAAGTTGTGGGCATGATCAATATAGATGGTGCCAAACTTCCATTTGCATGCTGTGGTATACTTGAAGTCATTGGCTATGTCTACGCTAGCAATTTAGGACACTTAAGTCAACCTAAATTACTCCCTGTCTATACCAGACTTTCATTAAGTTGACTTAAGAAATTCCTTAAGTTGACTTAATGAAAGCTTAAGTCGACCTAATAAGATCCACCCATTAGGTCGACTTAAGCCTTCAGTCAACTCCTTAAGTCGACTTAAGGACGGTGTGGATGGGGAGTAACCCTTAAGTCGACTTTATTAAGTCGACTTAAGGGTGGTTAGGTCGACTTAACAAAGTGGATTAAGTCGACTTAACTTTAAATTGACTTACTCCACTTTGTTAAGTCATCTTAATAAGGTCAGCTTTAAGTCGACTTAAAGTTGACCTTATTAAGTCAACTTAACTTTTTCTAGTGTAGACATAGCCATTGTGTCTGTCTATCTTGGGGTGGTATGATACCACATCACCTTCTAATTAGCACTTAATTAATTCCACATGATAAGCACACACCTTAACTGGAAAATCGCATACTAAAATTGTTAAGGTACATATAAATTGCCTTTTTAAAGAAGTACCTTGTTATATAGATGAAAAGTAATTAAATTTAACAGAAATTGCAGCTCTTAAAAGAATACTTTATATAGTTAATATTATGATTAACATGACAAAAGCAAGGAAATTCAAATTAAGTTAGAACTAAGGTGAAAATCCATCTTTTGTATGGTACTTCAATTCTATTTTATTCTGCATAGGTTCTTATACTGCACTTTTCACTGTAGCATCAGAGCAACTTCCAGTAGTGCATTAAACGACAAGACTATATATCATCATATATTACCCATGACTTGGAATTACCTTCACTGACAAAGTACAATGAGGGTAGTGTGATAATATTAACAAACTATAGTATCCCACTGTGAGGATGGGTTCATCTATATGACTCAAAGTGTCTTAAAGGCACGATCTAGACCTTCTTGCTTCATCAAACACTTTGGTCACTGGTGGTTAGAGTCCAAGCTGTACCATCCTCCTTAAAATAAAACAGTCTCTTTTAGACTGTTGTCTTTGGCCTCATTAATGTGAGGTGCTGAGAGCCATGAACTCCCAGTGAAAACTGTGGGAGCTTTGATCATGCAGCAATTTTCAGGACAGAGTCTCTAATCACTGAAAATTATTTTGTTAATGTAGATGTTAACAATATTTACTCCAGAAAAATAACACCCTGAACCCCACCCATGCAAGTCCATTGGATTTCTTAAGTGCCCACAGGCACTTTTCTCCTTTGTTCTGTCCTTCAGCACAAGTAGGGACATTCACATTGGCAAGGATCATTTTTTTAAATGAAGCATACTGGGTATTTGAATACCCATAGACAGGCGCACTAGGAATAAGTGGCATGTCTATGCTATGCTTGTGCATGTCATATGTTCCTATACCCATGATCTAAAAAAAGGAGAACAAACCTAATTTTATACTAGCTAGTTCGGAGAGGGTCTCTTCAATCATTATGCATTTTGTTTGCCTGACATATTTATTCTCCTAAATGTTCTGTTCCTTTATCTGGTAGCTACTAATGAGTTAGTGAATTTCAGGCTAAATAGGATTCTGAAACACAAAATGTTCTTACTCTGCTACTCAGAGTTTTTAATCTTTTAAAACACATATCTGAAGATGAAAATTTCCTTTTTGCAGTCTACATCAAAAGGATGTTAGAAGTCATCAAAGAAAGTGGAAAGTACAGCATATGCTGTTCTAAGAATGATTTCAATCCTCTAAAAATTAGGGGCCATTGAAATCAATAGCAAAACTCACACTGACACCAATGGAAGCAGGAACAGGTCCTGAGACATTAAACCACTGACAAATATGAATAAGAAAATGTGAACTTTACAGATATTACTTTGGCAATTAAAAATATAAAAACACATAACACACTTATAAAAGACTGTGTAGAACATCTTTGTTTTCAAAGGACAAGATAATGAATGAACAACTTGGACTTCACAGAAATTTTCTTATAACTGATTTTCTTATCATTGCCTTTCCTGTAACTGAGTGCTCTATAACTATCTTCATAGTCATTTAGAACACATTTTGTTTCTTTATTTTATTAGTATTTGTCACTAACGTTTGTTTCCCCTCAAAAGAATCTGTCAAGACTTTTTAAACTTCATTCATTTATGTACTTGGGTCATATCAGGTTTGACTGATGTCTACCGTTTGATCTGTTTTTGCTGTTAGTTTATCATTTAATCAAATTAATCCCGTTCTACTTTTCCTTATATTTCAAAATAATATTTGTTTATTTATACATGTGAACTGTCTTTAGCCCTCTAGAAAGTGTTAAGAAAAATATACTGTAAGATCACAGATACAGGGTGTTAGGATTTTATATTGCAAGTAACATCAATATTTACTAATGCTTCAAACTTATAATAATAATAATAATGATAATAATAATAAGTTCAGTTAAATAATAAATTCAGTAAAGAGATAGGTAAAACTATATACAGTATATTGACTTTTAAACCATATTATTAGAGATTCAAATCAGAAACCCTGGTTTTCTCTCTTTCAGTAGACCCAGGCTACGAGCATTGTCCTGCATCTATCAAAGTCAACACATTCAATAAGGCCTCAGATATCTCTATGGAGAGATGCAAGGAATGGTAGCCTTCTCTCTTCACAGAATAATATGCTGGTGGACAACGACAGCCAACAATTTAATTTATCTCCAACAATAACAACAGCAACAGAAAAATGTTCAAGAATGGACATTTTAAATCAGGCCTTTCTAGCTCATTTCCATTCCATTTTGTTTGTTATGTTTCTGGTTTGCAGATAAGACTATCTACAGCAAGATCCTGCAACAAGATTGCATCTGGTCCTTGGGTGTGTACATGAGGTGGGAAATGGATGGTTCAAGCAGGGCATAGGCAAGTACAACAGGAGTCTGTGCATTCAGTAGAGTACAGGCACCACCCTCTCTGTATATCCACAGGAGATACAAAATACCTCAAAGAAGAAAGGAAGAGGTAGGGCAAGGACCTGACCCCAGTCCACAGAAGGCAACACAGTCAGAGGTGTGCTGGAAGCCTTGATGGTATGATCTCAACAGAGGTTGCAACTCAATGGAAAACTCTGGCAGGGATTATGCAAAATGCAGTGCCAATCTGTGGCAGTCAGCTCTCCATCATCCCCAGCATAGGCCAGGCGCTAGCTGAACAACTGAACCCACCGAGCATAAATGGCAATAAGGACTATTGATCAGAAACATGCATTTTCAAATAGATCTCACAAAATTCACGGGCTATTGACTTCAGTGGGAGCCACAGCAGGCCTCTCAGGGTAAGGAGAAGACTCCATTTACCAATGTGCATGTTTAAATCCACCGAGATTCATATGTTCATTCAAAACTGTACTGAAAAAATGAAATCATGCATGCTTCTGACTTTGGAGACATCCCGTGATTGTCTAAATTCTCTGCTTTAAAACAAAAAACAAACGGGGTCTCCTGGCACGTCTGACAACTTACAGGTTTTTGAATTATGCTACTGTATGTAGCTGAAAATTATTTGCTAAGCATCACTAAGTGGTCTGGCTCTAAACCAAGCCTGTCATCTAGTGGAGTGCTTTGCTATTCCAACTTTAATCTAGATAACTGGCACACATTAAAATAAGGAAACACAAATGTGACACAGCTGCAGCTAGTCTGGCAGAGTTAAAAATGCTTAACAGTGTTTTATGCCTGTAACATGAGACTGCTTACTAATGGGAGGATCTTATGTGCAAAAGACTGACAATCAGTTGCCTTTGATATAACTGGTTATAAAAATGTTGTAGGTTTAGTATTTACAATCCCTGCAGGTTATAATAAAATGTTTCCTGTGTTATTACTTCAGCAGGCATTAAAATGCTGCATAGCTATGGTCAAACTTAACTAATAAGTTGCCTGATAGAAGTACAGCAAGCTACGTTTACAGTGGAGAACAGACTAATGATTAACTGTTTACAGACATGCTCGTTACATAACTTAGACATTATAGTGGTCTGTATAATCTGCATGCCCTTTTCTGAATAATGAATCCTGTGTAACACTGTATGCATTAGGTATACTAGGAGGGCAGCATTGTAAATTAAATAAATAGCATGTAATCCAAATGTTTTTGTCAATAATGAATTGATTATAATGCCACACACTGTACTAAAAACCTAATAAATAAAAAATGCCAGCTGGATAACTGCAGTATAATGGTAGGTTAAGTTCTGGCACTTGAGGCAAGTATAAGCAACCTTATTTATGCTACTGGGTTAAGGGATTTTTCCCTTGAGGGAAAAAATATGCATTATGATTGAATCACCAGTTACTGTAGGCTTCAAAACAAGAAATGGGCTATTGAGAAGGAAATAGAAAGGTCTGCCTTGATAATTATGGAATGAGAGAATAATGTGAAAAAAATTAATCTTTGTGGTAGCAGAGACATACAGACAAAGAGAAATAAACTGGGATCTGATTGTTTGATGTGGACAAGGTTTTATGTGCCTGGAGTCTCAAAAAATATCTTTTTGTGGGCATAATTTGTAAGCAGTAGAAGTGTCTGACCAAAAAATCACTGAAGCCCAACTAAACTTAAGAGAGTTGTTGAGACCCTAACAGGCTATTTGTCTTCTACTTTCATGTTAAAATTAGGAATATTGACTTCGGGCCAGGTTCTTGTCCCTGCCGAATTTAATTAAATGGTTGTGCACAGGAGAGCAACCCTGGGCTGAATATTCCCGTTTGCACATAGGGTGCATCTACACTTACAAATTAAGTCAAGTTAATGAAGCTTAAGTCGACTTAATTTACTCCACGTCTACACTGGGCTTTCCTTAATTCGACTTAAGATGCTCCTTAAGTCGAATTAAGGAAAAGTTAGTTTGAAGTAATAACACCTGGTTTTAATTCGAACTAACACTTAAGTCGACTTTATTAAATCGACTTAAGCCAGTGGAGACGCGGAGTAATGCCTAGGTAGACCTTTTTAAGTCGACTTAAAACGTTAAGTCGACTTAATAAAGTCGAAAAGGGGCCACATCTACACTTGAAAAGTTAAGTCCACTTCTGTTAAGTCGACTTAAAGTCGACCTTATTAAGTCAACTTTATAAAGTCGACTTAACTTTTCAAGTGTAGACATAGCCATAGAGTGGCATTCCATGAGACCTACGGCAACCTGAAGATTTCAATAATCTCTGCAGATGCTATGCACAGGCTACATGGGATGAGCCTGTCTAGCAGGATCCACTGTTTGCCTGCTGAGGATGGACAGGATTTTCCTCTAACATGCACAAAATCAAGGGTTGCATATTTATTAAAAGGTTTCATATTCAGCATGCAGCTATCTCAAAAAAATCAAACTAGTATGTGTGAATTAATAAAGGCAAAAATTATGCATATCAGGGTGGCTGGCTGAGGCTGCTGCGAACTCCAAATCCATTGGTAAGCAATATGACTTTATGGTAAAAAGGTTTTAGCTGTACCCAAAAATTTCAGTGATGCTTTACAAAAGCTATGGACAGTATTTTCAGGCAAACTTCGGCCTGGTCTACATTGCAGGGCTAAGAAGACAGGCGATATGCAATCTACATGCCATAGAATGGGTATCTCCTGTCGACTTAATTACTTGGATTTACCACTTTGTGTTCACTCAGCTGCATCAACCGGCAATGCTCTCTCGTTGACACAGTATTCCTCCACTTGGAGAGGTGGAGTTACTGCATCGACTGGAGAGCACTTCCAGGATCAATTGGGTGGGTCTACATTGGCTGCTCAATCAATCCTGCTGCATTGATCTGTGGTGATCAACACAGAATTTTCAGTTTGTTTTTTGTCTGAGCCTGAGAATCAAGGCTTATGAAAACTCTTATGTATTTCAAACTAATACAGCAACAATTGATAATTATTTGTGACTAATCTAATTTAGAAAAGGATAGTAGGTAAATAGACTGATGATTAGATTGCAGTTTGTAATGGCTAGCTCTCTACAAAGAGATCATTTTATTTTTTGTTAACCAGCCCCCAGAAGTTATATCACTAGGGCTATGTCTACACTGACAATTTAAGTCGACTTAAGGAGACTTAAATTGACTTAAATTAAGCCACATCCACAGTAGGCTTTCATTAAATCGACTTAAGAAATTCCTTAAGTTGACTTAATGAAAGCTTAAGTCAGCTTTATAACTACCACTCCTTAGGTCGACTGAAGCCTCCTTAGGTCAACCTAACCCTTCCTTAGGTTGACCTAAGCCCAGTGTGGATGCATAAGTCCACTTTGTTAAGTTGACCTGAGGGCAGTTAGGTCGACTTAACAAAGTGGACTAAGTTGACTTAAAGTGTTGCCACTTGTTAAGTTGACTTTAATAAGGTCAATTTTAAGTCAACTTAAAGTCGACCTTATTAAAGTTGACTTAACAAAAGTTGACTTAACTTTTCTAGTGTAGACATAGCCTAGGAGAGTAGATATTCTGGGCCTGCTTGTCAATAAATGTATGTGATTTTAAGACTGGAAGAGTCCCAATGACTGTCTATGCTATCAGACAGGGAAATGCAAATGCCTGATTTGTACATGAGCATGACTGGATACACATCCATTTAGAAATTCAATTGCAGAGCAGGAAAAAGTCTAATTAATTAAATGTACAGGTATCACTTCAGATTCATACCGTAGGCATCCCTATTATATTAAGCTTCACCTTCTGCAGTGCTAACTTCATGGGTGTTGTGCTGTATAATAATAATAATAATACCATGCTCTTGTAGAACACTTTTTATGTTTAGATCTCAAAGGCCTTTACAAGGGAAGTCATTATCATTCTCCTCCTTTTACAGATGGGGAAACTGAAGCCTGGAGAGAGACAGTGACTTGACCAAGATCACCCAGCAGGGCAATGGCAGAGCCATCCCCATCCATTGCCCTAGATTTAACTTTTTGTGAGTCATCTGAAAATTACACTTTTATGTCTTATATTTTGCAGCAGCCGATTTACTAAACTTTCCTAACAGGAAAATTATAGGCAGGGCATAATGTGAATCATGTATCACAATCCTATGGCTATTTCTAAAGCCAACCATTTGGAGAAAACATTCAGTCCCTCTCCAGAAAATGGAGTTTGAGATCAGAGCTTTCTTCCCTTCTGAAGAATAATCATGATCTTAATCTTAAATGGGGCATTGGGGTTGACCATAAGGGCTACCCTTATTTCCAAGCAAAGATGTTGCCATAACAGTAGGCTGTGTAGTATGAGAGGCTTTTGTCTGACTTTATTGTAAAACTGAAGGCAATTTTCCTTCAACAAGAGTATCAATACAACAATAGATAAACTAAACTCTCCCTCTTTTTCAGTTGCCAGAACTTTCTAACGAGTGTGTTTCCTTTAAGTATCTTGATATACATTTCCAGCCCAGTCAGCTTTTTCAATGATCTTGTATCATCCTTTGCCCTGAACACAGATTACTTTTCTCCATCTCTACAATCAGCTTAAAACATAACCCTGCGTCAATACACACTATCCAAACAAAACTAATACATTTGATTTCTGAAAAACAAAAATAAAGTTTCAATTTCTAAATAAACTTCTTCATGAATCATCACTCTGGCACTTCACCATCCTTCCTTAATTCAATGTGAATTTATCTCTGAGTTATTCAAATGGACAATTAAATAGATCGTTGTAGGTGAACAGCAGCATAAGATGACTACTTGCCTTTGTCTCTAGTTCACATTTTATATGTGGTTTAAAGCATCTAATTATAAACCATAGCCATTCTTTTTTAAAAACATTTGAATCAAACTTGTATCCACAAAAGTTTAAACAACCATTCAGTCTGAAACTCCACCTTCGATTCACTTTGTTGTAGACTTTGCAGCTCATTTTTATATATATTTTGATTTTTAAAGTGTCTATCATAACTCTGGCGGGGGGGGAGGTCTAACCCATCACCATTGAGCATTATGGAAAGACTCGCATTGGCTTCAGTGAAGCTGGCCCAGGCCTCTAGAAGCTTTATGACAATTTCTTACACAAATCAAAATCTTATTACGCACTCAGTGAACTTACTAGGCTATGTGATCAATAGAGTACTTGAATTTAATAGCCTCATAAGGCATATATGAGTCCTCTTCTCTGAAACCTCTGCAATGGCATTATAATTGTACATTAGTTTTATTTCTTTATTCTGAATTATCTTGATTTTGTGAGTTTTGATTAGCCCTTTGCAGATTGATTGTAGCTTTTTCAATGGTTTAACCATATAACAGTGCCGAAAAGCCTCTATTTATTTTTTTACCATGCTGTTATAAAAGACAAAAAAGAATAAAATGAAGAAGCAAAAAGGGAAAAAGATTTTAAAACATGATTTGAAGAGAAGAAGTTACTCAATGGGTTGGAAGATGAGGGAGAGAACCCAGGTTACTGAGCCAGCCAGAGCAATCAAGGAATCCTAAAATGGGGAGAGAACAAAGGCAATTGAGGAGCAAAATGAATAGTAATGAGGAGTCACAAGACAATAGGGCTAGAGAGAATAGGGTGGAGCAAAAGGATGGAGACTAATTTTGACTTCACACTGGATTCAGAAATTGATAGGAAACCCAAAACACTGATTGAGGATTAAGGTGATATGTGAAAAGCTTCCAGCAGTGAGCAAGGGGAACTATTACTGTACAGCGATTTCATTGCAACTGCTCACATGCTCTACTGAACCTGGGGTTAGCACTTTGCAAGTTCAAGCCCCAGTAAGACCTCAATTCACCAGTCCATCTTTGCTCAATGCAGCACTATAACATCTGCTAAACTTTAATCATCTACTTAGTTCTCATTGAAGGGAATTTAAGTAGGTGCAGTGGTGTCCTGAACAGAGATGGATTTAAGCATATATGTTTTCCTGAATTGGAGCCTTATACTGGAGTAAAAAAATCAGGTCTCTATTTTACAATATTTCTCAAAATTTTAACAATATTTCACAACTTTTTTAGGCCCAGAGGAAATTTTTATAGTTTAGTTTTAAATCCCAGGAAACAGGGATTAAAGATGCAATTGGTGACAGATTCATAACTCTAGCAGCACTGATAGAGCTTTTATAATATTAAACCTTTCATAAAATAAAAGTGCAATAATGGTGTTATTTTCATTAGACCTTTCAGATCACTTACAAATTATCTGGAACTCCCACTGTTTATTTGTTTGTATTTTACATTGTTGCCCTCAAGCATTTAAATAATTATAATAAAATAATAATAGAATTAGGATTAGATAAATTAAGTGGAAATGAAACTGAATATATTTTCCATGACAGCTGGCAATTCCCACTCTATAGCTGCTCAAAAACGAAACTGGAATTTTTATGACAGTAGACAATAAGACTATCATGTACAGAATGTACCCCAATGCTCTAGAGGAGTGGTGTGCAAGTGACACATCAACAAAAACAAACTTGTTTCATTTAGGTACTGTTAATTACTATAACTTATATAATCATGGACATCTGTTCTCTCTCTCTTGCTCTCAGATATGGACATGTACACATAATAATACTTTACAACTATCCTCTGGCCAGGAACACAAATCACATGCCTGTCTGTTGACATATGTATTGATATGGCATATATGGATACCTATATTTTCATTTATCATGCATATGCAGATATGATTTGGAATTTACATGTTATTTTTTATTTCATAAACATCAGTGCTCACAAATTGAAGAAACAATTCATTTATAGTGAACCAAAAACTTAAGTTATGGAAATATCAACATGATATCTTTCACTATGCTGCTTCTGACCTATGGATCATCTTTTCAAAGGAACCCATTTTTATCTCAGTGTAATGGATTGTGAATTTTAGAATGGTTGCGTTGTTTCATGGAAGTATTAACTGTCTTGCAATGAATGAACATGTTTATTCTAATGCTTAGGAGTCATTTTAGAAATTGCTTTGGATTAACAAATTATTAGAAATCAGCAACTGTAATCCAACATCTCTTCTTTAGACACAGATGTAGATTTCGTACCACCATCACTGGATACCAGATATGAATGATGGTGAATTTTATCTTATGTTTGGTTATTTTCCTTTCATTGCAAATATTTTTGGAATGTTAAGAAGGAAGGAAAGGTTAACCACTACTATAACTGGACAAAATCACATCATCTCAGGTCTTGAACACAGACACCAAAGTGTCTGAAGGCAAATAATTGATTTCTGAATAGATCCTAAAGTATTGTTCACATGATTGTAAATATGTGTATATATACACATTTTATATATACAAATTAAGGGTCAACCATTAAAACATGTATTTCAAGGTTAATAAAGAACAAAGATTGATCTTTACATGTATTTGAAAACTCTGAGGTCTAACAATATTTAATCTTCTAGAAGCACTATATTGATATAAATTTAGAAATTAAAGTCTAGAGCCAATATGAAAAAAAATTACTATTTCATCTACCTCTCCATTTCCAGCCTTACTTTTTTCATGTTTCTGCTGTTTGCTGGTGGCATACCAAATCACAAACTTTGCAATGTGTTATATGATCTTTTCTCTGTACATATCAGTGGTGATACTTTTGGGGGTAAGTGATTCTAAACATCAGATATTGAATTACTTTGTGGTTGTGCCTGTGATGCTGTCTGGGTTTAAGGAACCATTTATGATATTATTTTGTATTAATATTTTATAATTGTTATAAAGAACTGAACACAGCATGGAGAAGGCCAGAGGTGATAAAAGGCAGCAGCCCTGACTCCATCTTGTTCTCAAGTCCCCAGTCTACAGCCAACACCCATCTCTGGAACTATTCCTCTGAGACTGGACAAAGGATTGAGGCCCACCCAGGTGCTGGGTGTTTACCAGAGGAACAAGCCTGCAAACTGCTTTTCCTGAACTTTAAATCATTTGTATGTATGTGATTCACTTTGACCCTTTAACATCTCTCATATTTTGTTTCTTTTCATTTTATATTAAACCTTTAGTTGTAGTTGCTAAAGGATTGGCTACCAGTGTGATATTTCGGGTAAGATCCAAACCTATATTGTCCTGTGTGCTATGGCTGGCCCTTTTGGGTCAGGAGAACCTATTTCTTTAAGGGACTGTGTGGCTAGGTGGGAGCCAGAGGAGCTGGAGTGCAATAAAGGCAGCTGTTTCTATTTTGGGTAGAGTTCTTGGTATCCAATGTGGGGAACCAGAAGCCTGGCTGTGACTGATAGGGAGACTGGTTTAAGTACCACCCATCAGTGTTTGGGGAGTTTGGCTCCCGGTTTTACAGCTTGCCCTGATTTTTGCACATCCAGGAGGGTATCCCAGGAGGCCCCGGTCACAGTGCCCACTACAGAAAAGCATAATTCATTAAATAAATGCGCATGAACCTTGAGTTACAGAAATTATAGGAAGTGAAGGAGCATTTTAATCTTCATGTTCAATTTCTTCTAAAAAGACTATCAATCACACTAGAGTGAGCTATGATATTTATATATGTACATATGGAAAACTAGCTTGATGAATAAGTTTGTTTTAGTAAATGAAAAAAAGTTTTCTTATTTGCTATCTTTGCAATGCTGAATTACAAATAGGGAAATTATAAGCAGTTAATATTTACTGTTAGAGTACATCAAAAAGCAAACAAATTACTAGATATGGGTTAAATTCTTCTCCCAGTATGTGTGCACTTGGCTTCAGTGGTTAAAGTATAATTTGATGGGCCCCGGAACCCTCCTAATCTCCGGGCCCTCTTCCCGTATTGTCTGGGCCCCTTCATGCATGTACAAGCCCCAGCCCAGGTAGGCATTTGCAACCACTTCTCAGTACCACATGCACCTGTTATCACTCCATAAAAATATTTATAATTTTATATGGCGTTTATGTCTATAGTAATTATTGTCACAAACTAGCAAACACTGCATAACACAATAAGTATTGTGATTAACAATGGTGGGGCGTAGGACCTGCCAGCAGCCAGAGCAGGGAGGAACATGTGTTCTGCTGGATTTTTCTATTTTTAGGGGCCCCGGAACTCTGGCCCCTCAAATTTGGGGGCCCCAGAACTGCGTTCCGGGGTGTTCCCCCTTACTTTAACCCCTGCTTGGCTTCCACTGAAGTCTACAGGTTCCTAGCACAGGAATATCTAGGGACAGAATCTGGCCAGTTTAGTTGTGTACTAGACTAAAACATGCCTGATCGGTACAGTATATAATTTACACACACACACACACACACACACACACACACACACACACACATGAATGTGTCTCCATAATACTCAGCAAAGAATTAGAGTAGCATTGTCAAAAGTACCTAAGTAATTTAGGAGCTTAAGTCCCATTTTCAAAATGCCTTGAGAGCCTTGTGAACAGAAATAGTTACATTAAATAGGACACACACAAAAAAACGAATGTTTATATTCTGAGAGTGCCAATACCTGAAAATTTTACTTTTGATAATGAAGTGTTGTAGTGAGATCTCATATCACTGAGACATTTTATAGCACATGCATTACATTTTCTAGTACATTTTGAAACATTAAAGCTAAAGTACTTTTGTTAAATGCATGAACAAAGTACATTTCTGAACCCATTAGTCTTGCTTTTTGATCATTGTATCTATGTATCTGATCTTGCAAGATGCTGAGTTTTCTCAGTTCCTATTCAAATGAACAGGAGTTAAGGATTTTGACAACATCAGCACCTTACTTTCTAACAGTAAATATCAATCCAGTGTAGAGTCCACATAGACCCCTACACATTACTTTATATAGGAACATAGGAATTATCATACCTATACATCTAATTATGTGTCCTCAGCATCAGATACACTATTTTAAGGGAAGCTACAACAAAGCCTATAAAAAACAACTATTAAGCATAGTGGTTGTTTCTTCATAATTCCAGGTAGTTTAATAGTTTCTTGGTTTACATCATGAAGATTTATATTATTTCCAGTTTTGTATCCTTTATCAGATAACTCTCTGTTCTCATTGTCTCTAATCCTTTTTTGGAATCATACAAAAGACCAGATTTTTAAAGATATTTAAATTCCTAATTACCATGAAATCAATCAAAGTTATCTGTCTAAATACTTGGCCCTCAGCCCTTAGCATTTATGATAGCTTGCGTCAATGGGTTCCACAAGTTATTTATTAGTTATAAATTGGTTGCCTTTCCACTGCATTGAAATTTTCTAATTTAATTTTCATCTTCATTCTCTTTTCATTTGGGCAAATAGCAGTGCTCTATTTATCTTCTCAGTATTATTTATTTTTGTACAGATTTCTGTCATGTGTACGCTTCTTCATCTAATCTCTAAACTAAACAGTTTCCAGTCTTTCCAATTTTATCTTGTGTGGAAGGTTTTTTCATGCCTAATTGTTTTAATTGCCCTTCATTGGACCTTCTATTTCTGGTATATCTTTCTGAGGTGAGGTGAGGTGACCAGATTGAACAATATATTTCAGGTGACGATGTATCATTGACTAATTTAATTCGAACTAGAAAAATTTAGTTCGAACTAAGCAATTAGTTCGAACTAACATGGCCACATTGGTTAATTCGAACTAACTAGTTTGAATTAACCCTTAGTTTGAATAGCATATTTGAATTTATTAGTTTGAATTAAGGAAGCCTTTAATTCGAACTACTGAAAGCCTAGTGTAGCCATGGCTTAAATTAGTTCGAATTAAGCTTCCTTAATTTGAACTAACTTGCCAGTGTAAACATGGCCGTAGACACCAGAAGCATATAGGAGATTGTATTTGAAGTAATTTTGGTTCCTCAATACATTAGTAATGTGAGGTTAGGCATCTAAGAGCCAAAGGATATATCTATATTTTAATTTAATATTCCTGCTGAGCCAGGCCAGGGAGTCTCAACTTGCTTCATGCTAATCCATGCCCCACAGCTTCAGGGGGTTTAGATTTTATTATTATTATTATTATTATTATTATCATTGAGCTGTCTTGCCCAATACTGCCTAGAAAAAAAAATCTGCAACTAATTTACTGAGCCGCAAATCCTCCACCCACTCAACGCATTCTAAGCGAGGGATGCATAGACTAGGGAAGAAAGAAATGAATGAACATGAGCTAGTCTCTTTGAGCAGACTATTATGAATACACTGAGCAAGTTTACACCTATTTAAATCCAGAATAGCTCCTGGGAATGGAGCTGTTAAGAATAGCTGAGAACAGAATTTGATCCATAGTTTTTAACTTGTATCAAGTAAAATTGATAGGTAAAGTACTGTATGTGATCACATGCCTTTTAAAAGGTAATGCCTTCTGTGACATTCTTTTTAAATTAAAATATTGTATCTGCTTCATAAAATGTTGTTACATTTGAAAGCATATTTATTCTGAGCACCTGGTTAACCTTTTGCTTCACAGATAATTTCTCATTACCCAGGTGTCCTTTTATAGACCCACAAAAAGACTGGGCCTAGTTTAAGTATGAAATAATCCTGTTGCTTCTATCTGAGAGTGAATGAGCCCAGGATTAGATCAGATAAAACACACTTGAGATAAAGTGCACAAGGTGGATTATACAAGAAAAGAGGATTTAGTGAAGAACATATCCACAACTTTTTGTTAACATAGAGAATGGTAGCTTTTGTAAGCAACATTTATGGAAACTCAACTGGAGGTTTAAAAGCTATGTCTTTTGTTGTACATTTCTCTGCATACATTTGCTTTGTAGCTGGTAGCTTTAACTTTGGAAGCCACGCTGGGCCTTGGCTCATGCTCATTTTGTTTAATGAAAAGCAAAGGATGTACTTTTACTCATAGATTCGTGTTTTGTTTTCTTTGAAGTTTATTAAGCTATCCAGCAAGATGTGAGGTTCATTAGGCTGTTATTATCTTGGCCACAAATTAAGCATCTGTTCCCTGGGGAGTTATAAGCTTCAAGTGGATATCAGAGCCATACTTATTACAATATTTACTTAATTACTAATTTACCGCTCCTTGTCATTAGAAATAAAATGTATAACGTTCAAACATATCACTACCTAGTACTCTACTATCCATATAACAGACACATAGTTTCCACTTGTTGAGAATTTAAGCCTCAATATTTTTTTAATATGGTCAGTGAAAACAATCTGCTTTTTAAATTACAAGTTGTGAACACTCGTTTCCCAACTAAGGGATTACAACGTCATCATAGAGTTTTGCTGAAGATCCCCAGTGGTATAGAGACTCAGGAGATCCAAGTGTTCTGTGAATATATCAGATAGAAAATTACTCCAGTTGAGTCCATCTCCTGGAATACAAATCCTATGTAATCATTGGTTATCAACAATCTGTGATCATAATCAAATAAGGCTCATTCAGGGCTCTAATGCTCATGTTCCTTAAAAAAGAATTGTTTATACTAAACCTTTCAGGGCATTGCTGCTTGATAAAAGGACAGGAGAGCTTCTTCCTATTTTATTGATATAAGACCACACATATCTGCAAGTCACTTTTCATTATAATATTATTACTTTTTTCTTGCCCATAAAATAATGCTTTAATCTGCACCCTCTAAACCTTCAGATCTCCCCTCTATGGTGCTTTGACGATGTTAAACTTTATAAAAGTGCTAATTTTATGTTATTGTTTCCTTCACAATTGTGATTCTTGTTTGCAGATGTGGCTGTTGGAAGGTTATCAATGCCATAACTCAGTAAAGATACCTTCAGAAATTTGGGACCAAATTCTGCTTGGCTTCCTCCCATGAGTGGTTCCATTGGGTGCATCTACACTGGCAACTTAGGTTGACTTAAGGACGCGTCCACACTGGCTTTTATTAAGTCGACTTAAGTGCTTCCTTAAGTTGACTTAATAACAGCTTAAGTCGACTTAATAACACCACCTCTGAAGGTCAACTTAAGCCTTAAATCAACTTCTTAAGTCAACTTAAAGCCAGTGTGGACGGGGAATAGCCTTAAGTCGACTTAAAGCCAGTGTGGACAGCTATGTCTACTGTTAAGTCAACTTAACAAAGTCGACTTAAGTCGTAGCCAATCTGTTAAATTGACTTAACAAGGTCAACTTTAAGTCGACTTCAAGTTGAACTTGTTATGTCGACTTAACAGAGTTGACTTAACTTTACAAGTTAAATTGCCATTGAAATAGCCATTGAAATTAGAAAGACAACTCACATGATGAGCACGCTATAGACCTTACATGTCACTATTGGTCTGCAGTGAATTATATCATAAGCATCTATGCAATTTAAAACATATTTCTGAACAGTTAACACACCTTTGCCTTCTTCAGATCTTCTAAGCATAACTTCCTTTCTTTCTGTGACCTTCCCTGCTAGAAACATCAAGGTCACATCTTGCGGCCCTTACTCAGGAGAAAAATCCTATAAATATCTCTGGGATAATTTGTGTAAGTAAAAGAAATGAGAACCAACCTCAGGCCCCTTCAATTGCAGCTTTGAAAAGCACCAATAAGCAAAAGAACAAGTGTCACCAGTATAGCCCCAATAGTAAACATGACCATGGTAGGAAAAACATCTGAAATTTGTGACCCATTATAGGTCAGACTGACCACAGGGGCAGTGCAGAGTTGCACCAAGTAGCTTGGGAAAGTTTTTATTTCCAGGTAGCAAATCATTACATTGTGTCCTGCACACGCTGCACCATCATAAAGCGAGTGACTGCTGCCCAGGCACTGAAAGGGAAGGTGCTTGCACACGTATCCTTTTCCCATGCACCCACTTAAGAGAAAAGTCTTAAGCATTTATACTTGTCCCATAATCATTAGAAAAATCAAGGAATAGAATTCTGTGATGTTCCAGCCTAACTTATTATAGGTAATGTTGAGAATGGAAGAATGCAAAAGAAAAGCTCTGGACTCATCAAAAGAAGAATAAAAGATTAATTATCAATGGCTGTTAAGAACAGATCCCCATTTTCATCATCTTTCACTACTATTTTGAAGCCCATGGGAGATCTTCTCATAACAGGCAGCATCTGTCCAAGATATTATCCACTTTCTTCAGTTGGCAGGCTCTGATTACAGTGTCCTTTAAAATCATTCTCTTGTCCTTTAATACAGAACCTCATTACCTATCCACAAGAAACCCCTATCCTTCTACCACTGACAGATCTATCACATTGTGCAGCATCCAAGGGTACGACACATAAATTAAGAGGAGCCCTTAGGTTTTCATAAGAAATAAGCACATTTCTACCATGTAAATAAAGTGCATGGAGCCACATTAATTCCATCTAAGAAATAATAATATCTTATGTTAGTTCACCTGCTGCAACAAGCCCAGTGATGGTCAGAGACAGACACTTGTTTCTCCACATCAGACTGAAACCCCCGCTTCAAATGACGTATAGTGGTTAAACAAGTTTATTAGTCAGACTGTTTCACAGTGACAATGTTCTCTGATGTTCAGTGTACATTACATGTCCCCTTTCATGTTATGAATCTGTTATAGCAACTAGCTAACTCAGCCCTTTTGCTCAAACTGTAGCTACTGTGTTAAGCTCTAGCAATCTAGGTTTAATCCCAAGTGACAATGATCATGACAGTTAACACAAAAGTGAGGGCTTGTCCAGGATTTGAAATGGTTGTGGATCTTTGTTCAGAAGTAGTATGTTACTGTTACCCACCATTCAGCACGTGTTAGTCCAGTTTGTTAGAGGTTACTACAATTTGTTTTGCAATAATTCCCTGTTCTAGATAAATCCCATTTTTTGGTCAAGCCACATCCCGCCACAACACAAAAGCAGATATCCCATAGTTCTGGGAGTCTCATCTTTTTTGGAACAATATCAAGCAAAGTCCAAATATGAGGTAAATGCTTCTTTGGATATTAAGCAGAAAAACAACATCAAACTGAAGAATCACATAGTTTCTATATATTCTTTATAAATCAGTCTTCACAGAACTGATTTAAAATATTTAAATCATTGGTATGGAAGTCTGAAACATATGGGCTATGTATACACTTGTTAATTTAAGTCGACTTAGCATGTCCACACTCAAATTTTAAGTTGACTTAGAGGGGACCCTACAAAATCGACCTAGACCATCCACACTGGATGCCTAGGTCAACTTCTAGGGGCTAAGTGGACCTGGGATAGGTCCACGGTGGCGGGGGGGGCACCCCTTGCCAAGTGCCAGGGGGCTCAGCATTTGGGTACAATGGGGCAAAGGGGGACAGGGACCCTGGCAGGGCATAGGGGCAGGGTGGGCAGGGCAGAGCCCTGCCCTTTGGGGGGGCATGCCAGGCTGTAGCTGTGCCAGCCACCCTGGCAGGAAGGGCAGTGGGGAAGCCCTGGAGCCCCCTAAGTCAACTTAAAGTCGACTTAGGGCTACTCCACATCCACACTGGCTAAGTCAACTTTCTAAAGTCGACTTAGCCAGCAAAGTCGACTTAAAATGAGGTTTAGTAAAGTCGACTTAATTTTTCCTTAAGTTGACTTAAGCAGCTGCTTAAGTCGACTTAAGAAAACTGTAGAGTAGACGCAGAGTAAATTAAGTCGACAAGTAAGCTTAAGTCGACTTAATTCACAAGTGTAGATGCACCCATGATGAGGAATAAACCTATTTTTATGATATTTTTTTCTTAAAGAGAGTGGCCCCCAAGCTTTAGATGCTATAAATCAGTATAGGATAGGGAACGGTGCCTTTAAAAAAAAAATTAACTCCAGTATAGCTGTGTTAATATATACCAATTGAGCACTGAATCCAATAGTACATACTTTTTGTCACATCCATTGTTCCTTTAACTGGACTTTTTAGAAAACAGCGATGCATGTAATGATGTGCCTAACCACAGTTTGCTATTCAGAAATTTTCCTAATAGAGAGAGACAGAAGTACTGACTCAAAAACAAAGTGTATAGAAATGCAGAGACATTAATAATAGGGCTTATATGAAACTCTAATAGCTTTTTGAAACAAATCTGCAGCTTCAGGGAACATTTAAAAACCTATTTAATAAGTTGATTCTTTTTTGCAAGCAGGAAAACAAAATATGTTTATCTAAATGGATTACTGTATGACTTAGGCCTCTAACAATAATTAAAATTGTGTGTGTGGGGGGGAATCATAAAATAATTTGACATTTCAGCCATCAGGGATTTTGTTATAATTTTACATAGAACCAGAAGCCACTGGAGTTACTGCATATTTAAAATTTATTTACTGCAATGTAAATGAGGCCTGAACCTGACCCTCATTCATACTGAACTGATGGGGGGGGGGGAGGGGGGCGGGGCTTCTGAATTTTCTGTATGAACCAAAAATGAAAATGCTGGGGAAAAAATCCCTAGCCTGTCCAAACATTTCACATCAACCATTTACAATTATAATAAAATAAATAATTAAAATATTTTCTTGGATTAGTCATACCTTTTATAAAAAAGGCTGCTGAAACTAAGTTTGCAATTTAAAAGAAATTCTACAGAGTTGTATCTGCAGAAGTATTCAAATTGTTTATCACTATGAATGAATATATGGCCATACCATCTATGAAAAGTATATTTCTGAACATGATGTGCTGCAAAAAACATGTCTTCAGGCTAGTCATGACCTTTTAGCCAATAAGAAAGTTCTGTCTTGTTGATCTCATCTAACCACACAGCAGGTACAGAGAATAAACCAGTTTAGGTTGTGCCCCAATACCACCCAGAGGTTCAAACAATGTTCCCTAAAGGAAATATTTAACAAGTTTGTAATCCACTATTATGTTTATCTGGTGACAGAGATAAAATAAGCAGAGTTATGTTCAAGAGTAGAATCCCAAATAAAAGTATATAATATTAAGCTGTTTGTAAAAGTTGGCAATGAAAGCTGCTATGAGCAAACCAAAAGTAAATAATCCACACTGGACCTAAAATATGTCAGATTGCTTGTAAGGTCACAAAAGAAAAGTAAAGCATTAGAGAATTGGCATCAGAAGTCTTAAGGTATTTGCTTCACTTTCAAATTGAAGTGTGATTTTAAGTGGGCAGGCACAGAAGAAAATAAATGCTATGTTAATAAAAACAAATACTTTTAAAGAAAAGAGTTCTATAAAAATTAGGACACAAAAACATGATACTAACTGATGGCCACAGCCTCCCTTTGTAGCTTTGGGTGAGAAGAAGGGCCTCGAGACCATATCTACTCATCCTTGCTAGCATGTGCTGTCAGTCATTGGCTGCATGTTTGTTCTCTGGGTGTGTTGCACAGGTGACTGCATGGAGTCCTATTTACTTCAATAGGGCTCTGCAGGCACAGAGGTCCCTACACCGATGAACTTGCAGGATCAGGGCAATAATTTGAATATTTGATTTGGGAACAATGGTTGGGGAGATTTTATTCTTATCAGGCAGGAAAGAATGGAATGGCTTTGAAAAGTATGAGATAAGCATATAGGACACTGATTTTCATGAGAATTCACAAGAAGGGGCTTGGACCCAAAATCTAAAAATATCTAAAATATCTAAAAATCTTGCCATTTGTCACATATGGAAGGCGAGTTCAGCAAGACTTATTCCAAATAGATTAATTATTTCAAGCATCCAAATTCAAATGCAATACATATTTCTGCCTGTTCAATAACTGTATATACTTTTAAGTATATGGCTCAGGCTAACTCTGCACAAAAAGTAGCCAGGCAGGGCACAGAGTCCTCATGCTGCAGGTCCTCTGTGACTTATGTTACTTGGAAGGCCCTGTTGCCAAAATATGAGACCCAATCCCAAACCCATTGGAATCCATGGAAAGACTCATATTGGCTTCAATAGGATTTGGATCTGGGGTTTGGTGATCCAGTTTTAATGTGGGCAATCCTTGATCCCAAAGTGCCTTACGTTGTCTGTATATTACTTCCAATCCCATTGGGGCAACACACATGGGAATGGGGAGCAGAAAATATTAATGCTGCTTGTATGATGTTAAGGGTAATTTGGCATCATGGGTAACATTTTCAAAAGTTCATTAATGACAACAATTTATCAAGAGTACCCTTAATCAGAGCTGAATTATCTATTCTCTCAAAGTGACTGAACTTCTGGCCCAGCACAGAAATCAATAGCATAGTAATGTGGAGAACTTTCATTAGCAAAGAATTCATTCAAAACAATGACACCATCCTCCACAACTCTCACACCTCCACTGATAGTTGTAAGAAAAAAGAATGATCTAACAGGACACCCAAAATAGATTAATCCACACTCCTGATCATTACATTGAATATTTCAGAAAAAAAGTTGACTGTGAAATCCTTAATTAAAATCATATCTGCCACCGTCAGTTATATGGTACCTGAAATTCACTGCTGAAATCACCAGATAGTAATCAAACCAGCTGACAAAGGCAACATCATCTTAGTTCTCAATTCTGATTACGTCAGCATGGCCAATCATCAACTCTGACACAACCCACTATAAAAGACTTCAGAGAAGACCCCACATCACAGTTCATCCAGGAATTTACAGTTATCATCAAATCCTTCCCCCAAGAGAAATTCTACAAACTCATTCCCATGAACCCACTCCAAGGATCTTCTACTAACTTCCAAAGATACACAAATAAGGGAACCCAGGTAGGCCCATCATATCTACCATAGTTCTCTTAGTGAAGGAATATCAGGACACATAGAAACCATCAAATTATTCACTACACAAAGGGCCATCTTCCTCCAGGACACAACTGATTTCCTCCAGAAACTCCACCACATTAACAACTTCCCTCAGAACACATCAATGCTTCCATGGATGCCACCTACCTATACAACAACATCCCTCCCAATGAAGGCATCACTGCCTGTCTCAAATATCTACAGAACAATAGACAACCCTCAGATATCCACCCCAAACTCATCCATTTCATCCTCACCAAACAATTTTACATTCAACAATTAACACTTTGTCCAAATCCTGAGAACAGTCATGGGTAATAGGATGACTACTCTTCAGAACACATCTTTCAAGATCCATGTGTCTATCACAAATGCGGTATGCCTCATTCAGTACACTACATGCTCCAATAACAACTATGTAGGTATACCTGGCCTTTCAATAAGACTTTATCCTGTGTCTGCTGGGGTATAAATGGCCCACTTCAACTTGAATAATCCCTTAGAATAGGAGTCAACTAGTTATGCTAAATAATCTGTTCCATCTTGTAGTCAGCTGTGACAGTGACAGCTTGTCCACACTATAGATTATGTTGGTATAATTTAGTATGAATAAGCCATCCCTCAAGTGATATATGTTAAGTCAACCTAAGTGCTGGTGTGGACACTGCTCTGTTAAGCAGCATGCTCCAGAAGTCGGTCCTGGGGCTGATTTTGTTCAACATCATCGTTAATGATCTGGAGGATGGAGTGGATTGCACCTTCAGCAAATTTTCAGATGACACTAAGATTGGGGGAATGGTAAATATGCTGGAGGGTAGGGACAGGATAAAGAGTGACCTAGACAAATTGGGACAAAAAAAATTTGATGATGTTTAATGAGAATAAGTGGAGAATCCCTTGTACTGCTACAGACTGGAAATCAACTGGCAGCCGTTCTGCAAAAAAGGACCTGGGGGTTACAGTGGACAAGAAGCTGGATATAAGTCAACAGTGTGCCCTTATTGCCAAGAAGGCTAATGGCATATTGGGTTGCATTAGTAGGAGCACTGCCAGCAGATTTAAGGAAGTGATTATTCTCCTCTATTTGGTATTGGTGAAGCCATATTTGGAGTATTGTGTCCAGTTTTAGGCCCCCACTATAGGAAGAGTGTGGACAAATTGTAGAGTGTCAGGCGGGGGGCAAAAAAAAATTATTAGAGAGCTGAATCACATGACTTATGAGGAGAGGTCGAGGGAAGTAGGCTTGTTTTGTCTGCAGAAGAGAAGAGTGAGGGGGGATTTGATAGTGGCCTTCAACTACCTGAAGGGGAGTTCTAGGGAGGAGGGAGCTAGGCTGTTCTCGGTGGTGGCAGATGACAGAACAAGGAACATTGGTCTCAAGTTGCAGTGAGGGGAATCCAGGTTAGATATTAGGAATAGCTTTTTCACTAGGAGGATGGTGAAGTACTGGAATGGATTACCTAGGGAAGTGTAGAATCTCCATCCTTAGAAGTTTGTAAGACCTGGCTGGGATGATTTAGTTGGTGGTTGGTCCTATTTGTGCAGGAGGTTGAACTAGATGGCATCCTGAGGTCCAATTCAACTCTAATATTCTATTATTCTATGATTCTAGGAGAGCTTTTCTCAGCAAGATAGCTACTGCCTCTCAGGGAGGTGGTTTTATTCTGCCAATGGGAGAGCTCTCTCCTGTCAACAGAGTGTCTTCACCACATGTGATACAACAGCGCATCTTCATGGGTGCAGCTATACCACTGTATCACTTCAGGTGCAGACTAGGCCTAAATCCCTTTTCAAAACATACAGAAGAGCTCAGTGTTACTAAAAAGTTTGTCTCGTTCACCAACAAAAGTTGTTCCAATAAAATATATTGCTTCCCCCACCTTATTTCCCTAATAAGTGACATAAGCAGTTTTGAATCAACCATTTCAAGCCTTTGAAATTTTTCTTTTAAAAAAAGCAGCATAAAGCCCAAAGGATGTTTTAAGGATTTTTGCACATAATAATGTGTGATTTTTTTATTGGTGCACATATTCATATAACACTGAAATATTTAAAACCAGAAATGGAGTATAATACAAGCTACTGTTTATTGGCTGCCAAACTTCAATTGCTCTTAGCAATGCATATATTTGTGAACCACATTTTAATTTAAACTCCTGTTATTATAGTAACTAGTCACAAAACAGTTCCCTATTTGTGCAGTATGTTAGCTGTAATGTCACTTAACTTGAACAGATGAGTGCCTTCTAATAATGTATGTTTACTTCATGAATTTGTGGGCAATTACACTATAATTATGTCTTTGTAGGTGCCTTTTGCTGACATACAGAGCACCAGTGCATTCTAAGTATAATTGCAGTTCTCTGTACCATTTTGCAAAGTTGAACATTGTTATAGGTTTGTAAATTACCTACACTTACACTATAGGCGAGTAGGCAAATTAAGTGGCACTGTCACTAATATTACAAGGTAAATTGGTACCAAGCATAACTCCAAGGTAGATGCATTTCTATGTTAGAATTGGCACCTCAGAAAAATGCAGTAGAAAATACAGATGGCCCATATTTCCAGAAATGTGAACTCCTGACACCTGATGAATGTGTAAGCAGGGCTTGTACGTATGCACAGGAATGTGATTTGCCAAGCTTTCAAATGTGCACACAGAAGCAAATGTATTTTTTCATGCACACTTTTGCAAATGTGGGCTATCTGGCTCACTTTATACAAGATGGCCAAATTTATTTAGTCATTTTACGCCATTACAAAGTGAGTGAAAAATGCTACTAAATCAAAATGGCATACTTCCCTCACTTCAGGGCAGATGTTTCATCAGACCATAAAGGAAAGAGCATCCCCTGGGGCCCTGTGCTAACTATGAGCACAGAGGGACCCTGGCCCCTCCTGTGGGTTTTCTCCATGTCCCTCTCACACAGTTTGTGTGCCCACAGAAAGGCTGGATGGCAAGTGGGTGGCACTGTTGGTGGTAGCAGGGACATTCACCACCTTCCTGGTAGAAAAACAAAACAGGTAATCCCAAAGGAAGACTGGGTCGAACGTTACCTTTTATTGTCTACTCGTTCCACCTCAATGCCATGAGTGAGCAAGCAGGAGGGGGCATTACAGTCCTTTTATACTTAAAAAGATGAAGAAGCTTACATTTTCAGTGATTCCCCAGAGACCCTTATTTGGTTATACTAACACCTGAAAAATGAATATTAATAACTATATGGTGAATATAATTATCCATGCCTCTGTTTGTTGTTCACAGGTTTAGCATATAGCGCACAGGTGCTGTACCTTCAAACTCATTATTTTTTGGAGCAGAAATGACTTCACAATCCTTAATAAGCAGGGAAGAAAGAGGAATAAAGGTGATAAGCACGGTTCCCAGCCTAGCGCTTATGTGGGAGGGGAAGAGGGCATATGTCTAGTTACAGCTCTTGCACAAATTGCGGGAAGGGAGGAGAGAAAAAGGAAAATAACATAACTTTTAACTAGAATCTCATTTACAGGAAAGCAAGCCTTGGTTGTGCAATAACTCCCTTACCATAGTAGTTATCATTCAGGCCTTGTGCTCAATTTAACTCTTTCCTACGCTTCCATCTCACCTTAGTGCTCCAGCCCCCAGTTTAAAGGAGGCAGTCCTCTTTGCTCTCATAACCCTGCCCGGTTGGTGGGGGGCATCAGTGAGCTCCCAAAATAATGCCTCCATGGCACCTTTTTCTAGCTGGGTAACTCAAGGTGGCAGAATTCGATTTCTAGAACTGCTGTGCATCTGGCCAGATTGCCTTTAAGAGAGGAAAGGAAGGAATTGTTCCTCAGGAAAATTATCTGATGCACTGAGGGATTATCTGATAAATTATCTGATGCACTGAGGGATTTTCCAGCATCCCACAGCACTATGGAGGCAAAGGGGCATTTGACCAATCTGCTTGAGGGTACATGAAAATCTCTTAAGTATAATGAGAATAGAGGAACCCTATGTCTCTGTGATCACTTCTTCTCAGAAGCTGACGGGATCTGTGAATGACTTTGATAGGCCCGCTACAAAAATGAATGGTCTCCCTGGTTTGCTGTAGTAACCTAAACCCATGTCTTCTAACACTGAACCTTTTATACTGTTTGGCAGGGGTTAGGGTACAGCTTACTCCTTTGTTAAATTATATTAATACATTTTCAGCCTACCACTTTAAAGCCATTCTCTGTGTTTAGCGCCTTTATTCATCTCAGCATCTGGATCAGTAAGTAGCAGTTCACATTCACCAGTTTTGCACTGGTGTAAGTGAATACACAAATGGCAAGGAGTAGAAAATCACTATTTCTTAGTGTGTCGGTTTCTCTGTTAGTTTCAAGGGTGCTAAATGATGCATGAGGTTCCATGTTAAAAATATAACTTTTTAATTTCAATCTGGATATAGTGGGGTTTTTTTTAACTTGAAAACTCAGAATAATGATAATATCTTTATCACAGAAACCTGAGTTATTGTGTGCTCCTGTACAATTCACAACAGCATTGCTTTAAAGTGGATTTATGTCATTTTACGAGGCTTAAGGGGATAGTGATTATTATACACTGAGAAATGTTCATTTAGCTTACAAAACCAATGTCCCACAGAGGTGACCACTCTAGAAAGACCAGCAACATCACTTAAGTAAATTAATTTTGAAAGTACTATTCTGTCACTTCATGCCTCTAGGCCAATCACTCATTGGTGGGGACATTCTAGGGTTGGATTAAACCAGCTCAACCATGCAAACTGTAGTCAATGCATGGGAATGAGCATCTGGGATTGACAGCTCACAGATCTTGGCTAGAGAGGCCACAAGTCTGATGACATCATTTTCTCTTAACAGTAAATCCTAGTGGCATTTTGGTACAATTCATTCGTCTACAAATCACTATCAGGATATAGGCCTCATTCTGAGCTCATTCACAGCCATGTGAATCAGGAACAGCACCAATATAAAAGCAGTGTGAGTCAGAACAGAATCAGATGCCATGACCCTTTGCAAAAGTATAATAAATGGTATAATGATATGATTTTATTATCTGTTCCTGCAAATATATATACAGAAAGATTGCCTTTCATTTTACAGACTCAAAGATCCCAGGCATTTAAAATTCTATCACTAGTAATTTACCTGTGTGTAGGACAGAATGAATATAAGTGATTAGTGCCTAGTATGCTGTGCAAAACAATATCACTGAACTAATAGTAGCCAAAAGATTCTATATAAAATCAGAATAGTTTCTAGCAGCTAAGAGAAGAATTCTGTGTTCTGCTCCCTTCCCTCAATATAATAACTAGTTTCAGTTTATCTTCTCCTTCTTTGGGCCAGAGTGTGCCTTCAAGTCTCAGTCCTGTGTAGTTCTAGTGCAGAGCTTCCCTGCTCCAGGGGAAGCGTGAAGAAGCACTGTGACATAGAAAGCTTCCTGGAGATTCTGAGTAGTTCAGCTGTTGTGCCATTCTTCACCTGTGTGCAGCGTGCACACTCCTCCCCGCTTACCCAATGTGGAAAACAAGAAGGCGAGGAGAGCAGGGCTATGGCGCTTCCTCCTCATCCTCTGCTTCTTTTTACTAGCCCTGAGCAGCCCATGTGCTTAAGAAAACATAAGGGTTGCAATTCTGACTGGTACCTGCATGGGCCAGTGAAGGGAAGGCTCTTGTATTCTGCCACTGGCCTTCCCTACCCTCGCTACGCACTAGGCTAGGACCAGCAAGAAGCCGGCTCTTCTTGTTTATCTCTATTTCTGTCTTCTATGGGCCTGATCCAAAGAGTAACAGTGACAATATCCTTGTATCAGCTTTCCTGGGTGCTGTGTTGTCAAGCATTCACTAACTGATACTCACTACACTTCTGTTTATTTATGGTACTACAGTAATTTTACATTCAGATGAAAAACCCCTGGTGATAATGTAACTTCAAGGGTCAATTGTGTTTGGAAGTCTGACAGTTGTCACATGCACAGCAATAGTTCCACAATGACAAGCCTTCTCTGCCCACCCACCCCCCAAAAAACCACTATGCTTTTAGTTGCTGTTTTCACCCCTTTTGTACCAAACACAGAAGGCTTTTCAATAAACGTCAAGCATGCTAACTGCTGGTCCCTTTAAATGGACATTAATTATTCAACTCCTGCAATTATTGTAAAAATGTAACTTTTAATTTGAGGAAACAACCTTAATTGCCACATTCAGCAACTATTCTTGGGTACTCACAATGGACTAAGAAAGGAACAACAAGAAAGCAAGGAATCCTGTATTCTGTAGCTGTTTCCAAACACAGCCCCTAAATTACTGGTGCGGGTATGGAGCTTTATACTTTAATGATCTTAGGAGGAAATAGATCACCACTAATGACTCAGAAATACAGGACCACATAGATCCTCAACTCAAAGTTGAATAAGAAAATGATTTTAAGATATATTTTTTCCACATTAAAAAAAAATAATAGTATCACTTGCCTCAAACCACCATGCAAAGCTGAATGGTTTCCCTACAAACTCTATCACCTGTTTATGTTTCACCCTTGGTATTAACATTAAATTGGACCTCATGAATTATTTATGAGGGCCCCTTTAATGGGATCATTTTTCCTGGAAAACACTGACGCTAATGCTTAGAGAAAAATTTCCTGGCATTAATCTTTGAATGAAGAAAGCTTCAAATATCAGGTTTTCTTGTGAATTTCTCCCCCTTTTCCCCCGAAATTAATATATTGCAGAAAATGAGTAATACCAAAGCTATTTTATGAGTGTAGGTGTGCACGCATGAGATTGGAGAGGGATCCTACAGCATTAGAGTTTTCACTTTGGGGACCCAGGGTCTGATCAAGTTCCCATTAAATTCCATAGAAAGTTTCCCATTGCCACCAATGGGTAGCTGAATCAGGTCTCAAACCCAGCTCTCTTTACTCATATATGTATTTTCTCTGAAGTAAGTGTTGATACTCACATGAGTAAAACAATTAGGACATGCCCCTGGAACTGTATTATTTTATCATACATGTGGTCTTGAGTGGGTTGACATCTTTTGTCTCCACTGGTTTATAACTATCATGATGATGAAATGATTCAGGTTATTTTTCATTGCTGAAAACTGGGAAAACAAGCTTATTAGTCAAAAATTACATCTTGCAAATGCAACACACAGTAATTGACATATAAATTAAGTCAGCTGCCAGATTTTGGAATATCTTAAAGACTTTTTTTAATCTTGCAAAAAAGAAGCTCATACAAAATATTAGTCCAGTTACAGCCTTCTCCACAAAAAACATCGCTGTTAAGGTGTAATGATATGAAAAAGAAGAATTGCTAAATATGGCCTATTATTGTATGATATAGAAAGAGATTTGGATTTTTCCTTTGGTCATAATGATAAAACTACTGACTTTTCTACTTTTTCATAAAATAAAATACGAAAAAGCATTACATTTATTTTTTCCAACTGTAGCTTTTTGACATCCATAATGGTTCTGTGTCTAAATCTGACAACATTTGTAACAAACTGAAGTGACTCTTACTGCTGGAATGTGTCCTGGAGGCTTTTGCTGTCGGAGGAGATGACAGTAACTTTTCCCATGCAGATTAAGCTGGTGTTTACAGATTTGCCCTGGGTGTGCATTTTTATCCAGCTGTGATCAAGTAACACTGCCTGATGAGTGCCAGACAGATCTCCTGATACGAAAGCCTTACATGCCCATCACTTCTGCAGAGAACATGTTCTAATCCGGACACCCTGGCAAAGATCAGTTTATTATGATTCTCTTTTTCCCTTTATTTGTATACCAGCCAATGGTGCTCGCCATCATAGTGCAGAAATCTTAACCATTTCAACAATATTCCCTTGCCATTTACCAACATGCATGAAATGAAGAAGAATGGCGTGGGCTTCATAATATTTCTGTTCAGCTTTTAAATATACAACACAGATCAATATTTGACCATTTTAAAATGATAATGTATGTTTGTTATAATTTTAGAACTTTGCAGTAATATTTTCTCTCTTACATGGATCTTTAATGTATTCACAGTGGTGATCTCAAAAGAAACTAATCTGTGACATTACAAATCTTCTCCCCAGCAGCACACAACCTGATTGCAGATAATGGAAGTGTAAGGTCAAAAGGCTGCCTGCCCTACAAGGACCTGAAGCTACACATTACAAAGATACTTCGGAAAAGCACTATTGATTAAAAATTGTTTTCTAAGAATTAGTCACTGTCAGATCCTGGGAAAAGGGAGACCTGGTGTCCTATTTATTTGTACCTGATTTTATGTTTGGAGTTTCTCATTCATGTAGGAATTTTAAAAGGTTTATCTGTTCCTCTGAATTTCAACTTCAAACATACTTGGCTATGTCTACACTGGCAAGTTAGTTCGAATTAAGGAGGCTGAATTCGAACTAATAAGTTCAAATAGGGTATTCGAACTAAAGGGTTAATTTGAACTAACTAGTTCGAATTAACCAATGTGGCTATGTTAATTCGAACTAATTTCTTAGTTCGAACTAACTGGCCATTGAAATGAATGGGGATCGCTAATTTGAACTAAGTTTTCCTAGTTCGAATTAAGCTAATTCGAACTAACTAAAATTAGTTTGAATTAGTTAGTTCGAACTAATCAATTCGAACTAATTTTAGCAAGTGTAGACATAGTCCTTGGCGGTATTTACGTTAGCATTGCTGAAAATGTCAGCAACTTATTTCATAACAAGCATGAGTAAGATTATTCAAAATAGTGGGTCAAAATTCCACTTTAAGTCAGAACAACTCCATTAATTATAGATGAGTTGCTCTATATTTACACTAGTGCATGGAAGAGCAGAATCTGGCCCAGGAACTATCAAAGGCTCCCCAGACTGATTTAAAATAACTACATCTATACAAATTGTACAGTTTTTGTCTGGCTTCTAATTCTAGCACAAGAAAAAAATTAAAAGATATTTCTGCTTCATAATGTAATGATAAACTTTATTTTGTTTGTTAATATTTGGACAGTCAAAGACAGTTCTTTCCAGAACCTAACAAAAGGAAAATACATACTTTAAAAAAATATTTCTGTGGCAGCTTCACAGTGATAGGGTAGATAAATTTCCTTTCAACTACCACATGAAAGTGCATTTTAAAAATATTGGTGGTGGCATCAATGGTACAGAAAACATTGAGAAAAAATATTATGACTCAAATGTCTGATTCATAAAAGTTGAATTGTCATGAAATAGCACCACTGTAGGATGTTTTTTATTCTTTTCTGAGTCAGTTACTTAACATGTGAAATGATGGGGCACTGAAGTGCTCAGGGACTTCAGCAGTATAGAAAACCATTTACCGGTAGGTTAATGGTTCACATCTGGGCAGGTTCTTAGGCTATGTCTACACTAGAAAAAGTTAGGTCGACTTTGTTAAGTCGACTTAATAAGGTTGACTTTAAGTCAACCTAAAGTCAACCTTATTAAGTCGACTTAACAAAGTGGTGTCCATGGACATGGACTTAGTCTACTTTGTTAAGTTGACCTAACTGCCCTTAGGTCGACTTAACAAAGTGGACTTAAGCGTCCACACTGTGCTTAGGTTGACCTAAAGAAGGGTTAGGTCGACCTAAGGAAGGTTAGGTTGACCTACCCAGCAGGTTTTATTAAGTCAACTTAAGCTTTCATTAGGTCAACTTAAGGAATTTCTTGAGTCGACTTAATGAAATCCTGGTGTGGACGGGGACTAAGTTAGGTCGACTTAAGTCAGCTTAAGTCGACCTAATTTGCAAGTGTAGACATATCCTTAGTGTCTGAAAGTCACTAAGATAATGTAGTACCTGTCTGGTTACCAGTGTGAAATACAATGGAGAACTCCATTTAAATTTAGTGGTCAAATGACCACATCAGAAAACACCCCATTACAATTTGTACCCTCGCATGAGAGAAACCAAGGAATAGATTGACAATAGAGGCCCAACTATATCTCCTGCCCATTCCAGGGGAACTTACACTACCTCAGTATCTACACTGAAGAAAGTAAAGCTGACAGTTTTACTCAACATCGAGTACACTAATTACAATATAAAGGCTAACCCTGCTGAAGGTAGTCCACCATATGTGGCTGCTTGAAACAACAGTGCCCCAGGAAATCGCAAGGAGGCATTCCACTTCTGACAGCAGCTTAAAGAATTCCCCACTAAGAAAGGGGTTCATTCATAAAACCCCCATAAATGCAGGCTACCAGCTCTGCCTGCCACAATATGGAGGAGAGGTTCCCGTCTCTGCCTTATTCCCTATCAGTTCCCACTGGGGTATCTTACACACAAAGTCACAAGTGGAGTAGATAGCTGACAGTGAAGTGCTGGCTAGAGAGTCCTTCTGCAGATTATAAATGGGGGCACCTCTTTCCCCTCCCATGGAACCCCCTTGCTAGGGCTAAGCAGAATCTGGTCTAAACAAACTGGTTAAACGTATTAATGCTGACGAAGTCCTAGACAAGTTCATGATCATTAAAAAATATATGCGCATCCTATGTTCACTAGGTTGCATATCTTTTATGAAGCTCCAGTGACTTCCTATGAACACATAAAGAAAGCAATCTCTTTCACCACCTTAGGTAAGCTTATAAAATCAAAGTCTCTAGCCATTTAGGGCATTTGGTCTGTTTCTGTTTGGGAAGGCGATGAACTCATTTCTTTCAAAAGAACGGTTATGTAGTCTGGTGCAGAATCTCATTTGCTGGCAATAACCTAGGTGCTCCAAAAATTAGAAGCCATGTGATCTCTCAGTTATCTTAAAATGAGATTATTACTGTTAATATGTCAATTTTTAATCCGCTCTTGAACTGCTTATCAATTTTTATATGCAGTTAATGACTCACTGAGTTTATGATATTCAACAAAGTATAAAGAGTCTGAAGAAACCAACTCCTTTGATGAATTCAACCTAGAATCTCAGAAATAGCAATTAAGTTGCCATTTGACTACATAGACATAACTATAGAAATTCAGAGAACTGCTTTCTTTTGAATTGTCATCTTGCCCCTACTGAAAGCTCAACATCATGTGATCTCATGCTCATGAGCAATGCTTTAAATAGTCAATAACATTTAGTTTAAGTCTAATCACTATCAAGTTATATTCCTTTAGCTCAATAATAACCTAATGCTAACAACGTAGTAGAATATTGTTCCACGTTCATACACCATTTAAGGGGAAAATGCTTCATTTAAGCATTTTGTCATTGTTATGACACATTTCAATTCAATTCAATTCAAATACAAGCATGTGTTTTGGTACCTTGCCTAACTGTAGGTAAATTATTGGCTGGATCATGTTCTCAGTTGGTATATTTTCCATCTTATGTGCCAAAACCTCAGGCAATGAAGCAAAGCCGATTTACATCCAGCTGTGGATCTGACCCAGAATCATCATTTTGTCTGACTCTTTTGGTACACTCTTTTACTTGGTTTATTTCTTCAGCTATTTTAATGAACACCGCATTTTATCTTTTTATGTACAAAAGGATAAATCGCTGCAGAGATTTTGTAGTGCATTGATTGAGAAGGGCTATGCTTTACTATTTATGGTTTATTCAAAATGTGTTTCTAGTAGTTACAGTTCTAATTCAGATATTCATTTAGCTAGACTTTTACAGGACTTTACATTTTCTTTAATGTTTCTTTGGAAGACTTAATTCCCATGTAAGCATATAGTATCACTAGCTGACAGTTACCTCACACTCCTCCACCCTACCAAGAATGGAGAATCTTGAATTAATATTTCATTCTAAACATTTTATAAGCAACCCAGAAAAATTACTTTTGAATGCAATCATTGAGCTAGATATGAACTGCCTTTCCCTGTGGTGAACCCTGCAGCCCCCAAAATGACTTTAAAAATTGATTTTAATCTCCTCATTGTGTGACTTCACTGCATGGTAGTATTGCCCTTAAATAAAACTTACATAAAAGTGGTTAGTACAGCTGGTCAGAAAATGTACTTGAAGTTTAGAATCACATATCATTGTTTATACAGATGACTATTTGGGACAGACTTCAATAGATGCTGACCTTACTTGCAAAGAAGACAGCTTTGGCAATAACACAAGGTGATCAGCAACAACGACTCATATTTTCCAGCTGAGATCAATGTGGACTTTAATCCATTAATGCAAACATAAATATCACCATACAGATATGAATAGATGACAGTGGAAATGTGAAGTAGTATGAAGTAGCCACATTTAAAAGACTTGTTTCATATTTTAATCCATGTTAGTGCTTAACAGGAAAGCAACCAGATTTTAAATTCTCAATTAGCCTATCCTAGATATAAAGTGAAAATACTTCTTTTCTGCTAACACAAATGTTTTTTGTTCACCATTTTCAAGCCTGTATTCACAGAATTGGATTTTTACAAAATCCTTGGAAGCATGTTAGCAATGCATCTTTTTGAAATGTCAAGGAAAGGTTTTGTTTGGAATAGAAAGTTGCCAGCAGTCACTCCAGTCATTCAGATGTCTATTTAGATACTTATGTCAGAGCAGAGAGAGGAAAAAAAATCCACACACTAAACTAAACTAAAAATAAAGATGATGGAAGTATCTACAAGCAATTTGGGTGGTCAGAAAACAATGGTGCCCTCTGGTTTGAAAAGTGTTTAGTGTTTGCACTGCTCTACTTGTCACAATAAATTTGAACAGGGTTCTTATTTCCTGAACTGACTGAAGCTTTTCATTCTTTAAATTTCTAATGTGTTATGTCACATCTAATTGTATTCCATAGTGTCACATTGCATTATTTTGCATCATTGTATTTGAAATTGATGAAATTCAACACGACACACAACTGAACGAGCTGTTGGTGACATGAACTTAGTACTGTATATTTAATATTTGTTACATTCTGTAGTCATTACAAATAATGACAAACTCTCCCAAGTTCTGACTGTTCAATCAGGAGGGAGAATCCCATTTAAATTACTGGCACACAGTCAAAAACGGTCCCTGATCTCAGGAAACATGAGTTTGTCATTATTTGCTTGGTATCAGAATATATTACAGAGGATTTTCCACCTCTCTGTTGCTAATTTACAATTATTAGAATTAGATTTGAAATAAACTAGTGATAAATAGAGCATCAAGCACCGAAGATGACAATTTTGATTTCACAGAACAAATATAGTATATGTGCCTTTGACCATTTCCCATTCCTTACCATTAAGCTACGTCATACAGCACAGACTAGTGTTTTGCAAATCATTGCTCTTGTTGATAGAAATCTTTGTCATGAAACTAAGAAATTAGAATTAGAATCATGATTTACAATCATATTAACAGGAAACAATCTTTCACATTGTATTTAAGAGGCAAGCAAATTAATTCACATATGGGACCTAATTCTATGGTCTTTACTCAATTACATCCATCAGATTTTGCCTTGGTAGGAACTGCATTGCAGACATAAAATAAGAATCGTCATCCAAAGTGCAACAGTGAAGCAATTCTAGAAATTAAAAGAAATTCAGTAAAGTTGTTCTGTATTATTTTTGTATGTCCCTATGTTTCTGAGTCCAAGATAGGAACAAAAGTGAATGTTCAAACAGCATAAAAGAAGATTGTTCTTCTGAGTTTTCCAGACCCTGTTTTCCTGACTTAAGAATTTTGAATAGTTTGGCCAAGGTACTGAACCTGCCTATCATGTCCTTTGTGGTTAGCTTCTCTCACATTTTTACTTCATTCTCCCACCTTACCAAACTAGAGACCAGTGGGTGGGAAGCATAAAGAGTTAAAATGAGACCTAATTCTTTGATTATTAGTTTTCGTGCTCTATGTTGGGAAATTTTAGCAGCAGAGTGGATGGGGTATCCAGTTTATTGCACTAAATGCAACATGTATTATTACCTGCCTTGTGGACAGGTGGAATATGTGTGCATTTGGTCCACAGAACTTAAAGCCCTCAGAGACTGGGGATGAGCGATCATGACCAGAGTTGCTGAGCTTTCGCACTGAGGATACCCCCCTCCCATGGAAAGGAAATCCAGTTATTAGACAGGCAATAATAAGAGATAGATAATCATCATCATCATCATCATGAGGGCTTTGATTATTACAAATATAGAGTTGAGTTTGTGGTCACTAGCAAGAACCTCATGGTGAATTGCCTGCTGGGCACAAAGGTTTTGTATCTCTTGAGACATCTAAGACAGACCTGTGATCAGTACTGGACAGGAGACAGTTGTCATGGTATGTGTAAGTACAGTGAAACAGGGAAAAGTAGAGGAGAGGTTCTGGAACCCAAATTTAGGCTGCTAGAAAAGAGATTAAAAATCCAGAGCCTCTGTTATAGTATTCTCTGAAATACTTCCAGTTCCATAAGCAGGGCCAGTTAGACAGGTAAAACTGGAGGTTCTGAATGGGTGGATAAGACAATAGTGTTTGGAAAAGGGATTTAGGTTTATTAGGAATTGGGAAACCTTTAGGAAAAAGCAAAGCCTAAACAGGAAGAATTGGCTCCACATAAACCCAAATGGAACCAGACTGTTCGCATGTAAAATTAAAATGGTCTTAGAGGCAATTTTAAACTAAGGGCTGAGAGAAAGCTGACACATGAGGAGGAGTATACAGTTTGGGCTAACATCTTTTAGGAGAGGATTTATTAAAGCAGATACTCTATATCCTAGTAAAGAGGAGAGGATAGAAGTTGATAATATACAAGTAGGCAGACGCTTTGACGAAGTGGCATTTTCTCCCACGAAAGCTCATGTGATAAATACATTTGTTAGTCTTTAAAAGTGCCACAGGACTCTTTAAGTCGACTTAATTTACTCTGCGTCTACACTATACTTTCCTTAAGTTGACTTAAGCAGCTGCTTAAGTCAACTTAAGGAAAATAAAGTCAACTTTGTTAAACCTCCTTTTAAGTCGACTTTCAGCTTAAGTTGACTTTCTAAAGTCAACTTAAGCCAGTGTAGATGTGCAGTACCCCTAAGTCGACTTCGGGGCCTCCAGGGCTTCCCCACTGCCTTCTCTGCCAGGGTGGCTGGCACAGGGAGAGCCTGGCATGCCCCCCCCCACAGGGCAGGGAAGAGCCCTGCCCACCCTGCCCCTATGCCCTGCCAGGGTCCCTGTCCCCCTTTGCCCCATTGTACCCAGGTACAATGGGGCAAAGGCTGAGCCCCCTGGCACTTGGCAAGGGGTGCCCCCCACCACCATGGACCAGTCCCAGGTCCACCTAGCCCCTACAATTCCACCTAGGCATCCAGTGTGGACGCTCTAAGTCAACTTTGTAGGATCCCCTCAAAGTCGACTTAAAATTTAAGTGTGGACATGCTAAGTCGACTTAGCTAAGTCAACTTAAATTAACAAGTGTAGACATAGCCTTTGTTTGTTTTACTAAAATGGGGAAACTTAAGTGCCTAGTATTAAAATGAGGATACTGATATAATGGGCATTATGGAAATTTGGCAGAATGGTGATAATCAATGGATTATGGTAGTACCAAGGTACAAAATGTTTAGGAATATATAGGAATAGGTTGTGCTGGTGGAGAAATGGCATTATATATGAAAGAAAACAGAGTCAAATATAGTAAAAATGTAAATGAATTATACAGCACCATAGAATCTCTATGGATAGAAAGTCCATGCTTGAATAATAAGGGTATAGCTGTAAGAATGTACTGTTGACCATATGACTGGGATGGTGATTGTGAAATACTCAGGGAAATTAGAAAGGCTATAAAAGCAGAAAATTCATAAGAATGATGGATTTCAACTATACCTGTATTAGAAAACCAACAAGTCCTGTGGCACCTTATAGACTAAGAGATTTTCTTCGGCATAAGCTTTCGTGGGCTATAACCCACTGCATGAGAAGAAAATCTGTTAGTCTATAAGGTGCCACAGGACTCTCATTGTTTTTGCTGTACACAGACTAACACGGCTACCCCTCTGGAAATTTAACCCTGTATTAACTGGGAGCATGTCACCGCAAAATGGGATGCAAAGATAAAATGTCTAGACACCATTAATGAGTGCTTCTTGGAGCAGCTAGTCCTGGAATCTACAAGGGGAAAGGCAATTCTTGAGTTAGACGTAAGTGGAGCAGAGGGTCTGGTCCAAGAGGTGTGTATAGCTGAACCGCTTGGTAATAGCCACCATAATGTAATTAAAATTAACATCCTTATGGAGGAGAAAATATCAAGAAACCCAAGACAGAAAAATTTCACTTTGAAAAGGAAAAAATACACAAAAATGAGGAAACTAGTTAAATGGAAATTAAAAGGAAGAGTTACAAGAGTGAAATGCTTGCATGTTATATGGAAACTTTTAAAAAACAATGTAATGAAGGCTCAAACTAAATGTAAATCTCAAATAAAAATAAACAAAAAACAACATTAAGAGGACCCCAAAAAAGTCACTGTGCCTGAACAATAAATAGGCAGTTAGGGACAAAAAGACATCTTTTAAAAATTAGAAGTCAAATCCTACTGTGGAAAATAGAAAGGAGCTTAAATTCTGGCAAGTCAAGGGTAAAAGTGTAATTAGATAGGGCAAAAAAGAATTTGAAGAGTAACTAGCAAAAGACACAGAAACTAACAGCATTTTTTTAAGTACATCAGAAGCAGGAAGCCTGCCAAAAAATCAGTGGGCAATCACTGGGCAATCAGAGTCAAGGAAGACAAAGCCATTATGGGGAACCTAAATGAATTTTTTGACTCAGTCTTCACTGCAGAAGAGGTGAGGGAGATTCCCAAACCTGAGCTGTTCTTTCAGATGACAAATCTAAGGTATTGTTCCAGATTAATGTATCGGTAGAGGACCTTTTGGAACAAAATGAAAAATGAAATAGTAATAAGTCATCAGGACGAAACAGTATTCACCCGAGCTCTGAAGGAACTCAAATATGAAATTGCAGAACTATTAAGAGCGAGCCTACACTACAAAATTAAGTCAACCCATGTAACATCAATGTATAGCCACGGCAGTAATTAAACTGGTTTTGCATGTCCACACTCTGTTTCTTCTGTCAGTGATGCACATCCTCACCAGGAGCACATGCAATGATTTAACTGTCAATAGGCTGGCTTAAGAAAGGCAACAACAGTGGATGTAAGCACTGCAGTGTCTTCACTGTCACTGTGTTGACTCTACTACATAGACTTATGAACTACAGCTGTTGCAGAAGTGGAGTTATTAAATCAGTGTAGGGAGGGAGTTACATTGGTGGCAGCTGCATTTTAGTGTAGACACTTAGGCTATGTCTACACTTACAAAGTTAAGTCGACTTTATTGGGTCGTCTTTAAGTCAACTTAAAGTCGACTTTGTTAAGTCGACTTAACAAATTGGCTACACTTTAAATCGACTTTGTTAAATCAACTTAACAGCAGAGATAGCTGCTTAATAAAGTCAACTTAGTGTTAATCTCTGTCTACACTGGCCTTAAGTCAATTTAAGGAGTCAACTTAAGGCTCAAGTCAACCTAAAAGAGGTGTTATTAAATCAACTTAAGCCTTCCTTAAGTCGATTTAAGGAAATGCTTAAGTCGACTTAAGAAAAGCCCAGTGTGGATGCAGCTTTGTTTAGGTCGACTTAAGCATCCTTAAGTTGACCTAACTTGCCAGTGTAGACGCACCCTTACAGAGTTAGGTTGATGTAAATTGCTTTACAGTGACCTAATTTTGTAGCATAGACTAGGAGTCTCTGTGGAATGTGGTACTATCACTTAAACCTCTGTACTGGATGACTGGTGGATAGCTAATGTGATTCTGATTTTTTCAAAAAGGCTTCAGAGGCAAACCTGGCAATTGTCAGGTAGTAAACCAAACTTCATACTTGGTTCCCCAAGAATCTGTGTTTTGGAGCAGTGCTGTTCAATATATATAGGTAGCAAAGTTTGCCAATGACACTAAATTACTCAAGATGATTATGTCCAAATCAGAATGAGAAGAATTACAAACAGATTTCACAAAACCAGCTAACTAAGCAAAAAAATGGCAGATGAAATTCAATGCTGATAAATGCAAAGTAAGACACACTGGAAAACATAATCACAAGTGTACATACAAAATGATGGGTCTAAATTAGTTGTTACCTCTCAAGAAAGATTTTGGAGTCATCATGAACAGTTCTCTGAAAACATCTGTTCAGTGTGCAGCAGAAGTTAAAAAAAAAACAAAAAAAAACTAACAGCATGTTAGGAACCAGTAGGAAAGGGATAGATAATAAGACAGAAAATATCATAATCCTAGTATATAAATCCATGGTACACCCATCATTTGGCCCTGACCAAAAGTTAAGCCTGTGTATAAGCAAAACAGAGCTGGTACTGACCAAGGGCATACCTTGCTCCCACCAAATAGCAGACATACCTTCTAGGCTCTGTAAAATAAAAAGATAAGACCAGGGCAAAGGAGTATAAAAGCTACTAGCAAACTCACCCCTTATTTGGAACTTTGTCGTCGGGGCACGTGTATGCTGCCATGAGTCATTGCTCCCCAAGCTCTGTGCCCACAGTCATTTAACTGGGGTTCCCATCTGCTGAAGGGACATAAGCATTGGTTCTTTCCTATTCCTTTTTTTTCTTGTCTGTGTTCTAATAAAACCATTTGTTTCTACCTTTCACCTTGTCTCCCGGTGTTGTGCATACCAAACCCATTGAATCTTAGGGCCTTCTCTGTGTAGCTGGTACTTCTTGTAACATTTGGCGCAGCAGGCAGCGTTCAGTGGCACAAACGGGATGTTTGACTGCACAGCTGCTAAGATTTTAATTTTGGGGCACTGGATTGGGACACATGGAGCTTGTGCCCTGTGTGCCCAGTGCCAGTGATGCCCCTTGACTGTATACTGATTTTTTGACCAGTGGCTCAGGGACTGGCCACTTGGAGATTCTGACTTCTGATTTACAGAATGCATTGTTTTACCATGGAGTTTCCTCTCAGCTACAGTTGGATAATGCCCCCCTTTTTGCTGGCAATACCGGGCAGGACTAGGCGATGAGTGTAGCCATTCATTGGGTGTTACATATTCCCTGTTACCCACAGAGGGCAGGTGCAGTGGACTGCTACAACTGGGTGCTGAAGCAGCAACTGTGGCTCCTATCACTGGACCACATGCTCAGGGGTGGGGATATGGGGCATTAATGAAGGCTGCCTTTCAGTTAAATTCTCACCATTATGGCCTGACACCAATGGAATGCCAGCATGGTAAAGTGAGCATGTGGTCAGTGACTGAGGAGCTAAGTGCTGTGGAAAACCCAGACCAGCCAAATTCTGATGTGCTGCAAGTCATGCTGGTGCATCCTGCTGCATGCCTCCTGACCAGGGAACACCTGAGTCAGCAGGGTTGGACTTGTATGCAGTCACCCTAAGGGATGCTATGGGACGGTAGTGCCCCCTCTCCCCCCGCCCCCATTCTGGGCTAACATTACATGCAGGAGTGTACATACAGGCAGGGGTGGTGAACCCTGATCACTGGGGGAGGTGCAGATACTGCTGTTTAATTTTGGAACAGAGCCTGTGCAGGTGCAGCCTGACAAATGGGTGGCCTGATTGATCTATGAGCGGATCGCCCTCCCAGAGGCGCTGAGCCTGAAAGAGACTGAAATGCTGGAGACTGTCTGGGGATTGCGAAGGCTTGAGTCCACAGACAGAACAACCAAAGCGGGTGACCGGGTTTGGATACAGTACCCTGGGTGGAGCCTCCAGCCAGAGGAGGTCATCACCCAAGGGACCTGGGGACACCTATTCGATCAGTGTTGATGGAACTAATGATCTTATTTGTCTCAATAGGGGCAAACTAACCTGGAGGTAGCCATGCTTGATGTGTATGGGGTACTCCTACGGAGTGGATCGATGAAGGTGGCTGGGGCTGGACAATTGCAGCCATACCATCCTTCACAGGGCACCATTCACCTGACCTTCCCACCAGTGGGGTCCAACCATACCTTTGGAAACCCTGCCTGTCCTGCCAACCAACCCTGTGAAGTCATGGCAATTTGCACCCTACCCTGCGTGTGGCATCTTGGCCTGATCCTGGGCACCACAACTTTCATTACACTCAGGGATTTTATCTTGAAGCAATTGATGGATAACACCACCCTGTAGTACTGGACGACAGCCAACACCACCAAATCATTTGGACAGACTATCTTAGAGGCCCTGCTGGCCATGGATAAGTGTATCAACCATACAGGCCCACCTCCGCTGGGCCAGGGCTGAGGATGGGGCTTTGGGAATCCGGCCCCCATTAAGGGGTACCACCAGTTCGGCATGGCCCTACTTGTTTGGCCTGAGATGCCAATTAACAAGTGCCACGTGCATGTGATGATTTTACCAGATGCGTGCAACCCGATTATTTTGGGACGGCAGATTGACATGATTAATGTGAACATTAATAATGGTGTGGTTTGGGTTGGGTTTTGTAATGTGAACTGTTGGTTTTGAGCAAGTGATTTGTGGGAGTAGTGGAGAGACTCCCTTGTTCCTCTCACCCCAGGGTGGTAGAGAAAGTATAAAGTAATGGACACCATCCTGGGGGCGGGATAAAAATGAAAACAAACCTCTGGAATTTTGTTAATGTTAAGACACTAAGTAGCCCTTAATGTGAACGTAATCAAGTTGTAGATTAACCATTTTTCCCTTCTATAGGGGCCTGGGTTCAAGATTAAAAAGGATAATGGCAAAAGGTGAAGGCTTTAGTTCTAAGGGTTAATTTTAAGATTGGCACTCATCATCAGGACTATGAATGGCTCCACCATCTAGGGGGTGAAGGGTAGAACCCAACGGAAGACTTTGTCACGTGATAAACTTAGCTAGTAGGTGGTGTCACTATCAATTAGCCCTTACCAAAAGTTAACCCTGTGTATAAGCAAAACAGAGCTGGTACTGACCAAGGATGGACCTTGCTCCCAGCAAATAGCAGACATGACTTGTAAGCTCTGTAAAATAACAAGATAAGACTGGGGCAAAGGAATGTTGTAACTAAGTGTGGAAAATAACCAGATGTGCATGACATTTACCCACTTAGCAAGCAAAAGGGTATAAAAGCTAGTAGTAAACCCCCCCTTAGTTGGAACTTCATCATCAGGGCAACTGCTGTGTATGCCTCCACAAGTTATCGCTCCCCAGGCTTTGTGCCCGCAGTTGTTTAACTGGGGTTGCCATCTGCTGAAGGGGTATAAGTATTGGCTCTTTTCTATTCCTTTTTTTTTCTTGTCTGAATTCTAAGAAAACCATTTGTTTGTACCTTTTACCTTGTCTCCTGAACCCATCGTACCTTAGGTCCAAGCTACTATGTGTAGCTGGTACCTTCTTGTAACGGACTGTTCAAATTGAATATGTGGTGACTGAGTAGAGGTCTATAAAGTCATGAACGGTGAGAAGAAAATGTATAAGGAAGTATTTACCCTTTCATATAACACACACAGTAGGTATCAAACTATAAAATTAGGAGGCAATAGCTTGTAAACAAATGTAAGAAAATACTTCTTCACACAATGCACAACCTACAGAACTCATTGCCAGGGGATGTTGTGACAGCCAAAAGTATAAATACATTCAGAAAGAATTAGATAAATTAATGGAGAATAGGTCTATCAAAGGCTACTAGCCAAGATGAACAGTTATACAACCCTATGCTTAGGGTGTCCCTACCCCTCTGACTGCAAGAAACTGGGAATGAACTAAATGGGCTGGATCATGCAATAAGTTGCCCTGTTCTGTTCACTCCCTCTGAAGTATCTGGCACTGGCCACTATTGGAAGTCAGGCAATTGAGTTAAATGGATCATAGGTCTGACCCAGCATGGCCATTCTTACATTCTTAAGTTTTAAACTATGGAAAGGCATATAGTCACAAATTGTCATAAAAAAATAAAAGGCAAAAATCAGAATCCATTATTTCAGTGCATTTGCTTTTGCTTTTACTTTTACACAGGCTTAATATGACTCCAAACCTTTATTTTCCATTAGTTAACTTATTTTGATGGACTTTTTGTTTGCAGAAAGTCCACTGTACTTCAAATCTGCATATAAAGAAGTAAAGTGTACTTCATTGCTGTGGGGATCCAGACACTTTTCTACTTTTGATTTCACTAGCTTAGCCCTACCATAAAAAAAACTGACTGCAAATTTAAAATGTTCTTACTGACATTATATTAGTAAACAGATTTACAGACTTCACAGTAAAAAAGAATCAAGATTGCCCTAAATAATACTAATAACTGATCATTTTAGCCTACTTTGTTCTATTAGTTGTTTGTTTATGGCTCACATTAAGTGTTGTCTCTAAATATTTACCAGCCATTTCATACCATCCTGAGTTCTGATCGTGCAATAATTTAAACTTTACAAGCAGCGCAGTGTTGAGCATGTTGAGTACCAGATGGTAAAACCTAAGATGCTGCTGTAAGTGGTGCCTGGTAGATGTCACTTTTCCCTCTGAGTAGTAAAATATTAACCCCTCTGAGACTAGTAATATATTAATCTGAATGGGCGAAGGCTTAGGGTAACAGTCAATAAGAAGAATCTTCTAGCAGCAATACAAGATAAAAGACCATCAGGACCATTGGCCATTAAAGTCTCATGCCCCTGTCTCCTGGCTAAACATTAACTGTTTAATTTAATTATATACATATTCATTTTCAATGCAGTTTCAGTAAGGCAGAGGTATCAGTATTTATTTGCTGTTGTCAATTGTTGTGTAGTATTGCTGTATGCATTTAAAAAGTGGCTGTAATTCACTGACTAAAGGTTTTTCTCTATATTTAGTTGGATTCCATATTTAAGGTGTGTCAAGTGCTTTAAGAAATTTAGAGGAAAAGCACTGCAGTTTATAAATGTCAGACTTAAACATTTTGTGGGCCTCTTAGCTGGTTGCTTGATCTCTCTCAGCAGCTATACTGCTAACTTCCTGTTTTATATTATTAATGATTTATTATTACTATTATTTTATTATAGTTTGGCTTGTAATTGTCTACAAGGAGCACAGGAGACCACAATATTTCAGGTTTTAGAAGCTTCCTTGAGTGTAATATAGGTAAGGCTTGGTATTCACTTAAATAAGCAAAAACATTATTCATCCAATCAATGTTGCGTGCTCATCTGTGCAATGCTAGCTACCATGCCTAAGTAGTATCATCTGTTTTGTCTAAAATAATCATTATCCCTTTAAAAAAAAAAAAAAAAAAAAAAGAAGAAGAAGAACTGGGGAAAATGCCTGCGTTTGCTATTTCCTAGAAAGTTCCATTTGAAATTTCTGACTAAGGTTCCTGATTTTGAATTTGCGAACACTAGTTTTACACCAGTGTAATAGCATTGATGTCCTTTGGTGTTACCACAACTGGTTTACAACAGTTAATGAGATGAAGGTCCTGGGGTCTTTGGAACAATCTAAGTACAATCCCCTCTTCCAGAGAAGCCATCCCAGTTTTTCATGTTATATGAGTTTTTCAAAGATCTTCTCAGGAAATTGGAAGAATCGTTTGAGGACTCAGACTATTTTCCAGGGCCATACTATTCCCTAGGTTGGATACTTGTGCTTAGGGGATAGGACAGGACTCGCTTCAAGCCTGCACTCATTGTGTTTCTTTGGCATTCTTTGCTCCTCCTGCTGCAGTAGTGGGGATTCACCCCCAGACTTCATGCAGGTCTTTAGATATCAATGAAGAGAAATGCCCATATGTCCTGGCTCCAGGATCCATTCATCCTCCACGGGCCACTGCTCACAGAAACCCTTGAGGGCAGAAGGTTGCCATAATGATTATGGTCTGAGTTACCTGTGACATTCTTAGATGTCTGAGTATACTGGGAGGAAAATGCCACAGAGCACCTGGACCTGGGTCTTGCCCTTTCCTCTCAAGGGGAGGAGCCTGATTTCCATGCAGTCCCTAAAGAATGGCTTCATCACAAGACTGCCACTCTCTCTTCATTTCAACCCTCCAAATCCTCAAAGGCCTGGAGTGCACCTCTATCCTCTGCGGGGTCCTAGTCACTCAGCTGGGTTGAGATTTACACCAAAGGTTATATAAATTTTGGTGCTGGTCTGGAACATACCAAGTAGCCTTTCCTCATGAGGGTCCTTTCATTCATTCCATATATGTAGTGACTTCTTCTTGCAGGGAGGATGAGTCATGAGGTTACTTCCTGGGGTGCATTAGTGTCACTCCATAAATCAGCCAGTAACCAAAATGCAAAGAATAACTTGTCCTCATCTCCCTTTCCTCAGTGACCACCTAGGAACCAGATTTTGGCCAGCAGGCTAAGAAGGTGCAAAACAGGTGGAGTGGCATAAGGCATTTCCATCCTTTTTGGATCTTGTCCAGGATCCATATAAACCCTGCTCTCTTCTAGGGCTCCACACATGCTAAATGCCTGAAAGTAGATGAGAAGGAGATATATTGAGGCTGCCATGGCTCCACATACCCTTTCTATAGTAATTAAGCAAGGCACAGAAGGAAATATGGTATGTTGTGTCTTCTTAAAAAGTAGCACATCAGATGCATTGGTGTTACTTTTTCAGGGATACTAGGAGAGTCAGAATTCCTCTCAAGAATTCCCACAGTCACGCTGTACCCTCTAGTGGCTCTGAAGCTGTACAGAGCAAAAATCTATCCTGTCACTTTCTATGTCCAAGTCCCCATGAGCTCTGCAACACATTACACCATTGACAGGAGAGATCTCCTTATTATACCTAAATATGTAACATCAAAAACTAAATCAAAAATCAGTATTTGGATAACTGATCATTATAATTTATGTATACAAAAATATACCCACTGTTAGTACTGGGTAGATTTAGTCTGTAGTATTCTACCAACGATGTGTTTTGTCAGCCATAATGACTTGAACTAACCTTCTAAATAAACAAGATACCCTTTTTGTTACCCAGATTATCAGACTTTGTGTATCTGTTCAATACAAATTGCCCATCATGCTATGTCACAGCTTAAAAAAAAAATAAGACACTTACTTCTTATAGGAATACAAAAGTGCCTAAATACTTGTCTATCGACCATGTGTATGAGCCCATGAATAGAAATGGACAGAGCTGGATGGATATTTCAATAGCAAACCGATCCAAAAAGTGGGAAGTGAGTCCAGTGCCTAAATTAAATGTTTCATTAACATGAACAATACTGTTCAATTAGTGGGAAAGAGAATGACAATTGCTTGGACAGGTAATATGAATTTCAGGTCTTAGTAGGTTCTTTCCTTTGCGATTTTTGGAAGTGCTTTAAGTTTTCTAATCAGCATGACTCATCTCTAATTAAAAATACCAAGACTTTAAACCAAAATTTTCCTGTGATTGCATTTTTTGTGTCTTTTCCATATGTTCTTATCCTAAGACAGTATGTAGACTTGAGTGGTCTAAGCCATTTATAGATCAAAGACTTTAAGCTGTTCTTTTCAAGTTTTATTAACAACAAGTCCCAGTTCCATAATGATTTTCCTGCTGTGAATACAAAAATGCCAAAAGCATTTTTGGTAGACATTAACAAACTTCAACAGCACAAAACCAATCCCCACATTTTACAGATAATTAGACAATCTGTAATAATTCTGAAAAGGTGGTTTCTTTTGTGATCTGTGAGTAATTCACTTTCATGGACACACCATACTTTCTTAGAACTGGCTAAGGTAATTTACACATTACAGTGCTTCTAGATATAGTTGGCCACTTACCTACTGGTAATAAATTGAAAATTTGTATGTATGATTTAACAGAGAAAGGAAGATGTGAATATAATGCAAGCAATTGTTGAGCTACAGTGCAGCTTTTGACAGTTAAAAAAATCTGAACAGAAGTGTTTGGAGAACAATTCTGTTTTGGAACAACTTTCAAGGTTTTGACATTTGTTTTCATTTCTCATTGCAATGAAAACAAACTTTCTGAATATTTTCATGAAACAAAATTGTGTTGAAACATTCAGTTTCTGATAAAAATAGTCACATTGGGATTCTCTCTCTCAGAGAGACTGAAGAGTCCACCCTGGACTTCAGAAACTTTGCTAAAATAGATATGTTGCCACCTAACTTTGTGGCTTAAATGAAAAATCATTTTGTTGAAAATGTTCTAATGAGCTACAACTGGGAATATTTTATTACACTGTTGTTCTATTTGCATCTGCTGCCCTTCTTTTAGATCTAATTTCTGTCAGGTAGGTGTCTTTAAATTTCACTTACCACTAGTTTAAAGGATTATTTATAAGGCTGGGAGGGACCTGAGTTTTCTAAATGAACCCTGTAGATTAGGTTGGTAGGGGTTGCAGTTACCAAATCTTTTCAGGTTCAGTTGGAAGGTCCGATTTGAAGAACCAGACCTTCCAAGGGAACATCTTCCTCTCACCCACAAGTGTCTCCTTCCTTTCACCAGTCAGTACCAGTTCCTTAAAATTGATTTGACAATAACACACAGCAGAATACACCACCTGTGATTTGATTAGGTAGTGGACATTTTGGGAATGGTAGAAAACAGGCGTGGGGTACATAGAGATTCACAAATCGTGTACATTCTCCAAACATGTTTACCAATATTAGTTCTCCCCTTTGTCTAAGTGGGTTCAATGTAAATATTTTTCAAAGGTCTAGCTATCCAGATACTATTTGTGGTAGTTAAAGATATAATTCTATTAAATGATATATGATACAACACACCAAGTTCAAACACACAAGTTAAACATCAAAATTAGTACAGATTATTTGGGGGGGTATTCTTTTTAAAAAAGAATGGGGGGGCTTCCATATTGTGGAAGATGACCTTCAAATAGATAAAACTAAAAAAAAATGCTGTCTTTGCCTGTTATATTTTTCTACCATGTTTGCTAATTCAAAGAAGCTATTTTTGATCACAAAGGTTTGCCCTTGCTCATCTTGAGGTCCCCTAGTTGATGCTGCAGTGAAGTCACAATGTTGAATTTGGGACATCACTGTAATTAAGTGCCATAGGATAATAGAACCATGAATTACAACTTGGATACAGGACCATACAGAGGAAGCAGTTGGACTCTGATAGAATATTATAACTAAAATGGCTGCATCTTCAGAATTCCAAAACACTTAAAATAGATTTGCAATCTACCACTGCAATCACCAGTACATGAACTGTATGGTACCCATCCAGAGTCACATATAAATACAGACACTACTGTTAACAAATATTGTCAGTCATAGTGAAGAGAAAAATACTGACAATGCCACTAAATGTTCTCACCTGCAAGTTGTTTTTCAGTTTGAAATTCCCTGATCATAGTAGGGACTGAAAACACAGGGGCTGATTCTCTACCCACATTGGTATAAACCAGGAGTAACACTACGGGTGTCCATATGGTCACAATGGTGCAAAAACAGATTTATATGAAAGGGAACTTAACCCCAGAATTTATATATTGTTTCTGTGTTTAAAGGTATATGAAAGCATTGGTTTGAGAAATGGTAATATTGGTTTCTGAATAAAACACATATTTAAATAAAATCCTGTGTTTTTCCTTTATTTTCCAATTGTCAATAGCTGAAATGCTATTCAAAGACCATGTAAGGCATACAAAACTTTTTCAAATTCAACTCCATCTCTTCAAATTTTCTTCTGAAAAAAATGATGTCATCTTTAGCATTTGTCCTATTAATACTGCTTCAACACATCTAGTTTTTGCCAACACGCCCACCATCTATGCAGTGCTGCTTTTGAACATTACTGTATTTATTCTACCTCTGCTGAAATCCTCACCAATTGTTTTCATCTTCTCTTCTCTTGACCTTGCAACTCTCTTTCTAAAGTCTTCATAAATCCCTGTTCTCCAGGTTCCAATGTGTCCATTTTCTCACAGATACCAAAAAAATGGACTAGTCATTGGAGACAGCTGGAGTCAATACAGCAGATAATTTGCATCTGTGACCATAACATCAAACCGTCAGATAATTCTGTTGGCTCCCCATTCTGTTCCAAATGCAATTCAAAACTGCTCCCCTCCTTTTAAAAATCTTCTATGAATTTGCAAAGTGTTCTCATTGATAGTGAATAAAATCCTGGCTTCACTGAATTCAATGCAAATTTTTATATTGACTTCACCAAAGCCACAATTTCAAGTGGTTTCTCAATAGCTTCTTTGCACCTTAGCAACTCTCCCTTTCACTTAAAATCTTAAGTGAAAAAAATATATTTCTCCCATCTATGCCTCTTAATTTTTCTTTGCTGTTAGTTTATAATTTAATACCATTCTACATTGTTCTGTAAAAAACACTGTAAATTATGTTCAGATATACTTTGTATGAAAAATACAGTAGAAAATTGTGTTTACCCTAAGCCTGCTTGACCTCCCCTAGAGGATTCTAATTTCATTTATGCCAGTATAAATCCAGAGTGGATTGACATAATTGAAGTTACTTCAGATTTACACCAGCATAAGTGACATCAGAACCTGGCTTACTTACCCTGCAACACTTTGGGACATGGATGTCATCATCATCACTCATCAATGGAAAAAAGGGAATTTTATCTTATGAAAAGTCAGCTTAACTATTCCATACAGTCCTTGTTTCTATCTCCTGGTATTTTATTAAAGTAAGATCATTTTAATTGGCACACGCTGGTGGAAACAAAATGTGACAATGACGGGCCAGATTCTAGCACCTTTTCTCAGGTTGAGTAGTAGCTTATTCTGTAAGTAGTCCCATTGAAATCAAACAATGTGTCCAGCTAGTAAAGGTTCATAAGAATTCATTGTTCTGATGGATATTCACTATTATTTCATGAAATGCTTTAAAAGTATATACTGCACAAAACATTTTTAAAAAATTATATTAAAGTAAGTTTTTCCATAGTAGAGCAGGGAAGCAGCACAAGTTGAACAAAGGGCTACACAGCAGGACATTTATGCTGGGAAACACCAATTCGCACCTGTTAACGACTGTGGATAAAATCTTTGGAATCGGTTCCTTACAAAAAATGTCAAAAAAAAAAAAAAAAAAGAAAAACTGTTTGCCATGAAAGAAAATAGGAACCTCAAGAGTGCTGCTGAAAGTTTAGTGAGTCAGATCAGCATTTATAATCAGTGGCTTCTCAGAATACCTGAAGGAAAGGGTGGCAGTGTGGGTGGTTGTGGTGTTTGTTTATTCATGTGTGTTTTAGTTTGGTTTGGTTGTTTAGAGAGTAAAACAAACAAGGAGTCCTGTGGTACTTTTAAAGACCAACAAATTTATTTATTGCATGAGCTTTCATGGGTGTAATCCCAGTTCATCAGAGGAATGAAATGGAAGCTGTAGCATGTCAAGTAAATAAATACAGAGAAGTCACAAGATCAGTTCAATCTTTTTCAGCAAACCAAACAATTTGTTTCAATTCAAACAGTGTGGAAAAACAGATAAGAAAGAAAGAATGTTAAAAGAGGGAAAAATCACCTTTGGTAATAGGTGAGCCAGCCCAAATCTCTATTTGGACCTAATGTAATTGTGTCAAATCTGCATATGAAAAAACATACCTGGATTTTCCTTGATCTGGATCCAATATCCAACTACTCAGAAAAAGAGACATACATTATTGCTACCATCAAAGGTCTTTACAAAATTAATATTTATTAGGTACTTAACTATACACAGTCAAAGCAAGAGTCCAATACATACACATAATGGAACAAATATTGATTTCATTTGTGTAAAATCAGAATAACTCCACCAAAGCCTTCTTGGTAGGATCAAAGTGGTAGCATTTCAGGACAGCTACTCAGGAAAGATAGATATGAACTGAATTTTTTAGCCACTAGCATTGCATATCAGTCAAGAATCCAGTTATGCAACCATTACTCATGTTAGGACTACTCACCTGAGCAAGACCTCACAGGATGAGCGAGGGCTACAAACATGAGGCTCCATTATTATTTGTGGCATGTTCTTGGGGGAACGCAATATTACAGAAGACAGAATGAGCTCAGTTCTCATATCTGCTTTGCAGGAGGCCTGGGTACAAAGAAAACTTAACACAGCAAAATCCATCTGGTGGGAACATCCCTTTGGCATGATGAATCCTGTGGTGGCATAGGTCTCCCTTCCAGCCAGGAGCACAGGAGCATGTAACTGATGGAAGAGGGCATAGCTAGGATAGCCCTACAACCCAGCAATCCTTGACTGCCTGAACCGCCCTTGGGGACTATTTGCAGTTTAGAGCAGTCCAGAGGCTATATCCTATTCTATTTACAAATATTATGTGTGCATTCTTAAACAAGGGATATTAGCAGGCAAAACTAAAGTATAGTTTCTAATGTATAAGTGTAACACAGCAGAATTCCCACAGAGGTCTGTGTCCAGCCTGTCAGCCTCTTAGGTTTCTCTCCCAAATGCAATTCTACCTGCCCCAATTAAATTAAATTATTCTTTTTTTAAAAAAAAGAAGAGAAACCTTATTCTAATCAGAAATAAACAGGCACAAATCAGAAGTAATTCCATTGTAGTGTAAATAGACTGAAGAATCAGAACCAGGGTCTCAAATGTCTACTGTGACAAAGTTCCTCCTCTACCTTAGTAGGTCCCATGCTTCCCTCTAGCAGTGGGTCTGTTTCCCTCAGGCCTCCAAGCCCCGGAAAGGTCCTTTGACCCCCCCCCCCCCAGGCAGGGATTTTTCCTTTCTCCAGTCTTTGTATCTGTGGGGCTCTTCCTCACCAGCATTCTGTTCCTTTTCCAGATCTGTCTGCCTTCCAACCTCACCCTATCGCTGAAGAGAAGGCTTTTTAACAAGTCCTGGGTGGGCCCTTGATTAGCTCCAGGTGTGCCAATTAGCCTGAATAAGCACTGCTCAGCTACAAGAGGAAAAGAGACTCGTTGAGCCTGGGGCTAATATACTGGTTTTCTAGAACTCCTTGGAAACCCTCCAGTCTAGCCCTGTCACACTACTTTTAATGGTCCACACTTTTTGGTGGCCCCTTTGAGGCCAGATACTCAACTGGTGTAAATTGGCATATCACTATTGAAGTCAATGGACAAATGCTTGCTTAAATCAGCTCAGAATCTGTCCCATTGTTCTTGCTTAGACATTCCAATTCTATTCTGAGCTGAGTGTATCTATAGTGAATATGAACTCTTCCACTGGGACTATTATCTCCCTTAGTTTATGTGTCTCTAAATTCCATGTCTTTGCCATTTTTGCCATAACAGCAGAGCTTTCTTAGCATCTTTATTCTCCACAAAGAACCCAAGAGTTTCTGCCTGCTGAAATGTCTCTAGTATGAACACAGTCCCAACCAGAAAGGTAAATCAAAGAGGAAAACTCAAAATTAGGACTTCAGTATTTGCATATTTATAAGCTGTTTATCTTGTTCTCAACTGCCCCGCCCCCCATCTCCTGTTCCACCATTTCCTAAGTCAGTTTTATTCTCATCCTCTCCTCTCTGAATGATTTCTTCTCAGCAGGTGGGAGGGACCACTTTCAAATGACTCCTGCTGTGTGTCAATTGTTCCTGAGTAGTCTGTTCCTTGAGGCTCCTTGAGAGCTAACCCATCTTGATCTAAAGGAACATTTATTCCTGTCACAACTACTTCAGCCTCAGTTTCCATAGCTGTCTGTCATTTTCTGATTGGTTACCAAGCTGAAATTCTGCTCCATTAGATTCTACTCAGTTGGTTTTAATGGGCAGTGTTAGGGGTAGTTCTAGGACCCAAGAAGATTTTTACACACTACTTTATTTATTCCTCTGAGCACTCTGTTACTGCCTGTATTTCACAATCATTCCTCTTCTCTCCTTGAGAATTACTGAGCCAAACAAGGTTCCTTCTTTTAAAAAACCTGCTTATAGGACCTACCATCATATAGCCTTTTCATTTTGGCAAAGCTATTTTAAAATTGTATTTGCCAGTTTTCACCTGCTAAGTTTTTACATGATCCAAATTTCTTTGCTACTTCTTTGAAACTTTTTTTTGACAAGTCATTTGTTGGGGTCCTCAGCTCACATACTCTTGTTCATTATTGGTCTATATGCAGTTGAAAAGTTCAGATGACTCCATTCCCTCTGAATGTGGGTAGGCTGGAGTGATGTGGGCTTTATGCATCCCTAGGATCTCACGCATTTGGATTCAAAGTTTCTGTTTTTCTCTGATAATTCACCTGAGAGCAAGTCTAGTAAAGCATTGGTTTACTAGAATATCAGGTACTATTACAGTCTATTGAATTTTTTACTGGATAAACTTGAGGCCATGTGAGGCATTGGAAGTAAGGTAAGAAGTGAGGTTTTAGTGTTTTAATAGCTCTGTTCATTTGCTGGTGGCTATTTTGTTCTGCATGTTAGTAAGCCCAAGGTATCCCTATAGACCAGGCCCTGGCACAGCTGTTCCAGGTTATCACCAAGTTTAGTCCTCATAATCCCGGTCAGTTCCTGCAGGAATCTACACAGATTAATTTTAGAGAATACACAAGTTATTATTTTATTAACTGTTCTATTAGGGAAGGATTAGGGTTATAGTATAGGCCTCATGGAAGGAAGGATGTTTTAAGACGGTAGTTGACAAAGGATAGAATAAAGGTAGGATACACCTCCATAAACATCAGAGGAGGTCCAAGCTTATCTTCAATGGGTGCCACTAGTGCTTCCACAAGATAAAATTATATTGTGGATCTCCCTCTTTCCCTAGGAAAGATTTTCTCCACAGATCTCTTTTCATCCAAGCATCATACTTTTTGCTGCAGCTTCTTACAATACATCCTGTGGTCTCTATTTTGCATAATTAAAAGTAATCTTTAACTCGGCTAATGTTATTTTGAATCCAGTTTTGTTTTGTTCTTTGAAGATCATGGGGAAATCTCAATTTATAAACATCTCAGATAAAATCATGGTCTCACTGAAGTCCAAAGAAGTTTTGATATCTACAACAAGCATTCCCTGGGTTTGTCTAATCTTATACAATAGTAGTACATCTTTAAATGGTAGACTTTCCAGTTACATCATATAGCTTTAACTACTACCTTTTAATCACCGTGCTTTACCCTTTCTCTGACTACTCAAGTATTGTGCTTTCTTTTCTGATTTCCACATTGTGCCTCTCAACAATATTAAAAATCCGTTGTCCACAGCAAAATCAACAAAAATAAATAAATAACACTAGAGATTCTAGGCCAAGCTAAAACAGTTTAGAAAAAATGTCAAAAGTGACTTCAGGAATTTTTCCAAAATACTCATTTTCTGATCAAACTTTCTATAAAATAATTTCCATACAAATATCGTTCTTGTCTGTGTCACATGACCCAAAAGATCAAAAATTATTCAAGTCTACTTTTTAAAAATGTATTTTAGTACAGTAAATAATAGTAAGCCACTGTTTTAATTTCTCATAATTGATGACAGTATCAGTCATGTTACTTTGTGATACGTAATTTAAAGCAGCTGAAATGTAAGAACATTAACAATATATATATACATTTTACTCAGATCATACCTAATTTATAATATCAGATATCCTTGCAGTGCTGAAATAATTTTTTCCATTCATTTCAATGATCATTTCAATGTTTGTTTGTTTTTCCTATTTTGCTGACATTTTTCATGATGTAAAATCAGATTGCTACTGTGCCATCAGATCTCTTTGTTTTACCTGTAAAACTTTGGTTTTTCTAAAAAACCAACGTGTCAGATTCTGCAAACTCTTACTCATGTGAGTAATCTTTACTCACACAAAGAATTCCAGTGTCTTCGGTTAGTCTACTGAAATAAAGAAGGGTTAGCAGGATCAGGGCCTGAAGTACAAACCAGTCTTAATAGCAAATAGATACTATTAAAAATGTCTCAAAGTGGAAATGGCAAATGGATTTCAATTAGCCAGGCCTGTCTATATATTGGGATTCTGTGCCGGGAAATCCATGTTTAAACCAGTACCTCCTTTGGTTCCTGAGATAAAGATAAACTGGGCATTCTCCACTTGATGCAACTTCACTATATAATGATTCCAATCAATCTATAATTAAAAGTGGATTTCCTTTTTCCTGTTTGGTGGATGTGGAGGAGGGTCTGCATAAATCTGGAGGATGTGAAGTGAACAAAGAGAACTTTCATGAGTTCTCCTGCAAACAATCTATCAGATACAATTCTGAGTATTCGCACTGCTGCACTGTTCAAAAGGAGTTCTAAAAAAAAAGTCAAGCAGGGGGTCCCAGAAAAATTCAACCCACATGCCAAGTAAGGGAAAGAAAGAGAAGGCAGGGAAAAAAACCTACCTTTTGTTGTACAAAGAACTAATGAAGCTGCTGTTAGAGCTGTCCATGGTGACACAACAAGACTGTGCACCCACACACATTGTTAGAATGCCAGTCACCCACAGTAATGAGAAAAGGAAACACTGTGGGCAAAGGAAATATCTGAATACATTGCTTTTATGGTTGAACTGTAGGAAATCACAATGCTGGCACACAGTTTCTGGTGCCAACTGCCAGAAGTGGTAAAGCAATATGTAAGGTTGACTACTTATATTTTTCTTTCAGACAAGATGGACTGGTGGGGGGTAAAATCCCATTATCATTATAAATTGCTAATTAAATAATTATCAATTAGATGGGCAGACAGAACTCATTCCAACAAATTCCTGAGAGGGCTTTCAGTAAAGAAAAACAGTCATTTAGATTTTTTTTTATCCATACTTCCTGCCTAGGGGATCTAAATAAAGATGATATATGGCATGCCTCACGTTAGACTTTCACACACTACATCCCCTGTTAGTGCTCAGGGACAAACACTGAACTTTGGAGTTTATAAAGATATTTTTTTTCCCAGTTTTTTAGATAAATGGCCTTAATTTCATGACATTAATTAGATACCCAGGGTTATTTCCTAAGGAATAAAAACTGTACTTTCCAGATTTTTACATAGCTTTGAGAAATTACTTTTTCCAAGTAACTGATGGATTTTTTTAAAATCTGATATACAAAGAGTTTTTCTTATTAGTTGAATCCAAAATTTTCTTTGAATTAAAACACTGTATTTATTTAGCAATATATGGGTCATAATACAGTGCAGAGAGTATTTTAATGGACCTTGCAATATTCAGTAACATCAAAATAGTTATGCAATATTAATCCTTGTGTCCGTGGGTTTTAGTGATTAAGATTTCAGATCACATCTTCAGGCAAAAATACTAGTGGCATAATACTGTGTATCAGAAATAATTCTATCTAATCCTGCAACTTTTACTCATGACAGTAAATCTTATTGAAGAAAGCAGCCCCATTAGCTTTAATGGAACTTTTTGAGCTGGGCAATGATTACACACATGAATAGAAGTTGTCATCAGAGTTTCTGAGACCATGAAGGTACAATAACTTTGATATCTTTCACAAACAATGTTTTTTAGAGGCAGAGGTTTTGCAAATTGAAGTGAGGAATCATGCTAATGTGTGATACCGATTTGACTGCAGGCCTGATTACAGAAGAATACACCAACAAAAAACAAAGAATGGAAGTAGTAACAAAGCCAGTTACATTTAAATATGAATAGCGTTTTCTACAGTCTTGTTGTATATGTAGATCAGCTCTATCTTTTGTCAAGAAATATGAAGCTCTGGAGTGCCTTTTGTTGACTTTGTTAGCCCAAAAGGGGTTGGATGGTTTGTTTCTACTTCAAAACACATCACAATGTGGCTAGCATTAAATAAATCCTGATAAATACATGAAATTACTGTAAGATTCACCATTAAAATAGAAAAATATTTTGCAAGGTCATCCGCCACTAGATGATTTAACAGAGTTTCAAACAAGATTAAAAAACAACTTGATTATTAAGTGTTGGGGAACAGCTATTTCATATTCAAGCAATACACTAAGTTACAGTAAAAACAAACAAAAGATCCCTGGGATAATGAGTAAAATATCTGAGAATACATTATAAATTACCTTGATAATAAATGCATTCTCACCTCCCTATTTTGCTGTTTTTCTATGAGCTAGATTCTGAGATATTGTAGAATACTGAGGGAAGTTCATCATGGTAAGGTTCTTTAATGTGATTTACTTTGAGGAATACTTAGTGGTGAAAGGGTACTATGTTGTCTTATTGAGTCCTTGTTCAAGGTTCAGGATTGATGCACTTGAATCTTTCAGCAGGGAGTAGTTTTCCTGTGTGGCACAGCATGGCTCCAAATCAATAAGGTTAACAGATGTGGTGGCCACACAGTCAGAGGTGATGTGGCTGGCATTTTCGGTGCCAATGAAGAAAATTTCTGATGACGAGATGTCATTTTTGTGCCAGCAGTAATGTCACCCTGATTACCTAGAGCACATAGCCAGTTACTATGTTAGCAGGACTGTAAATGGCCCATTAATCTGAATTATCTTTACAGGAACGGTTTCAAAAAACCTTGCTTTCCTCCAAATTATTGGCCTTTGTGTGATTCCTGAAATGCCAACAGCCTACTTGCTATATAAAAATGACTAAACACGGATGTCTAGTATGGACCTTCATTGTATATTTATAAACTCAACAAAGTGTGGTAAATCCTGCAAAATGCCGACCCAACAAATTTAGAATAAGAGGCACATTTAAAAAAAATAAATCTAGTATATTGTTTCTTTTATGTTAGAGAGATACAGTATGTTTGCACATATTTAAAGTAGAAAGAGAACAATTTAATGCAAGAAAATGGTGTTTGTGCAATAATATTGATATGGTCAACTTAAAACCCATTAGTTAAATGAATGAGCGTGTCCACATTTTCCCTATTGTCTTTTAGCTTTCTATTACTATTTTTTAAAAAAATTATGGAATGTTAATCCTTTCCAAAATATAAATGAATATACTTTTCCAGACAACCTGCACTGTAAAAGAAGTATCTGACTGTATTGGAAAGCACAAGTCGTTTCTTTAAGTACTTTTAAATATAGATATATACTAATATCTAAGTCTCAGCAACTTGAAATTCAAAGTCCCTGCACATCTGTGCCAGAGAATGCACTGAACAAAACAGAAGATTTCTTGTAACTTATGATGATTTCAGTTAATAGATTAAATTAAGGAAAGTGTCAATAATTACATCATTCACTAAATCTAGTGTTTAATATTGACTCCTTCCTCTTATATTAATCCCTAATCATTTTTCTTACTTGCAGATACTTTAAGATATCTTAGTTGAATATTTTCTTTTTTAATATTATTATTAATTTTAAAGTGTGATAGATAGCACTGCCAATTGAGCTCAGGGTCCCATTGTGCAAGACACTGTACGAAGTGAGAAGAACAAACAGTCTCTGCCCTGAAGAGTTTACAATCTCAATCTGCAAGACAAAGTGTTGGGTGGAAGGAAAGTAATGTACAAGCAGAATGACCAATGTGATGGTTTGTAAATATGAAGATACGTCTGCTTTCTTTCTTTCTTTCTTTCTTTCTTTCTTTCTTTCTTTCTTTCTTTGGTAGCAGATCTATCGTAAATCATAGGTTTCTAGTTGATTATACAAAACTTTCTTAAAAGGCGAGAGAGGGATTAATTGTTTATTTTAGGAACTAAATGTTGCCCTCATAATTTTAAGGACTGCCATTTCCAAGGTGGTGAAGGAAGAAATTGTTTTATGTATATAAGCATTGACCAAAGGAAGTAGAACAGTTCTGTGAAAGCAACACAGCACATTGAATGATGGCTTTACTTATGCTCTTGCATGCTCATTAAACATGTTAAATAGTGGAACGTATTAAGTTAACTTGAAAATGCTTAAGGAATGGAAGAAGCTAGATAAAAAAAAATTACACTGAAAGGAGCCTCTTAATTGAGTTGTAATCAGTTAGCATTATCATTAGTCCTTTCTTTTATCAGCGTGATGAAGATGATGATGATGACGAAATGTACAGCTTTTGGGTCATGAAGGAAGGATGGAAATTTGGATCATAAAGGAAGGATGATAAGTCTTTCTTGTGTCAAGAAAATAGCAAATAGAGTTTTGTGTATTAGAGTATTGTGACTGTTACTGAAGAATTCATGGTAAAGTCTGCAAATGTTTTTAATAAATAAGATTTTTTTAAATGTATCTTTTTCATTGGTACTTTTAAAATCTCAACCAAATAATGCATTAAAATGAAAAAGAGTGTAAACTTTGGGTAAATAGCTATAAAAAAATTCTGTGGCATTTTCAACTTTAGTCTTTCCACAGGAAAGCAGGGGTTTTTTACAAGTTACACATTCAAAAATCATGTCTCATTTGAATAAATTAACATATTTTGTGGCAAAAATTAATTCCAAAGAAGGAGAAATAAATAGAAAAGCAATTTAAATTGTGTATTTTACAGGGGGAAGGAAAAAACATTGTCATGCATATGACAGCTCAGCTAATTTGATGGCCTTTGATGTTAATTTAAGGTTTGCTTTAATTTCAAAACATATTTTTTCACTTAATAAGGGAAACAAAGGAAACTTTCAACCAGTTTGTTATCTTGGAATGTTTTGGCTTTTCAAATGTGAGAACATGATTGTTTTTATTTCCAGGAGGAGATAATAACACTGAAGCAATAAAAAAGAGTCAAGGCAGCTTGCACAGCACAGGAAGTTCACAGCCAGAGACTTAATTTCCCACACAATGTACTGTGCAATGGGCCCATTAACATAGATGAATAGGCTCTTTAAAAGGTTTTTTTCTTCCTAGATATGCAGCTGCCGCTGAATGGTGATATGTTAATAAGGTACTCACATGCCTATTCTTCAGGTACTCTGGCATTCTCTACCTAGGTAATCTCCATATAGGAAAAGCTATTAGGGGGTTGTATCTACTACCACACCTTCAATTATATTAACACCTGCACTGATAATCCAGGCAAGGTAAACTAGTAGGGGGCCTGTGGCCTAAATCCATCCCCTTCTCCCCCAAAGTCACATCTCAGGGAGGAGCGGGGGGAGGGGGGAAAGGAAAATGGAAAAAAGTAAAGTCACTTTTATTACACATCAGTGGGAACATTCTGAAAAAGCTTTCATGCCTAGGAAATTGTTATTTCTTCAAACAACTGACAGCCTGCAGAGGAAACTCTAATGGAAATCCAGCTCATGCATTGTTATGCATGGCCCTCATGTAGATACATGGGGGTGGATTAAGTTAGCTTCCAAAGGGTCTATTGTGTGCAGCATTAATTTGCAGTGCTCTTGATATTTGAGTTTGAAGGTTTTACAACCTTTGTGTTTACTTAGATGCAGTGTATCCTAGGTTTGTTTATTTCCCTCCACAGTCTCTGATTACCCAGTAAATGTTACATTTATCTTTATTAACTTTCAATATGTTGCTGTAAGTCACAGAGAAGGAAATAATTACAAACTCGTCCAGATGTATTAATTTCAGAGCTTTTATGCTTCCCGGTCAATGTTTACTTCTCTCTGTATATAAGAAACTAAAGAAATAAAATCACTTTCATAGAATATTTCCCTTTGATGATAGAACTCTGATGTGAACATAAATTTTTAAAAAATTAAGTATAACCTTACAAAACGTTGGAAGTTTTATGGATAATTAACATGATTTTCCCTTATTGTGAAAGAATATAAAATAGAAAAATGTGCATATGGCTTCAAAATGAGTCCAGTTTTTCCAACAGCACCCAGCTCTTTAATTATTATATTGATCTCATGTTACATGTGGTCTCCTTCAGCATTAGTTACAATAAGGTTTTATGTGACTCACCACTCATCTTCCTCCATTTTTAAAATGCAAAAAAATAATGTTACTTTTACTATGTTGCATTAACTTGTATTATTGTTTTCATATAGAGCTTTAAATACACGGCAGATGGGCATTTAAGTAAATTCAACTTTCTAGTGCAATTTAAACTCAGAAGAGCCTAATGGCTTTTTATTTGAACTTGTCAGGGATGTCTAGAAGTGTTAGTTTTTCAATACTGAACAAAGAACTTAAAGTAACTTGTACACTCTAAAGAAGGCATGATCCTAATCTAAACTAAAGGGCTCAATTGAATAAAAATACCTTATGCTTGAGTAACTCAAGTTATGTGCTCCCCCCCCCCCCAGCTCCCTTACATGGAAGTCAGCCAGCAGTATGTTTTGTATTAAAATAACAAAAAAGAGTTTCTTATAAAAATAAGCGCCTGACTTGCAGTATATGGTTTTGAGTAGTATCATGTGATAAAATTGCTCAAAAACACTAAAAAAAGTGATTTGCAAGAAAGATCCCAGGAAGTTTTAAGGCCTGTTCTTGTAGAAAATGTCTGTGCTACTTAATTTATTAACAGAAAATAAATTACCTCCTTTCATGGTCACTCACTGAGTGGGCACAATGTTAGCAGTATTTGGCGTTGACACAATAAAACTTTATAGCTTGCTTTTGTAGTCAGTGGGACCCACTCAGAACCTATTTCAGTTTGATTAAAAATAGGCCTAAACCAAACCCTACGCTGTGATATCCCTAGTGCATTTCTCAGCCTTAATTATTATTGGAACATTTTTTATTTAAATTTTACTCCAGTAAAACTCCCATGACTTCACTGGGAAGTTTACCAGAGTAAAGGCAGATAAAAACTGTGTAAGGACTTAAGGGCCTGGCCCATTACTATTCATAATTGTATCCAGTGTCAAGCTGTGCCATTTAGCCACTGGTCCAAATAGGAGGTGGTGCTGAACTGCTTTGTCTTATGGAGCAGTGGCCAGGCTGTACCTCCAGATGGGTGCAGAGGGAAGCTGTAACCCACTTTCTCCACAGGCTGGCTTGCTCTGAAGATCTGTGTAGAGGCTGTGACATGATCATGGCCCTGACTACTACCTATCCTTCTGCATCTCTTCTGGGGTACCACATGCTCCTGAATGCCAAAAGAGGAAGTGACCCCTGCATTTCCCCAAGAGCAGGATCTGCAAATGTGAAGGGCCTTCATGTAGGCAGCTCCAGGAAGGGTGAGGGTTCTGGGGGTGATCCCTTACTCTTGTCTATCTACAGAGGGCTTGTCACAACCCAGTCCATAGCACCAGTCTAAATGGACCATGGAACATTTCAATCACACAGACAATGGGCCAGACCTTGTGAGATGCTGTGCATCTTCAACTCACAATTGATGGCACTCGGCTCCATTCAGGAGGCATGTAGCAGCTTGAAAGACAATTCAGTTACATAAGCATTAGGAACAAATTCACACAGTGTATTAAGTCAAGCAACTGCATTTCCCTCTGGAAAGCATTCCATCATAGACCAAGGCTAGAAACAGGTCATGAATGCAAGACACGAACCAGTTCAAAATGCAGGCATAAATCAGTTCAGTGACAGAAAAGAGCATAGGTGTTGGAAGTCTCACCAGTTTAGGAAACCCCACTTTGTAACACTGGGTGTAATAACGTGGAAATGAAAGTCAAGATATGTCTCTGTCAACATGTCTACAGCAACATTGCCACTTCCAAGTGTGAAAAATCGTAAGTCAGGGTGATCAAGGATCATGAGATTGACTTCTGTGCTTTCTGGCTTTTGGACCCAGGAATGGAAAAGCAACCATCCATCTCAAAAGACACTGATGTAAGCACCACAGCAGTTCAAGTTACTGTATGTCATCATTGCAAGTGGCTAAAAAGGCCAACCGTCAGTCACCAGTCCTTGCCACAGATAATGCAGGAGTAAAGCAAATGGCCAGAAGATGAAGCTGGTACACTACTACCACTTGAGGTCTGCTGCGTTTTTCTTCTTCACTCCCTTCACTTTCCTCTTTGTTATCTCGACCACCTCTCTTCAGCCTCCAACTTCTTGGTGCAGCACAGTCCTCAGTGTAGCCTGTTGCTAGCTGGCTCTTCCCAGCTTGGGTGTTGATGTTAAAAGTTTTCAAGTCCTTGAAAATGTCTTTGAACCTGAGCTTAGGTCAACCCCATGGCCTGGGGGCACCAGCAAGTTCCCCAAACAGGAGATCTTTTTGAATGCATCCATTGTCTAGCCAGTTCAGATAACCAACCGATGCAGTAATTGGTCCAGGAGTTCCACATAGCAAAGTGCTCAAAATGCACATCTGCTGAACATCTTGGTGTTCAGTGTCAGTTTCCTGTTATCCTACATGTACTTGGTCAGTTGGCCAAATGTGGGGTTTGCCTTTCTGATGTGAGAATTCAGCTTGTCATCCAGAGTTAAGTTATCTGATATAGTTGATCCCAGGAAGCAGAACCTTTGCACAACTTCTAGCATGGTACTAGCTATTAAAACGTCTGGTGCACTCAATATATCTTTGCCAGAATCATTCTCTTTTTTAAACTGATGGTTATTTCAAATTCATCACAAACTATCACAAAGCCATTGCAAAGTTTGTGGGGCTCCTCTTCAGTGTTTGCAAAGAATACTGTGTCATCGGTAAAATGCAGTTCTCTTATTAGAATGTGTTTAACTTTGTTTTAGGCTCTTAGGCATGCCATGTTGAAGGGTTTTCCATCTGATTGTCTATGGATACATTCACCCTCTGTGCTAGATGAGAAAGCATAATGAAGCAGAAGCCAGAAGACTATATTGAAGAATACTGGTGCCAAAATACATTCCTATTTGATACCACTGTGGGTTATTTTTAATACTTAGGATTCATGTATTCAAGCTTTAAGTGATAATGAGATAGAAACTTTTTTTTTTAAACGGAGGCTAAGATTCTAATGTCAGCCCCTCACTCCAGCAACTGGGGTTTAAAGAAAAAATACCAAATATTATGAGATCTATAGTAACATTGTGAGAGTTAGCAGCACGGATGCAATCAGAGGCAAATAACAAGCATAATGTCTATGATACACTGACCAAGATGACCAAGAAGCTGTCCAAAGCCAGACAGCTAATAGTGAAAGAAGCTCTGCACATGTATCCTAGGAGCAGTGGGGGCAGTGGGGGGACGGCTGCAAACAGGCAGGGATGGCCAGTTTTATATTTTACTTTTGCAACTGTGAAAACATTTTTGATCACTGATCTCATTTCTTGAATGGTTGATATAATTTTGTGGGTCTGCTGACAACAAAACTTTCACAGGCCCATGAAGCCTCCTCCTGTCTGTATATTTTTGTAGCATTAACATATACTGTGTATTTCTCTAGTGGAGAGAGTATTTATTTAACATATGAGCTATGAACTCACTGTATGTTAAATCTACTTTTGTGCAGCCTTCTTTTGAAGAACTCCCAAACTCCTGCAGCCCACCCCATGGAAGAAAGAAAATATGAAGCCTAGCCTTCTCTGTTTCTTATTTGTGCTTTTCTAGAGCATTCATGTCAGGAAATGTGTGTTCAGTGTTGCTGGATATACAATACAGGAATGAAGGAGTCTGAGTTTATTTGTTCTAGAAATACACACAATAGATCAGACCAACAAAGTCTCCACTGTAGCTGCACCACCCATGGGCTGCGTCTACACTGATAAATTAAGTCGACTTAAGCTTGCTTAAGTCGACTTAATTTACCCTGCGTCTACACTACAGTTTCCTTAAGTCGACTTAAGCAGCTTGCTTAGGTCGACTTAAGGAAAATAAAGTCGACTTAATGAAAATTAAGTTGACTTTATAAAACCTGCTTTCTAGTAGACCTAAGGCTTAAGTCAACTCAAGCCAGTGCAGCTGTGGGGTAGCTCTAAGTCGACTTAGGGCTACCCCAGGACTACACCAATGCCCTCCCTGCCGGGGGGGGGGGGGCCCACAGGGGTAGCCTGCCATGCCCCCCCACCTGGCAAGGCAGAGCCCTTCCCACCCTGCCCCTATACCCTGCCAGGGTCCCTGACCCACTTTGCCCCATTGTACCTAGGTACAATGGGGCAAAGGCTGAGCCTCCTGGCATTGGGCAAGGGGTGCCCCCCTGCCCCCGTGGACCTGCCCTGCCCTAGGTCCCCCTAGCCCCACAAAGTCGACCTAGAGCATCCAGTGTGGACACTCTAGGTCGACTTTCTAAGTTCCCCTTGAAGTCGACTTTATTTTTAAGTGTGGACATACTAAGTCGACTTAGTTAAAGTCGACTTAAATTCACAAGTGTAGACATAGCCATGGGAAGAACAATCTGTCCTCAAACTCACAGTGTTGTAGTTGTACCATCAGGTAAGCAACGGAACAGGCAGGGGCACAATGGGTGGGGCAGGGCCCTGGCACATCCTCTCCCATCACTGTTCTAGCAACTTTGCACCCCCAGTGATGCATGGAGGAAGCAGTGCCTGCACGCTCCTGAATGTAGGGACATCTCTTGTCTCTCTCTATTACCCAGGCATGTAACGGAAGGGAAGGCTCTATGCACTGGCCTTTGTGTCACCTCACAAGGATCAGAAACAATCTAATCCCTAACTTATGACTGAGTAATACAATATTGAGCGCCTTCAAACATGGATTCTCAGCAGTGTGGAACTAGTGTGTCAGACTACAAGCGCTTGCACTGATTATATCACACAAAGTGCATCGATGGACGGAAAACATGGGAAACACCTTTCAGACTTTAGGTGACTGCTGTTATAGGGAAATGAATAATCAGCCTTTTTAAGCACTCACCCTCCAGCTATCTAATTGGCCAACGATAAGGAAAAGGTCTGAGAGCAACAGTAAAGGTTACCAGAGGAGAAAGTGGAGGATCAACAGGAGGAGTAGGCAAAAGGGACTGATAGCATCTTAGAAGCTGCTTTCCAGTCTGTCTGCTATCACATTTTCCCTGTGGTTCTTGGTGGTGACTGTAGTGGGACAAACACAGAGAAGCAGACACTTTCTTGATCAGGGAATTAACAGGCAACAACAATTTCTTTTTATTAACAACTGATGTATGTGGCAAGAAGAGACTTCCATGAAACAAGGAGAAAGGCAGTGTCACCACACACTTCTGGAAGGGCTCGATGGAGAAAGTGGTGTGGAATAGGAATGGAAAATCTAGCTGGATGGACATAAGGCACAACTTCAAAGCTAGAGAATGGCTCCTCTGAGTCTTGTTATATGTTTGCAGAAAAGTCAATGAGGCAAGAGTGGGGAGGCCAAGGAAGACTGGAGCAGGAGGGAAATGCAGAGAAGGGAACTGGATAATAATGGGGAATGGAAGAGGGATAACCAAGAAGAGGAGAAAAAGCAAGAAAAGCAGGAAAATAAATTGACATGTGCTGAGAGAAACATGATAAGGCCAAGAGATGACAGAAGGTAGATAAACAAAAATGAAAAACAGACAATAAGGAAAGAACAGACAGAGAACTATTAAGCCATTGTAAGGACAGCTTAGTGCCAATATTAGAACCAAAGCGCATGAGAGAAAGTGAAGAGAGCATTTAGGGCAATGGAGGGATTCCTAAAAAAGTCTGTAGGACAACAAAAGTAACGTCATTGGGGGTCGAGAGAAGAAGGAGCAAAAGTAATATGAATGTAAATGGCAGCGGTTACTCATGTGTTTTCCATTTGCATGTCATTATCATCAGGGATCCTAGCTTTCTGTGATTAAAAAAAATATCTCTAATTTAAAAAAAAGACAAAAAACCAAGTATTTCCACAGTTAAAAAGAAATGGTTTCCCTAGCCACAATATATCTAGGTATCAGTTGAACATAAGGTTTTATTGATATATTTACAATTTTTAAGCTGACAGCCCAAGCCCCTCTGCCCAGGGCTGACAGCCCAACCCCTGCCCATTCTCCTGATTATCTGAATTTTTTATTATCTGATCTGACCCCCTTCCAATAAGATGAGGATAATTGGGGTTCCACTGTATATGTTTTTATTTTTTCACAAAATGTAAAAACTAAAGATTCTCCGTAAAAATGCAAATTCCAAGTTTTTCTGCATGTTTCTGGGATAAATGGATTTCTAGGATCCTTCAGTATCTTGTTGCACCAAGTCCCAGAGGCTCTCACAGTGCAGTCCAGAGCAGGACATCCCGATGGGGAAAAGACAGCTAACAGGGACTTCCCTAGCAATAACCAGGAACTGCAGTGCCAGCAGAGCAATGCAAGGCCTAGCTCGGGCCCTTTGCTCCCCCCGAATGTTCAGAGTCCGTGGCTGTTGATGATGTCACACACAATTTGGAGTTGGGAGATAATAATGGTTGTTTGCCCCCAACATCTTTTCCTGTTCTCCACCGCTGCACTGTCCAGGCTTGGACTGGCTCTCAGTCGCTACGCTACAATGGGCTTAGGCTGGGGCCCACCACCTGGCCCAAAATGTCTCCAGGTTCTGGGATTCACCACTGGCCACCAACCCAGAGTCCCGCTCACCCAGCTCCTTCTTCCCTACCCAGCTCTCCTTTCCCTCCCCTGTTCCCAGTGGACCCCACAGCACTTACCCGTGCTGTGCCCCACACCACCGCCGAACATGCTGCACTGAAGAAGGAGAGATTTAAATTTCCCTCTCCTTCCACCCTGGACCAGGTATTTCAGTGATGTGCTGCAGGGTGGGACAGCCCCTGCTGACACCAGCTGAGCTACTCCTAGGCAGCTGCATCAGAGCTCAGGGCAGGTAGGCTCTCTGGGTTCGTCTACACTTAGATTAAATTAAGTCAATTTAAGCTTGCTTAAATTGACTTAATTTAATCTGAGTCTACACTACATTTTCCTTAAATCGACTTAAGCAGCAGCTTAAATCGACTTAAGGAAAATTAAAGTTGACTTTATAAAACCTAGTATAAAGTCCACTTTACTGGCTAAGTCGGCTTTATTAAGTCAAGTTAGCCAGTGTAGATGCAGATTAGCCCTAAATGGACTGTAAATCAATTTAAAGAGCTCCAGGGCTCCCCCACTGCCCTTCCTGCCAGGGTGGCTGGCACAGCCACAGCCTGGCGTGCCCCCTCCCCCCCCCCACAGGGTAGGACAGAGCCCTGCCCACCCTGCTCCTATGCTCTGCCAGTGCTCCTGGCCTGCTCAGCCCCCATTGTACCCAGGTACAATGGGGCAAATGTTGAGCCCCCTGGCACTTGGCAAGGGGTGCCCCTCCTGCCACCATGGACCAATCCCAGGTCCACCTAGCCCCTAGAAGTCGACTTAGGCATCCAGTGTGGATGCTCTAAGTCGATTTGGCAGGGTCCCCTTTAAGTCGACTTAATTTTTGAGTGTAGACATGCTAAGTTGACTTATTTGGACAAGTGCAAACATAGCCTCTGTGCCTGCAGCTGCCAGGGACCAAGACTGGCACATCTGGGACCCATGCCCTAAGTGCCCAACACCAGCAATGCCCCTGAATACAAGTTTAAAGAGAATGAATTTTTGTTAGGTCATTTTAAAGGCCAGCTCTTCAGCCACAGACTTGTTTTCACATGCACATTAAGCTCACCGCAGTCACAAAAACACATGAGACAACAGGGTCCTGAGGCACTTTTAAAGACTAACAGATTTATTTAACGCATGAGCTTTCGTGGAAGAAAATCCCACTTCGTCATTTCTCCCACAAAAGCTCATGCGATAAATACATCTGTTAGTCTTTAAAAGTGCCACAGGACTCTGTTGTCTTTCTACAATAGACTAACACCGCTACCCCTTTGGAATTTAAAAACACGTGAGGAGGACACACTTTTGGCATGCAAATTGTGCTATTAGAGGGGTCTTTGATCACCTGTGTGCACAACTATATGGGCAAGTTCCAAAAGGGTAGCCGTGTTAGTCTATTGTAGAAAGACAACAGAGTCCTCTGGCACTTTTAAAGACTAACAGATTTATTTATCACATGAGCTTTCATGGGAGAAAATCCCACTTCGTCAGACACTTTGAAGATGGGAAACTTACAGAATGGGAGGAAATTAAATGCAGGGGAGTGTATGACATAGGATCAGGTCAGGCTGTAAGAGCAAATCAAACTAGGTGTTAGGATTCAAACACTGGGGAACAGCACATAGAGGAAGGTGAGGTCAAATCACCTGTTGTAATGAGAGAAAAATCCATAGTCTCTGTTTCAGCCCAAGGAAACTGAGTCAAATCTGCATACAACTCTGAGTTCTGCCATTTCTCTTTGAAGCTGTGATTTTGCAGGTGCAAAATGGGCACATGCCCATTATTACTTACACATGCCACGCTGCACAATCCAGGCACGGAATCGCCAGCGGTTTGCGCTTAGCTTAAAATTGGGGTCCGTTTTCCACTCTACGTATTGCATATTATCATTCATAGACACACATGCCCCCCACAACTAATATTGGGGTCCCGGGTGCGCTCGCCACAGCGCACACCCATTTTTGGAGAGAGTCCTTTCCAATCTACACATGGCAAATGGCATAGCAAGCGGGAAATAGCTCAGTTCCTATTGGCTGAAGGATATTAGACTCAGTTGTTTTCCTGGCAGCATTTTGCTTTGATCCTTTGTGCACACAAAGCCCGGAACAACAGGAAAACCGCCCTGCGAACAGAACAGGAACTGAGTCCCGCACGCTTCGCTCCCACTGGCGTCTGCAGCAAGCCCCTCTGCTGCTCCTGGAGGCGGCTTTTCACTGAGCAGCCTCACTTCGGCGTGGTGTGGCTCACTAGGCAGCTGACGTCAGCGCTGAGCCGCAGCAGCTGCGCCTTGCTTTCCGCAGCAGCCTGTGCAGAGGCAGGGTGGTCAGGTGATCGTTGTCATTCTCAACAGCTGGCAAAGCCGTGCTGGTCCTGTGCAGCGGCGGGACGCACCGTGGGGTGAGGGGATAAAAGACCAGCTGTCCCTGCGAAATGAAGCCATGTTTAAAAATAAACACGTTGTCTCAGGTAAGGCAGCAAGAGGCAGCTGCATAGCTAGGAAGGGGAAACGGATTAAAATTCGGAGTGACAGCGAATTCAGTCTAATAGTCTCTTCTTTTTCTAGGCGAGCTATGAATTCCGGAAGAGGTTTCACTCATTGAAGGCAACTGGGAAATCGGATTCCCAGATGGTGGTTCTTATCTATGGCAATTTTTTTTGTCCTGCTGAAAAGGGCTGTTTAGGGAATAAAGCCCCATGTAATTTCCAGCAGTGACAATTTAATCAGTTTAAAAAAAAAGGATGCCCTTATTTTCATATTTTCATATTTAATTTTTGCACTTGCATGTACATTTCTGTTATCTCCCATCCACATGTTGCTATTTGTCTCTGTAGTGCAGATTTTTTTTTTCCTGTGGGCACTTCTGAAGCCTGACTTGTATGTAAAAAGCTCCAGTGAAAAACCCTCCCTTATTGAAATAGTGAGCTGGCATGCCGCGTGCTTTGTGTGAACATTCTGCTTGCCAGCCCTGGAACACATGATATATACTCGCAGCCTGACATGCTTCTTTTAAATACCAGCCATAAGTGCTCTATAATGCCATCACTGTAAACTCCCAAAAGCACTCTGCATACCACATACGTGACAGCTCAGGAATGGGAGGGGAAAAATAAATGACTGAATATACAAGAAATCAATGCTCTTTGTCCAGCTGATATGCTGAACAATCACACTGTTCATCTTCTATAGATGCCTAACCTGGGCTGCAAGGTGTCTGAAGGCTCGTGAGAACATCCAGCCTTTCAGTGGCTGGATTTAGACTGTTATGCACATTACCCAGCCATTTATGATTCATCCTTTAGGGATATTTGACTTTCAATGGGATTTAGGCTCCTAAGTCATTTCAGAACTTTTGAGAATGTTGCATGCGGTTACAAACGACCAGCCCAACACACACAGTAGACTAGGCTCCCCCTCTCAGTCCTTTTTGTTGAATACATCTTAACCAGCTGTTGCAGCCATTGGACAGGTATAATTTTTAAGGTAGTTTGTTACAGGATCTATCTATTTCATTATGGGTCTACAAACTGAAGGTTCATTCCAACTCCAACTGAAGTCAATGGAAGAATTCTGACTGACTTCAATGGGAGTTAAAAAAATATTTTTGCTATTTACAGAATATTTTGTTTGCTTTTCTGATAGGGCACAGTCCATCACCCTTTGCTCTGATCTGCTCCTGATCTGTAACCAGTTCTGGTCTACCAGCATCATGTGAATGCATTGACTTCTGCTGTGACCTTCTCATTTTCTAATGGAGATTATCTCTTGCTCAGGGGTTCTTGCTTCTGCGATTGCTGTTGCTGTCAATGGTTGCTGTGTTCTGCTGTGCCATCATCTCTCTTACTACCGGATGCCTTGCCCCTCCACTGGAGAAAGCAATGTTTAATATACCTTTTTTAAAACCAATGAACACTTCCCAGCACTGAAAATCACACCAAAGGAATACTATACTGTATGACATTTACTCTCCTTCTGGCACCAGCTGCAAAGGGAGACAATGGTGGATCACTCGTAGGCTACTACAATTTTGTGTTAATCATCTATAGCAGTGGTTCTCAACCTTCTGCCAGGTCGTGGCACACTTGATGGTATATCACGACCAACCCTACAGGACACACCAGCCCACCCACCCAAGGGCAAATCCAGCCATTTCTCCGGTTCTCCATGACACAGTGGTAACACTGTGTGGCGACACAGTACGTGTCCCGACACTGATTGAGAGCCACTGATCTCCCATTCCATAGACTGTGCTGCCGATGTTCTCATTCCTATGCCCATTCTAAGCTTCTGAATCTGAGTGTTTCTTGAGTAATATAATCAGCACCCTAATACCAGCCAAACTAGCAGGCCTGATGCTTTATCCTGTATATTTTTGACTTGTGAGGGTGATGTGGAGGGACCACAAGAAGCCTCTGCCCTTTCTTAACGGTGCAAATGATCACAGAGTGCCTGCTCCCTCCATGCATCCCATGTGTCCCAAAGTGACTCTCTCTCTGACACACACATACACAGAGTACATCTGGGAATGCAGAATTGTGTGGCTTTGCATTGCCTCTTACTCAGGACTGTGCCTCAAAGGTACAATCAAATCCAAATAGTTACTTTGATTACTCCATTTGTGCTGATTGTACACACACCTGTGTACGCTTTCATATCAGTCCCTATGCAAAAGTCATCTAACGTGTCATAGAAAAAAGTACATTTTCTATATCTTTTTAACCAACCTGTAGAAACATAGCCTTGTTAGAGAATTCTGTAGGATGACTAAAAACTCCATAGAAATATGTAGTAGCAAAATCACCCATTTAATTCTGTAGGTTTCTTTAAAGTATTTTCTACAGACCCTTATTGGTTCCATCCCTATTGCATTAAAAAGACTTTTTCATAAAGAAATGTATTAAAAATGTGTGGGTAGTATTAATTGCTCTAAACTTTGGAATCGTTGTGATTTTTAAATATATGTAGGTAAAGAAATTCAAGCTATCACACTCAAATGACAAGATGGGTAAAGTAATATGTTTTATTAGACCAACCTCAATTGTTAGGAGTCAAGAGCACTGTCTGGCTCGAAAGCTTGTCTCTCTCACAAACAGAAGTTGGCCAATGGAAGATATTACCTCATCCACATTGTCTTTTTACTATCCTGGGACCCACACGGCTACCGCTACACTGCAAACACTCAAATGACCTCAGTTGTTTATATGGTGATTCATGATGGCATATTCCACACATGCGCCCCCCCAAGAAATATTTCACGTCTTCAATGGGGACCTTTCTAAATGTCCCAAGCTGAAACTTGATGCATAATGCCAGTTGAGATCAACTGGAAGGAGACTGTGCCCCATCCCTCCCACACCACTGGATGATCTGCATGAGTGGGCTATAATGCTGCTACAGAGCCCCAATGAAAACAATGGGGATCACCAGGGCATCCAGCAATGCAGGCCAGCTGGCAGGATTGAGGCTCACATCTAGATCACTATTAATTACAGTAATTTTAAATATGCAAACACATTTAAATAGACCCAAATCCTGCAAAGGGATCTGAGTATCAACACTTCTACTAACACATGATCTCTCAGGACTCTGAGTGGGAATAAGGTCCACATAAACAGACTTCCTTGAAGGAACAGGGCTCGATTTTATGCCTTTTGAAGTAAATGGTGTCAGAGCTGTGCAAAGCATTCTGTGCTCTGAACAAGAAATATGACATCAGTCAACCTCCACTCAGCAGAAACTGTTCCTATCAGAGAGAAGGAATTGATGATTCAAGAAAAGAAAGAAAGAATAAGGGGTAATGAAGGAATGATGGGAGTCACTGGATGCAGTGTAAGGAAGAAATGGGTAGAAAAAGAGGAAATGGGGGCATTGGTTTCTTATCTGTGGATTTGCAGACTCTAATTATTCTGGTTATTTGGAAACCTTGGATTGAGTCACTGATTCAATGCAATCAGATACTGTAGGAATGAAAACTTAGAAATGCCTATGATAATTGTAATTCATAAAAGCTATATTGTCCAGAAATAGAACTAGTAGGTTGTATAGTGTATATATAATGTTTTTAAATGAAAGAGTGTGTTGGAAGGGTACTTGATGGCTCAGGTAACTATTAATGGTTTACAGAGTGTTTTGCCTCTACCTCATAAGTAAATTTGACTCCAGCTGAGGTTGTTTCTGAATAGAAGTTGTAATTATTTAATAACCTAATAAATAATGTATATTAAATGTATGCATTAAAATAGGCCAGTGGAAACAAATGAGTGTTTTACAGTTTAGAAAGGAGAGAGTTTCAACTAGTCCATCCCTACAAGAAACTTGAAATTCATCTAAAATTGCCTTTGTGTTATATACATTTATTCTGAATCACTACTCATGTTCCATGAAACATTTAATCTGAAATTTCTCCTCTGAAGCAGTTAGCATGTGGCCTATGGTTAATGAAGATAGAAGCTTTTCTATTGGAAAAAAATAATCTAAGTATAAGGTCAGGAGGACTCTTCAACCAATGGACCAGCACCTAACTGGCTGAAAATTTACAAAATGCTTCATAATTAATTTCTGCTAAACTATGTGTAACAGATTTATGGTCTGTTTCCCCCAAACTGTCCCCCCCTGCCATCTTTTTGGTGTGAACTGCATCCTTTGGAAATTCCTGTGCCTTGATGCATCATTGGATTGGCTAAAGACATCACTTTATGTCAGTATGTCACATTGATATTTCATACCATTAAAAAGGATTTGACACATCATTGGAGAGACTCATCAAACAAAACAAAATGCACACTGTAGCGCTTCTTTGAAAAGACGTTGCGAATACTGCAGATTTTCATTTAACTAAAAATGAGATTTTAAAACTCTTCTTAAAAAGTATACTACATACTTTAAAAATATGCTTATAAAATAACAAGTGCATATTGTTTGTGTGTATGGTTGGAAATAAGAAAAGAGGTATTTGAATACGTACACATAAGCCAATATAGGACCCAATTTGGCTACTCTTTCTTCTGGTGGCTAGAATTTTACTCTGGGAGTAGTCTTATTTATTTTAATGGGCTTCTGCATGAGGAGCTGCAGAATCTGGCCATTGGTGAATTTATAAAAACTGTGAAACTGAAATATTTGGATGAATTGCTTTTTAGTAGCATTTCCTTGAGTAGAAGAATTCGCTTTAAAATCATGAGAGGTTATAGTTGACCCCAATCCACCACTCAGTCTGTGTTCCCTTGGGGTCAATGTGAAATTTTTCCTGTGTAGGAACTGCAGGTGCAGGACAAAATTTTCTCTTACACATCATCATGGAAAAATAATGGGAAATCACCTTTTATAATCAATATTTATCAACATGAGACACCACCTGTCTTCAGTCGTTATTCATAAATATGGCAAACACTTATCCAGTATGTTAATTGAAAGATTATATAAATTTAAGCTGTACAGTGGTAGCAAACAGAACATGGGCAAGAAAAGTAAAAAGAAATGATTGATGAATAAACAGAGCACTTTCCATAACATTAGGTGTGTACACTTGAGCTTTCCAGGCAACAGAACTCTACATTGAAGAGTATGTGGGAAAGAATACTGAGCACTCACATAGGCACCATGCAGAGACTTTTACTATAAAAATGCAAAGTTGAACAATTTATTTCACTTATTAAACAAGAATACAAACATATTCTTTAACATTAGGTGTAAAATGCCTTCATGTTCTAGCTTTTTCCAGAACAAACCTATTTATTGAGAGAAATGCTGTTCTCCATCAAATATGGAAAAATTCGATTCTCCTTAATTCTTCAATTTTCTGTGCCTCTCAGAATTAGGTCTGTCAGGTCATAGTTAAAGATGAGAAGAGTGCTTAGAAATCATGATTCCATTCATTGCAGTTAGCAGGTAGGATGTGAGTGTTCAGTGCAACCGAGAGATTGGCTGTGTTTTATCAACTTTCTATATTTGTAGGTTTTCAAAACATCTACCAAATCCTATGGCACTCAAGAATGATGCATCAAAAGTCAAATAGTTCCATATTATATTTAAGCAGTTTAAATAATATAGATGGACGAATGGGGAAGAGAGGGGGAAAAAAATCAATGTTTTGGCCCCATGGCCGTCTTTGGATTATACTATTCCCTTGGAAGGATGCAGGGATCTGAAAACTGCCTTTTTGACCACTCTCCTGTATGTAATCTTAAAAAGCTTAATAAAATATGTCATTACTGAACTTCAGTGTTGACTTCTTGGAGTGCCATATGACTTGTTAGCTAGGTTGCTGATTTGTAATGATATGAGGAATATTCCCTTCATCTCTGATTAATCACCTACATTGAAGTCTGAGACCAATATCACAATTTTGTTGTGGAGGAATGGGTGTTGAACTCCTTTTGATATTTTGGGTGTTGAAAAAGATTTTCTGATGACATTCAGAATGTGTTCCTTTCCAGTAGGAACAAGAGCAAGGGATGGAAAGACAGAAGATTTGAGAGAATGAGATGTGGCAGCATCAGAGTGTTATTGCTCTGTAATAATCAAAAGAAGTGCTACCATCTTACAAAATTATTAAATTGCATGAGATAACCATGTGCATATGGCCAAGGAAAGAATTTCTTTGCTGCTGAACACAGACAGTATTGAAAACAACCTATTGATTTTAATCAAAATGCACTAACCACCTCCTCCTTCACACTTTTATCTTTACATTTCCTGTGTGTCAATACTATTTGTAAAATAACTACCATGTTCTAATATTTTTGTGATGTAAAGAGGCTTTTTGATGGGGGGGCATTTTCCTCTTTAAAAAAAATAATTTAATTCATATGAGAATTTATTGCAGGATTACTCACTGTGATTTAGAGGAAAAAGAGTGTAATAATAGTGATCCATGCCAGTGTTGTTGTCAATTCTTGCGATTTTATGCGAGTCTCAAGATATTTGGTGCTTCTTTTAAAGCCACAGATCAACGCTCAAGTTTCATTTTTTAAAAAGGAATTTCCGACCCTCCTAGTTATGGAGAACATTTGACAATTTGATCCCCTAAAGCAATGATTTTCAAACTTTTTTCCTCGGGACCCAGTTGAAAAAAATCATTTATGCCCACAACCCAACAAATTACATCTTTGAGCAATGCATTCCAGTCCTTTGGTCGCAGCAGCAGGGGGCGCCACGACCCAGTGACTTGGAGGCTGCAACCCAGTCCTGGGGCCCAACCCTAAGTTTGAAAACCACGGCCCTAAAGGCTCACACTTTAGAAAACAGATGAAACATCCTCCCGCCTTTTTTGTTGTTGTTAATCTTGTTATTTTTTTTTTTTTTAAGTCCCATGATTTTTCAGGCCTTACTCATTATTTTTTAATACTTGGGGTTGGCAATTCTGCTTGTGGGAACTTCAAAGACTGGCAAAATCCTTTAGTGTAAGTTTATGTTTCACCAGAGTCCCTGTGTAGGAATTCCTGATGACTTTATAAGCACCAAAGTGATATTATACTTACACAGAACCACAAAGACAGTACATCTTTGCATCAGAGTCCCACAGCATGTCAGACCTCCTGTTACCTCTCACAGGAAAGTCTCTTGTGACAAATCCATGGACCTCACACTGTTCTTCATGAGTCCTTATAGTGTTTACATTGTCCATATGATCCCTCAGAGTTTTACACGGCTGTATCAAACTACTTTAAAATTCACCACCCATCCTCCCGCAAAAATACTCAGAGGCACCATTTCTCTTTGAGAGGAAAGGAGTAGCACATTTGAAGACTCTAGGCCAAGCCAGTATTTTTGAGCTATGATGCACCGAGAGAATCTCTCTAATTTTTTTTTCAAAATATCGAATGTCACCAGTGCCTGTTTCAATTCTCCACCAAGCCCCTTCCTCCACCAAAATATCTCCTCTGCCAGAGAGAGGACCACACATGAAAATTTCACACAGATTGGTTTATAGTCAACCAGCAGTCAGGGAGATGGTCAACTAAAATCAAATCTGTAACAGAAACCAAGTCACAGCCTTAGTCTCTCCACAATTAAAACAAAATCTGTGAGCCTGCTCCTGTGAGGCACTGGACCTTCCTCAGCCTCCTTTTACTTCAGTTCCAGTCCTTCTCCCATGCAAGATCAGGCCTTATGTCATTATGAAAATAGCATTTTATTATGATTTATTATTATTACCATCATTGTGAAAACTAGTCTTATTTGTATTCCAGGTTATTTTGTTTACCCAAATTTAGCTTGCTTTTTTTTTTTTTTTTTTTAACTGAGAGCGGAGTGGATCAAGGAGAAAAGGAAGTTTGTGCATGAAAAACCATCACTGCTTAACTCCTGGCCTCAGTATCCAGGGCTGGGCTGATGAATGGGCAGAAAAGTAGAAAAAGAAGCCTTCCCCACGAGCCATGGAGTGGTTGCAGAGCTTTTCTGTGCACATGTCCCTTCCCGGGAGGAAAGGCTGGGAAGAGCTATACTGCCTCAGATCCACCAGACCTTTCCACCTCCTGCCCAGCCTATCTGTGTTCTGTGTGTGCTGTTGCTTGGAGAACTTACAGAGTAGGGCTTGATCCTTTCCAGACAATACAAAGCCCACATCCAACTCTCGCCCATTGCATGGTAGAACTGCAATTGTTGCATGGCCAAACACCTCTATATGGCCACAAAGGAGGGGTCTGGAGTTGTCCTCTAATGTAGGTTTACTGACCCTAACCACTACAGTGAATTTCATCCCTTGTGACTATCTCTAGCCAGTTAAACATGGAAAAATGCAGAAGGCTGGGTACACACATTAACGGTTGAAAACAGGTTCATACAGTGGGCCAAATCCTGCAGCCCATTGTCCTTGCTCAGACAAGTCCCATGTATGTCAAAGAGGAGCTAAAACTGAGGAGGGTTCCAGGATCCTTGGCCCTTCTGGAAACCAAATTAATGAAAATATTCATAGAGGCTGAATTTGCAAAGCACTAATAAATTGTGATGTGATGTGATTCCTCTGACTGATAATGCACTAGAATATCAGTTATCCAAACAGGGCACCCTGGTAACTTAAAAAACTGAGTTACAATGAGGGTTAGGGTCTGATGCAGAATAATACCTTCATTTTTAAGTGTCTGCAATACAGCTTTATATTATAATAAAAACCAGAACTTAAAGTCGAATGCCAGCTTTTTGTTTGTTTTAGGCTTTCATGTTGACCTCTGCTCTACAAAAACTTAAAATCTGTTTTACATTAGAAGCTGCAGGGATATGAGAGTACATGGGAAAAGGACGGGTCTGGGAACCTATAGAGAGGACCTGGTAAATTTGTGAACTCCAGTGGTATTGATGGCACAGCTGAAGACCAACAAACAGCAGGTGACAGAAAGGATTTAAATATAAATAAGGATACTTTGAAGTTACTGGTTTTTATTGATTGTGTGAATATTTTCAAAACAAAGCCGCCATTTGTAAAAATATATATATATAAGATCCCAAAGCTACAAAGTTCCAAGACAGCAAAAGAAAAGGTATTAGAGGAAACTAAGCACACAGAAGTGCTTCATAGTGTTTATATTTATTCATTGTTTAAATACATGAACCAAGTTACCCAATTTTTTTATATTAAAAATAACACAGTTATTTGATTTCAGATGATCTGTTAAAATCACTCTCTGGGACACCTATCAAATATGATCAGTGAGAATCACCCACTGGTGGGACTAATACAGGGGTGTGTACATGCATATCCAACTGCAGAGCCTAAATTTAAGTGCATGCATAATTGTAACATCTTATTTTTTAAATCACCGATGTTTCAAACAACACTGATGTCCTTACAATTATGCATTTGCCCTAAAGTGTCTTTTTAAAATTAGCATTTAAATATTTGAATTCACAAGTCATCCTTTATTAGCTAATTAAGAACTACACTTTTTTTGCAAATTTGCAATTCAATACGCAAAAAGATGAAGATCATTTGTGTTATCTGTGTATGGTTTAACAGTGAAAATATTAACCACTCTTCTGACAGTGCTGATGTTTCCCAGTAAAGGTGCCTTTCATTAAATTCTGTCTACTGGGGTCAGAACTCGTATCAATGCATTCAGTTGTGGGGGAGTGTCAGGGAGGGAGTCCTCCGCAGAGCCCCCAGGTGGGGAAATCTGGGGTTACAGATGCAGAGGTGTCAACAAAACTTCGTGGGCTCCCCTCCTCTGAATTACTGAACTGCCCTTGGAACTCAGGGCAGCCTGGCCTAGCGGCCACAGGGTCAATATATCAGCCCTCGGGTCAGGGCAGTCCGGCCCAATGACCACGGAGTCAATATACAAGCCCCCAGGTCAGAGCAGTCTGGCTTAGCAGCCACAGAGTCAATGTCAAGCTCCTGGGTCAGGGCAGTCAGGCCTAGCAGCCACAGAGTCAATATACAAGCCCCTGGGTTGGGGCAGTCCAGCCTAATGGCCACAGGGAGGGCGGTGCCCGGGTAGGGGGGATCAGGCCCTCCCATTCCACTGAGCCCCAGCCCAGGGCCCTATGGATGCCAGAGTTATGGCACTCCGACAGCGGGGATCCAAACCAAAACACGCTGGCTTCACCCCCAGACCCCACAATCCGGGCCCCTGGGCTGCTTCCTACCCGAGCGGAGGGTGGTCCTCCTGCATGGTCCTGGTCTGTGTCTCCTTCAGGGCTTCCCCGGCTACCGTCTGCATCTGCAGGTGGGCCTCAGGGCTCCAGTTGCAAGATGGCTACTCCTGGTATCCCCACACAGCATCAGCATCTCCCTCTCTAGCTGCTTGGGGCTGGTCCCGTTCCTGAGAAGGGGCTTCAAGTGGAGGTCCTTCCTCCTCACCAGTCAGCCCCAACTGAGCTGAGCTGCCCTCTTTTATGCTGGGACAGCAGTCTGAGCATGCCCAGTAGGGCTCAAGGGGCGGGGCCTCCGCCACCCACAGAGTTTGTTGGGCTTCTTTAGTGCGGGGTAGGCTCACCCCGTCACAGGAAGAGAATGGGGTTTACAGTGGCACAGTAACAAAAGTTGTAGATAGTAATCTAAAAAACTGAAGTTTGTGAAATATAATGGTTTGCTGTTTGTTAGAAAATAGGTGTGTGTTTTCCCATAAGATAATCCATCACATTGCCTACTATGAAAAATAAAAATCCAATAAGACACAGAATTAGAGTAGTAACTGTCTTAAGTGCAACAGATGAAATCCAAGCTAGTTGAACTGAAATGTCACCATTCAAATGACAGTCCTTTCTATGTATCATTCAGATCATTTACTTAGAGCTCAATTTAACTGCATGTTACAATCCGGTCATGCAAACACTTATCTGTATGTGCAACTTTTCTTAAAAGTACAGGCCTATTCACTGTGAGAAAAGTTACAGGTTAGAATAAAGTTTCATGTAATAGGAATATGCAGCAACATACTGTGAACTAATTTCTAAGACATGATGTTTCTAAGAAGACCATGTATTTGCCATTGATATTAAGTTTTTCTGATCCCAGTGGTTACTGAAGCTATTAGATGAAAACCTGGATGTGTCCATCTTCAAAAGGCAAATTCATGTAGAAGTAACCTAAGATTTTTTTTTTTAAAGAAACACCTGGAGTGATAAACAGAATTCTTTCATTGTGAAGATACTGAACACTACAATGAAATCAATATACATTGGATCATATACAGATAGACTCTTGTGTATATAAGCACAACATAAAAATGTGAATAGGAGCGGGAGAACACAGTGACATGTAACCAAAATAAAAGGAATACTGATAAGAAATCACCACCTAATTTCCGCTTAGTTACAGGAGTAAGGCCTAAAAACTTGGACGGTTAAGGATCACAAGCCATGGGAAATGTCCTTCCACAAAATTAATGGAAAGTGGATTAAAGACATGGAATTCCCATCCTGACATGGTGCTCCATGCTTCCAATTTCTCTTCCATGTCCCTTTCTAAAATCCACCACTTTCATCAAGTCTATCAATCCTGATTAATTAAAACATGTTACTCTTTATCTTTTAAAATCCCTAAAGACTCTGCAGTGTTGTATGATTCTTTCATCCTCTGGCCACTTCTATGTATTGATTTCTGTCTACTTATGTTTCAGTTCTGCCCTAATTACAATGGTGCAATTACTGCTGAGGTTTATAAGAGCCAGAGGTGCACCTGCATAAGCAAGGGTAGAATTGGGCCCTCATCCTAAGTCCACCAGAGTGCAGAATTGTGACTAAGGATTGCCAGCAGCATCCTATGCCTGTCCCCATTAGCACTTCCCCCTCACTACAGGACCCTGGTAAATTGACAAGGTTAAAGAAGTTAAATAATCTGATGGCTGAACATCCTGCACTATGAATGGAGTTAAGTGAGAGAAGTTTGTGCAAACCTTTCCCACTCTCTCAACCAAGGAGCTGTTGCCGCACTTGGTGCAATATATGCTTGAGGCACGGCAGCTGATATGGATGCAAGATTGGTATTCAGTGTTGTCCTTCTCCTAGATGAGGTACCAACCAACAGTGAGCAAACCTGACAGGTCTGAATGGGAACAGTGAAACATTTCCAGCCTTCACTAGTCTTGTGAAAGTGTGGGTAACCCATAAACTACCGGGATCATGGTGGAGTCTTCATGAGCAAACAATGTAGAAGAACACATTGGTGTCAAAGCTAGTGATAAACTATTGGTTATAGAACCAGAAATCTCATCTCTTTATCTATGTTACAAATTATTTTGAGGTCCTCTTACTTTCACTGGGTGAAATCCACTTCACTTACATAGCTTAATGTCTGTAGGAAGCAGAAATGTAGGGGTTTCAGGTGGTCAAATCCACCCATACTCTCCAAACTGGGGCTGTTAAGTCATTAAGGGTGAAGTGGTGGCCTGAGACCATTCATCTCACTCTTGCAGAGTATTGGGGATTCTGGATCTGCATAAACATAAATCCCATGGTCCTGCCCGTAGCCCATCTATAAACTACATCTGTGACTGACACCCCCTACCCACCAGACCATATGTGGGCAGCTGCAGTTCTTCAATGCATCTAGAACATGAGTTTTTAGATGGGAAGTCTTCGTGTTTTCTCTCTGCCCCAAGGATGAATTTCTCCATTATGACTAGATGTTCTATGATATTAACAAGGCCATACTGTACATAACCCCTTCAGGGAAAAGATCCTTCCTATGGTTGCACATGACATAAATATAATTCAAAGTCATTTCGAAAGCATAAAGCCCCTCCATATAAACTCTTTCCATACCATCTTTGGACAGTTGGACACCATATAATAGTGAAATTATAAAATATTTTAGAGGTAAAGGCATTGTAGGAGTTTGAGATACAGAACAAGTTCTTGTTGCTTGTGCTATGTTAAATAAGTTAGCAGATCAATTTTTCTCTGATGATTTATTAATGTGACATTGGCCGAGGAGAACTCATGCTGAAAGTCAAGGTGAATCTAACTTTATTTTAAAATACCAACGTGAATAAGATAGTCTTCTAAAATTTATAAGACACACTTTATAAAATTTATGTAAAAGCAAGATGCACTTGAATAGTGAGGGAGGTATACATTCCTAGAGCATCACTACTATTATTAATTATTATTATAATGTTATCATGCAAGCAGCGCATGTGTTATAACAGGAGACAGTATGGGCTTCCCAGCCACATCACAGAAAAAGTGTCAGACATCTTAAATCCTTTTATATTTTTATTGTTTCATATTGTACAATATGTTGGGAATGGCATGTACAGTGTTATATCACTGCTTCATAGGAAGTTTCCTGAAGGGATAGCTCTCAGACTATTATATGGACAACTGTGCTAAGATCAGAGAAGCTGTTGGGTTTAATCGTCGTAATTTTGCTGCCATTAAAGACATGATCATGTGATTTAATAGCTGGTATAGCAGTTCTTCTCTATTCACTCATTAAACAGAGAGGTCTTTTTGCACTGGTGAAGCAGGAGAAAGGTATTTAATGTCGAAGTGAGGTGAAGCAAAGCTGAAGTGAAAGAGAAAGATGAGATTTTAATGAATGGCATTAAATAGATGTAATATAACAACATGTACGGACTCTAGATTTCTGTATTGATTAGTTACCCAGTTTTGAACTTCTGCCCTCTACCTCCTAATATAAACTCTTTTTTCTCCGTCATCTGAGGAGCCCAAAACATAATCTTCATCCACATTGATTCCTTTGATCATCACCTAAATAAAGTGATAAAGCCTGTATTTATATCTACCAGGAGACCAACTGTAGATGATGAAAACAGCCATCACCAAGAGGTATAATTCTCTGCCACGGTGTATATCAGTATTTTTCTTAATTATTTTTGACATTTTATCTATTACTCCATGAGCTTTCTCAAAGGACTGAAATAAAGGGGGAAAAATAGCTTATGTGCCATAGATGAAGAAATACATCTTCTGTAAGTAATTCCTAGTAGAAATCTTACAGGGTCAAGAAAGATGCAAGATGGTATCATTTATTACTCTTTCCGTATTGGTCATCTAAACTTACAGCTGCAGCAGAAGCCGAGAGCCTGACCTGCTTCCCCTTAGTCTATATGAAGTGGGAAGAACAGCAGTGTAGAAATGGAAACAGCATTATGGAGGAAAGTAAAGTCTGGAAATGTCCAATGTCCCTCATTACAATTTGCAAAGGGGTAGCCGTGTTAGTCTAGTTCAGAAAAACAAACAAGGAGTCCTGTGGCACTTTTAAAGACTAACACATTCATTTATCGCACGAGCTTTCGTGGGAGAAAATCCCACTTTGTCAGACGCTTGAATGTCAGCCTCCAAATTGCCTGCCCCCTACACTAGCCCAGTGTCCCCTCACTTGTATACTTGGAAATTAATGACATCAGAAACAACAAGCCAGGCAACTGAGATTCTAAAAAGAGCTTTTTACTCTGAAGTTAGGATCAGAGGATGAAGACTCCAAGGGTATGTCTACATTTGCACCTTAGGTCGAATTAACAACACTTAAGTTGACCTACAGAACGTTGCGTCCACACTGGACACTTCCTTAAGTTGACTTAAGCGCTTCCTTAAGTTGACTTAATACCTCCACCTCTGAAGGTTGACTTAACGCCTAAGTTGATCTTGTTAGGTCGACTTAAAGTCGGTGTGGATGGGGAAGAGCCCTAAGTGTCTTCCACTACTATTGGTAATTGTATGCTTCTCTGTTTATGTGCTCTCTTTATTAACTATTTGATTAATAAATCCAATCAAAGTTGACATCTGTAGTTTGTTATTATTAAATAATTCAAACTAGAGAACATGTCTCACTAAACATATAATCATAGTCAAAATCCCTACCAATTATTGGCTATTGATTAATTAATTTTGATTATTGAGAAATTATTGATCACTGATCATTGGTTGTCAACAAATGGTGTCCGAACAGGGATCTTGACCGGTACTATTGATTGGTCTGGCAGCGTGGAATCATGATCGGCCTTCCAGATAAAGGACTGAATAATGTAGAGAAGTGGTCTCTGACTGGAATGTTCAAGCAGGAAGCGTGCTGCAGCACACTCTGGAGGCAGTCCTTTTGGATCTGTTAGATACATGCATGTCAGAATAAAAATAGTGGAAAGGTTAACCAGAAAGCGCAGACTAAATAAATCAAAATGCTACTTTGGCAAAATGCCTTACAGAACAATAGCAGAATCAGCTGATACGAGATTAATATAATATTAAAACTTTATCCCCTATTTATAAGCCACTAATGAAAATATAAATAAGGATTTTTCTTGTCTCTTTATAACAGTATTTTTACAGCAAAAATGAAAGGGTAACAGGCAATGTACCGTAATCATTTGATTTGTATTGTTTACATTTTGCTTTTAACTAATTTAAGCCTTTAAGATTTTATTATTATGTTTAACAATGATAATTAGACTGCAGAGGGACCATTTATCTTTGATTACAAATTGTTTTATAAGTTGTCATCTGACCATTAAAACTTTTTATTTTGTTTCAGCAAAATAAGCTTTGCATGCATAATTATATAAAGAAAATCTTTTTACTTTTGTGGTGCCACACTATTTTAATATTATAATTGTGTCATAGCCATTACTAAATTATAATATCAATTCAGTTGTGCTGCAAATGTCAGTTATAAATATATGTAGGTATATTTTTGCCTCAATGTAATTACAAACAATTTTTTTTTCCTCCTGATCAAAACATTTTGTTGAAGGGAAGGAAAAATATAAGGAAGAATCTTTGATATTAATGTAAAATAATATTAATAAGACCACAGTCTTTTCTCTTTAAGTTGTTATAAACCTGTTTGCACCTTTCTTAAATTCTAATAAGATAGCTATGTTCCTGCTTATCAAAAGACTGGTTAGATGTGTCCTACTTCAGGGTGTCTGTGGATAAGTTCCCCAGAAAAGATACCTTTTATAAACTTTGAAAATTGTTATTCATTATCATTTTATGTTCATCATTGATAGGAGCCACTGGATGCTCAGCCCTTTTGAAATCAAGCCAATTATTTAGATGCTTACAAATGGATTTAGGTGCCCAATATTAACCAGTCTTTCAAATTCAAGTGCCTACACATAGGCACTTTTTGTTATAAGAGCCCAGAATGCTAGACACCAGCTGGCTCTGTCTTTTGGTCTTGTCCTTGCATTAGGGAGTTGGTGACATTGTCGGTACTGGAGATGTTGATGCTGAGCCCAGTGCCAAATCTGTTGGTACCAGGGGTGAAGCTGTTGTCTGTCTCAATGTTGGTATAGCAGCAGCTAGTGCCAAAGGCTATGTCTACACTTGAAAAATTAAGTCGACCTTGTTAAGTCGATTTAACAGCAGAGATAGCCGTTATACTGGCTTTAAGGCTTAAGTTGACCTAAAGAGGTGGTGTAATTAAGTTGACTTAAGCTTCTTTTCTCCTTAAGTTGACTTAAGGAAATGCTTAAGTCGACTTAATAAAAACCCAGTATGGATGTGGCTTTGTTTAGGTCGACTTAAGCATCCTTAAGTCGACCTAACTTGCCAGTGTAGACATACCCAAAGATCCCCACTGCTGGGCTGATCAAATTAAATTAAAAGAATTAATTAAGGTAAGGAAGAAGATATATTTCTTTATAAAACTAGTCCAAAAAATGATTCTGAAACTCAGAGATGATACCAGGTCAGCCACTTGCCAGGATTCTGTCTTGCTGCCATGGGCAGTAAGAGCAAACTGAAGTTGTATCGCAGTTATTCTGCCTTTTATGCCCATAGGAACATAGGCTATGTCTACACTTGTTAATTTAAGTTAAGTTGACTTAACAAAGTCGACTTTAAGTCAACTTTGTTAAATCAACTTTGCATGTCCACACTCAAATTTTAAGTCGACTTAGAGGGGACCCCACAAAATTCACCTAGAGCATCCACACTGGATGCCTCGGTCAACTTGTAGGGGCTAGGTGGACCTGGGACAGATCCACGGTGGTGGGGGGGGCACCCTTTGCCAAGTGCCAGGGGGCTCAGCCTTTTCCCCATTGTACCGGGGTACAATAGAGCAAAGGGGGACAGGGACCCTGCCAGGGCAGAGGGGCAGAGTGGGCAGGGCTCTGCCCTGCCCTTTGGGGGGGCATGCCAGGCTGTGGCTGTGCCAGCCACCCTGGCAGGGAGGGCAGTGGGGAAGCCCTGGAGCCCCCTAAAGTCGACTTAAAGTCAACTTAGGGCTACTCCATGTCCACACTGGCTAAGTCGTCTTAAAACGAGGTTTTATAAAGTTGACTTAATTTTTCCTTAAGTCGACTTAAGCAGCTGCTTAAGTTGACTTAAGGAAAATGTAGTGTAGACGCAGAGTAAATTAAGTCGACTTAAGCAAGCTTAAGTCGACTTAATTTGTAAGTGTAGACGCACCCATAGGGAGCACAGGTGGCTCTTCTACTGCTCACCAGAAAAAAAATCCAACATCTCACACAAGGGGTACATACACACCTATGGTGGGATCAACATACTCATAGAAGAAACATATATTTTTAAACATAACCCTTAGAGTCTAGTGCACAGTTCTACAGCCTGGGTAGTTAAAAGTTCCACAAGTAGAGATTCATACAGTAAATGGGTAGCTGTGTATAAGATGAGAGAATATTCTTTCATGTGAATTTAATGTTTGTGATAATTGCTAGATTAATTGGCCCGGAGAATAGACCCCACTATATAGCTACAGGACAAATCTGCTGAGTTCAATATTGGTAACAATTTCTCACTCTGCACAACTTATATGCCTGAACTAGAGGGATCACATCCAGCAGTCTCACTGTGTCAATTCTGAGACCACCAAAAAGGGTGTCAGCTAGTGTCATATGTGGTGGTGGTTTTGGAAACAGGACACATGCCTGTTGGGAAACATACTAAGACCACAAACTCATTTCATATGTTGTAAGCCACCAAACAGCTATTGTACAGAATAATATATTTTAAAAATTAGTGCAGTAAATGACAAGTTCTCTTTTATTATTCACTGAAGTCATAGAAAATAAGGGTATAGAGAAATGAAACCTTTTTGATACTAATGATAAAACCCTTAAAACCTTCCTACTGTATTTAAATGAAATCTATTTACCTTTTATACAGTTTGAATAGATGCTTTTTAATTATTGCTAATTGTTTAAGATATTGTTGTATGCCCCTGAAGATTTAAGTTGAACAAATTTAATTCCTTTAAAACCTCCTTCGGTTACAGGCAATACAGTAAGCAGCCCCATAGGTATGGCAGTAAAGATAATCATAAAAGCATAAAGCATTTAAATGAGAAGAGCATGGAATCCTTCCCATTAGAATGGGATGGGGGAGGGTGGAAGAGGGTGGAAGAGGGGGGGAGAAAAGGCTGTGTGTTTTGGAGACACAAGAACCAAACCATGAAACAGTTGAAACATTTAGGATGACTGTGAAAAATGTCTATGTTCACTTGTTAAAGAGTGCGCTGGGGCAGACTAAAGCATATGAATGGTTCTTTCACAGGTCACAGATTCTATTCAGTTCTTGGACATTGTTATTGTCCGACAGAAATAGATGGGCCTAATTAATATTCTGAACATACCTGAGAGAACATTCTTCAGGAAATCATCCTCTGGTGGTTTAGGTTTGGGTTTTTTTGTTTTTTAAACAGCAGACATTAAAAATTGTGTCTAGTTTATATACTATAAACACAATGAGAGTGTTAAAAGTTTAATGAAGGGCCTTCTACGAATGGATTCTTGCTTATGCAGATTTTTTTGTTGTTTGTTTTGTTTTTTAATTTTAGTAACCAGTAATGCCATGCAGATTAAAACTGAACTGTGCAGTCATTTTGCAAGTAATTTTATTTCTGCTACTTTTTCTGAACATCATATAACACTTACCATAGAAATTACATATTTAGAGCACTCTAAGCAAGCTGAAGATTAACATCCCTGGTCAGCAATTTAAGGTATTTCTCAGATGCTAAATATTTACCCAATTTCCGCATCCTCTGATACAAACTGGGTCGTATGCTTTGAAGATAGTATGGTTATAGAGACCCAGATCTTGTTTAATGTGATCCATGTGATTGGACTGTGTGCTCCTGCAGAACTGCGTTAAAGTTAATGGGATTCTGAGCAGGCACAGCAGTTCACAAGTATGATCACAATACAGCAGTGGTTCCCACCCTTTTTGGCTTGAGGGCCACAGATATGATTTTTACAGTCCTGAAGGCCCTCCAGCCTCTGCCAGCACTGATCTCCCATCTCCCTTTCTGCAGCAGGGAAACCGCACACATCTTGGGGTACGTCTAAACTGGAGGCTCTGTTAAGTAGACTTAACAAGGTCGACTTTAAGTTGACTTAAAGTCAACCTTGTTAAGTCGACTTAGAGATTCCACATTGAACACTCCTGTTGACTGCCTGCGTCCACACTGGCAGGTGCTAGGTCGACGGAGGAGTGGTGCATTGTGGGTAGCCCTGGGTGGCCAATTAGGTCAACTTCAGGGTACTTCCCATCCACACTGGCTTAAGTCGACTTAATAAGGTCGACTTAAGCATTAAGTGGACTGTAAGAGGTGGTGTTATTAAGTCGACTTAAGGAAGCGCTTCACTCGACTTAATAAAAGCCCAATGTGGATGTAGCAGTCTGTAGGTCGACTTAACCTTCCTTAAGTCAACTTAAGGCTCCAGTGTGGATGTACCCCTGTCGCCTTGTGCACTCCACCTGGTCCCTAGGCAGTGGTTCCTTTCTGTAGCCTTCTGTCCAGAGGGACAGAAGATCAGTGCTCCCCTCCCTCTGGCTCCCTTTGGTATCAGTAAGGAGCTTGCACCAGTCTTTTAGCTCTGCAGAAAAGTGTTCCAGCTGGTCCTTAGACAGTGGCTCCCTTCTGCAACCAGCAGGAGGGAAGTCCTGGGTCGCTCTGAAAGCCCCCACAGGTCACTTTTGGCCTACGGGCCACAGATTGGGAACCACTACAATACAGGACCTATAGTAAGTGAAATGAATCATTGATTACAAATTTAATATACAAAGGATAAGGTGTGGTCTAATGGATAGGGCACTGGACCAGAACTCTGGAGAGTTTAGTTCTTTTCCTAGCTCTGCTGGATGACAGTGGATCAGTCTCCATACATATGTTTCCATGTGACCAATTGTCTCTTCGGACTGCAAGCTCATCAAGGCAGGGATTGCTCTTACTTAGGTCCCATCTATACTAGCGTGTATACTGGCAAAACTTTTGTTGTTCAGGGGTGTGAAAAAACCCCACCCTGAGGCAACGTAGGTTTTGCTGCATAAATGTTTGTATAGTTGCATTATCTCAAAGGGAGAAAGCTCTTCCGCTGACATAATAAAACCACCTAAACAAGCGGCGGTAGCTAGATTGGTGAGAGAATGTCTCTCCTCAACATGAGCTATAGCTATAGAGCTATCCCACAAACACTGATGCCAGCAAAAGTCATGTCACTTAGGGAGGTGTTTTTTAATACCCCTAAGCGACAAAAATTCTGCCAACATACGTGCCAATGTAGACAAGGCCTTAGGGATTATACAGTACTTAGCAAAATGGGGCCACAAGGCACCATAAATAATAATAATAATAATAATAATAATAATAATAATAATAATAATAATTAATAGAGTTTAAATCTGCTTTTAAATGTATATAATTTGATTTAAAATACTGTAAAACTCTATGAATATCCATATGCAAGCTCAGCTAGAAATAACACTAGTTCTAAGGCCTGATGCTGCAGCTTTGAAATCAATGGCAGTTTCGCCGCTGACTGTACGGGAGCAGAGCAGGCTCAGAATATGGTCTGTCATCAATTCATCATTCAAACTGCCTTTGTGTATTTTGCATTCAGGAGCCATCTCATTACAATTACTTTTCCTCATTCACAATGTGTGCTGCATACAGATATAAAGAAAAGCAGATGACTAATTATCACACCTATTCTCCATTCATGCATATGGGGAGTTTTGGGAGTTACTCCCATACATAAAGACCCCCCCAACCCCCCTCCCTCCCCCCCCCCCCCCCCGCAACAAGGAGCAAAAAGGTACTGATTTGATGTTTTGTATAAAGTAGTTTTATAACAGCAATCAGCTGAAACAAAGAAACTATTAAGGGAAGGCAAATATTTAAATAACTGTCTACTAAAATACCTGCAAATAGTCAAGGAGTTCAGCCCAACAGCATGTCCTTAAAAAAAGAGTCAAGTGTCTGGTTCTCAAACCTCGATACAGCATATCCAGAAAAACATCCCATTGAAATCAATAGGGCCATTCATTTCAAAGACAGAGACTAACTTTGTCTTGCCACTTTACAGCCCCTTGATAGCATTTCTCCTTTTCATTGTCTTTTAGATATAGATTGCCCGTGCTCTAACTATCACAAAAGCTACTAGTAACAAATACCCAAAGATATAACTGATGCATAAGTGCATCTAGGGATAAATACATTATGGACAATTAATTGTCATCATACCTCTCAATTACATTTCTACCTTCTTATTTAATGTACACCTGTGGCTTGTTAGTGATGAAGTAAGCATTGTAAAGCAACTCCAAGGTTCAAAGCTAGCGCTGCAAAATCTGTTTTTCCCTTTTTTAAAATGTACTTTACATAAATGTGGAAAGAAGCACACACAGACAAGAAAAAAAAATTAGGAGGTCTTCCTGAACCGTGAGCATTAAAGATCACTGGAAGTGTTTAATATTTCTAGTATATCACATATGAAAAAAAAAAATTTGCATTTAGTATAGGGCCAGAGCCTGATTTAAGTTTTACTCTAAATCTATCCTGTTACAAGGCAGTGCATCTAAACCTAATCCATAGTGCTTAACATCATTTGAAATCTCACATTCCTTAACCGTTTGGAATTACTCTAGGTCAGGAAACACAACAACACAAATGTTATTGGAGTGAAGCTTTGCAATGTATTGCATTTTTAGTCAAACACTTGGGAAGTCATTAGAAGCAAACTAAACCAGATACAGATTTAGGGTGCACTATAATTAAGTCTGCAGCTTTGCACAATGGATGTTTATATAAATTTAAAAAGCTAGTGGATACTCTTCCTATAATCACACATAAATCCATAATCAATCCTGGAAGGACTATTTGTTATTAAATGTGTGAGTGGCATAATTCAGTAAATGTTATACATAATATTGATAAAGTGTAAAGAAAAATATTATAAATAAAAATATATTGGGCAAATGGTCTTTATATCTAATTGTTGCTAGAAGCAAATCCAGCATTAAAAAGTCTTTCTTGATTACTACTCAAGTAGCGTTAATACATTTGAATTGCTAGTCTATTTGTTTATTCATGAGACTATATCCGGTATAGTTATGTTTAAATACTTTTCTATAGTCTATATTTTCCCTCCACTGTTATAGCACTTCTATTAGTAGTCCAGTTTCTCAAATACCTTATCCAAGAAGGGGAAATTAGAAAATCATCAGTAACTGGCAGCATTTTAAAAAAATGTGTTATGATTCCTTGAGCACCAGCTGTATTGCTGCACACTTTAAGGTGAATGGTGGGGTGATCTCTTTGTTGGTGGCACCAACTTCTCCACTAACCAAAGCATCCTATGGCTTTCATAAAATATAAGAGAACCAGAGCAATTTCATATAGAGGGCACAGATGTCCTTCAGTGCTATGACATCTGCTTGGTGAAACTGTATCAAGGAAGTTGTTTCCATCACCCACTGTTCTTCCAGCAGCTTTTGACCTCAGTAGGAGTGTTACTATGGATTTACCAGGTTCTTAGCCATCCAAACTTTGGGGATGATCCAAGCTAAACTAAACCCTAAGACATTCAGCAGCCCACTCATCACTACTTTATATTTGATTTAAGTACTGTTGCATTGACTCAGAATGATGTTCAGTAACTCTTGAAGTGGGACTTCCTTTCTGGCCCAGTTGTAGATAAAGTTTGGTTTTTTAAAAAATTTTTAATCGCCAGCTAATTTCCAAATAGGATTTTACCAAAATCTATAAAATGAATATGATTTTCTTTTGAAGCATACGGGACATAAATCCTTATAAATCTTTAAACAAGTTCTCCCAGTCTATTTACACACTTATTACAATACTCATAACTTTAACTCCTGGGAGTGGGTCTCATCACATTAATACCAGTGTGCCTCCCTCCCACTTTCTTAACTGCCTTTTTAAAATCAAACTATACAGAGTGAGATGAAATATCCCATCTTTATACAACTCTGGATATTACATTCTGTGCTAAGTACCACATGACCAGAAAGAGATTGATATATTGGAAGAGATTCAGAGATAAACGATGAAAACATCTAGGGGGATTGATTTATAGAGAAAAATTAAAAGAATTAAATACGTGTTGCTTGGCTCAGAGATTATTAACAGATTGTCTACATGACAAAAATTATAATGTGTTCAAAAAAGCTATAGAAGAGTCAAGCTAGCTGGCACAGTGGTAACCACAACTGACCAATCAGCAGAGGCCAGGGCAAGCCCCATCAGCTAATCTTGATTAAACATTGGTCCCAGAACAGTTCAGTCACAGCTGCCATAATGCCAAATACAAGTTGCCCTGGTCTAGTGACTGCTTAGTCATTTCTGCTAACCTGACTTTCTACTTTTCATGTGTGAATAAAGTGAAATTTTATCATGCAGACAAGTAAGGAGTGGAAGAGGCAGAGAATATAAGTACAGATAATTGAAGACTAACCACCAAGGATAGAGAGGGGCCATTTAGCAGAAATGAGGTATAGTTAGGAATAGGCATGATTCTAAGAAAGCAAAAAATTCGCTGAATATCAGGAAAACCTTCCTGACACATGTGATGTGTTAGGCTGTAGAACATTCTTCCACCAGAAGCCTTATTGCCGGGAACTTTTAAAACTAGAGTGGACAAAACACTTAGAAAAATATGCACTTGGGAAAAATCCTGCAGTGGAGAACTGGGTGATGTCTTCTGCATCTCCATTATCTATTAGTCTTTGAAAGATCTCACCCACTGAAAAATTGATGCAAGTTCTACAAAGGAACGTTCATGTTCCACTTATCTCAAAGCTTTACTCTTCATAACGTCAATATTAATAAAATGTGTGAAAAGGAAAGCCTCTAAACATTTCCATTACTTTAATAAACTGCTGCATGTGCATTAATGTGCCTTGGGGTTTAAAATTTCTTTTTGATGGTAAAACTCATCCTAATGCCTATTGTCTAAGCAATCCCATTGAACACTCAGGGCAAAATTAGTAACAGTAGCATTTATATTGTTCTTTAAATGGCCTGTGTGAAATCCCATAAGAAATTCACAGTGTAGGCAAAACTCATCTGCTGTTTGTACTTCCTGTTTTTCAGATGAGGCAGTCTCAAAAGGCAAAGTAGGCTGAAGACTGGTTGGACAACTCTATACATGAGGTCTCAAGACTCTTGTCATTCTAGCTGTCTAAATTACTTAAACAGGACTCAGAGGGATTTAAAGGGGAGAAACGACATGACAAACAATTATATTCTAACACACTATTTATAACAATGCCCTTTCAGATTATTGTTCCACTCAGACTGACACATCGCTGTAATCCCAGGGATGAATCAGGGGACTTAGAGTTAGATTGTGCACAGCTTGTAGGCATTTAAAAAAAAAAAACACGAATAAAGAGCTGACATTCAGGAAATATAGAGTGACTCAAGGATAAATTCTGCGGGGATGAGCTTAATTTATCAATGTCAATAACAACGGTGAATACATTGCAAGAATACATGCATATTAATTGAAAATAATTCAGATTAAATCACTGCAGTTTGACATTTTGAGATAGGCACTTTATCTTTTCAAGAAAGAGAGCCCTATAAAATCTTTAATCTGAAAACACATCTTAATTGCATGTTATCACCTCCTAATTGCTTCTATATTATATTAAACATTGTGCTAATTACTAGCCTGATCATGCTGTAAATAGCTCCAGGGTAGAGCTCATCTCCAGCTGAAGACAATTGGGCACAAGGAAGGCCAGAATGAAGTTTATCCCTTTGGTATAGAATCCTGGACTTCCATCATTATTGCTGCCTATCACTCTTTATCACAGGTTCCCGCCTGACACAGAAAAAGAGAGGCAATAATGTAGATCAGAGGTTGGGTTGCTTTTCAGTTAATCCATCTATTTCTAGCTCTAGATTTCTAATATTCCCTAGGGACAAAACTTGTCTGCCTACTGCTGTCACTAATCTATTGCTCGAAGACAGAGACTGAAGGGCTACTGGCTCACCACAATGTTCAATAATGGACATGCTCCTGGACAGCTGGAAGTGCACTCTACATCAGAGATTAAGGGACATGGATGAAATGTGTTGCTGTGAGCAATCCACCCACTTAGATTCAGATCCTGAGTAATGCACTTGTAATATGTAAGGAGAACTGAGGTACTACTTTATGAATTCATTGATTATTATTTATTGCTTCATGTTTAAGCAATGCAAGTCCCTCATACAAAAAAATTTAGGTGACCATACAGAGTAGACAGCCATAAAGCAACACCTAGTAATTCAAGCAATCACTGTAAGATTAAAAGAATCAACCCACCTTTTCAAATATACTTTCCCCTGAAAGAAGTCAGGAATGAAATGACTTTATGGCATTCTGAATTCTAAAATATGCTACAGCTTCCCAAAATGTTACCATGCTTTCTAAAACAAACACATTCTGTAATAGAGACAAATCATTAACCTAGTATACAGGTTGTATTCAGTGCCCTCCATGTAGTCAAATTCCAAAGGGTATACAGGTTAAGTAACCACTCAGTTCGTCCCACAGTCCATGTTTGGGAGATGTAAGCCCTGTCAGGACATGCAGTAGATACAGATCCCTGTATGGGGGTCCTTTATTCTGCACTCTCCTTTTCATATCAGAAACACCATCCTCTGCTTAGTCAAGGTGTATCACATGGGGGAGAAAGTGGCCAGATTTTTCTCATAATGAGAACACTTAGATTTATTATTTGTATTGTGGGTAGCACCAAAGGATGCAATCAGGACTGGGACCCCATTGTACTAGGAAGAAAATGGAACAAACTTTATACTTCCAAGGCCTGTAGATCGTGATTCTCTTCATAAATTGTCCCTCTGCTCCCAAACTTGACGCTCAAGGATTTATGATGATCCTGGGAGGAAACGGGTTAAAGTAAATTATAAAAGAAGCACAAGTAAAAAAAGAAAAACAAAACAAAACCTGCATTTACTTTTGCATCCATGTTGTGTCTTTCTCCAGTCACGATTCCCTTGGACCGTATCCTCTTCACACTGTCTCACTCTCTTCTCTCCTTGGGTTGTACATGAATCCCTTTCCCATCTGGTTCCTACATCTCCTGGCAAACTGCTTAATTCTAGGAGCACCAACAAAAACATGAAATTGACAGGAATCTTGCTTTCTAAAATGCCCTGTGCCAAGACTTCAGAAGCTGGTCTTCTAGACAAGTTGTCTTTTGCTAGCATATCCAGGAATGGAACATAACACAGGAAACCTAAAGGAAGCAATGAAGCACAGCTCTCTGGTTGCCTGGCACAGATAAGAAATTTTAAGAAAATATGCCCTCTGTCTTTCAATGAGCCAATAGCATAAGGCCTTGGATGTCTGTCTGCAACAGAATCATCTCACTCTTTGCTTCATGGTTCCTCTTTGATTCCATTTCACTTTCAATTATTCACTTTTGAATTTCTGAGTGATGGATATATTTATTTTCTTTTGTTCTCCCCCCCCCCCCACCCTTTGAATATGGACAATACATCTAAGCAAGCATCATAGCTCTATGAGACAAATATATCATCACAACAGCCAATCACTCTTTGTATACATCAGGGGTCTCAAACTCAAATCACCACGAGGGCCACATGAGGACTAGGATATAGGCCTGAGGGCCATGTCACAGAAACCTTTTCAGACAACGAGTTATTATTAGAACTAGAGACAGCGCTGCTGGTTAGCCTTATGACGTCTTTCTAGGGGCCTGAACAAAACACACATTTACTTTTAGAATTACTTCCATTCAAGATGGTGGTATCATCAGAAAGACAAATAGTAAGCAAGTAAACACACTTAAAATTTTACATTCCCAACCATTTTTGGCTTGAGGGCCAAAAATATAGTTTTTAAAACCCTGAAGGGCCACCATTTTATTTAATTAAAATTAAACTAAGATTAATTAATTGAATTAAATTGAGCGTAATTAAAATTAATTTATTAGGTTTAATTAATTGTATTTTAATTAATTGAAATTTAATTTTACAAAGGTTTTTAAAAACCTTTAAAAAAGATTTTTAATTAAAATTAATTTTTTAGAGTTTTCTAAGAAAGAAAGAAAGAAAGAAAGAAAGAATAAGGGTTGTGTGCATTCCCAAGTCCGGTGGGGAGGTGAGCAGCCACAGCCCGGCTCCCAGCTGCAGACCAGGACCAGGGAGAGCCCCCCACATGTTCTCCATGGAGCCTCTCCTAGCAGGGAGATAAAAAGATACTCTATGTTCTCAAGACCAGCCCCAATCTACCAACTATGGTCCAGATGCGCTCTGCCCCCCTTTGGACTGTCTAGTGCTGCTATCAATGCTCACCTAAAGCGCAGGTACATAATCCCGCTTTTCCCCTGTTTAGGAGTACATAAGAGAGAGAGAGTTCTCTGTATTTTCTGTATCCTCTCTCACACACCGAGCACACCCACACAAGAGAGGCCAGAATCTGATGGGTTATTGGGGTATAATGGAACTGAAAATAAATTAACTGTTTTCAAGATAACTCTCTTTTGCTTGCAAATCGAGGTTTCTTTGGCAGTTGCTTAATATTATGTTGGTCATTTAGACTGTAATTTAAGATGCATCAGATTCCCACCTACCCCCACAGTATTTATATAAGTAGCACTTTCCAATAAATGGGCAACAATTCATGGTAAATTACTGTAGGATTCCCATGAAAGTACATATTACATCCATATGAAATCTGAAAGAAATCATCATGATTAATGATATAATTTGTACGTGTATGTTGATGAAAGATTCATAATCTAAAGTAAATTAGTAGAGGTTTATGTACTAATCATTTTGTTGTGCTCTAAGGTCCAGATGAAAATTACCTAAGTGATATTGTATTGACAACCAGTTGTATATTAGGATATCTTAAAGTGAACCAGGAATAAGATATCGTCCCACACACACACACACACACACACACACACACACACACACACACACAC
>ML685789.1:3631204-3914131 GCA_007922175.1 Pelusios castaneus | reverse complement strand
CACACACACACACACACACACACACACACACACACACACACACACACGAAAGAGTAAATTTAGGCTGGATGAACACAGATATTTGACTTATAGATGTTATGTTCGTGGCATATATACAGTGAAGTTAGATAAAAAGAAACCAACAAAAAACCCCTCTTGCTGGACGGCTGCAAAGAAACGCCACTTTATTTCTTAGAATTCAGAACAATAAACACAGAAGATCCCAAACCAGAGAAAGAGAAAAACAGGCTGCTACCAAAACAGAGAGGGACCAGTCACCCCACCTTACCCGAGGACTGGTTTTTTGAGTCTAGACTGACTGACTGCCTCCCTACAGAGACCCCTTGCCTGAAAGCATGACTGAAATCATTCCTTCTTCTCTCCCCTGAGCCCTCTTAAAACAATAGCTTGCAATTCCAGCTCTGTCCTCACACTAGATGCTATTCTAACACAAATAAATGAAGAACTGTTCAACAAGTTGACCTGCTTTGTTACTTGTGTTATCAAGGTATGGTGTATACTGCTGGCGGCATTGATGGGAGATGCACAAACTATGTACTGAAACTTGCATATCTGCATCAACTTACTAACATTCCCTTACCGAGGCATCAGGCATTTTGTCAACAGGAAATGCCCTCTGGGATGGATTTAGTGTGTTGGCCAGACAGCATTTCCACGATCAATTGTGCATGTCTCCACTTCCTGCTCAGTTGATCCCACTGCCCTGATCTGTGGAGCCCTATGCAGTGCATGCAGTGTAGATATACCCCAAGTATTCAAGCTCTATGCAGGTTGCAAGTGCAATTCAGACACCTGACAGCACCTCCAGAATTGAGTATGGGACTACTGAAGGATATAGCAGCAGGTATTTCTCCATCTTATTGCCTGATATAGCAGCTGTAGCCTCCCTCTGCTCAGTTGTGCAGGGTATGTGCTACACTGGATCCACCTAAATTGGGTATTGGTGCACTGATTCCCCACCCCTTTACTGGCCCATCCACGGACCACCACTGTTGTGCCCTTCCATGCTGGACTATGCTGGCTAACATTCCTACCAGTTTCATGGCATGCAAGGAATGCACAGGTATTTTATTGAATTGATCAGCGATCTTCCAAACAGATATCTCACTATAAGAATTGTTTATTTCATTGACATACATACACGTACGTAAAAGTGGGAGGCATTTTTATAACCGTTTTAAAAACTTAACCCATGCTGCAGGGATCATGTACAGTCACTCTAAGAGGGGTATCCCTTGATAGCACAATAGGAGAAGAAAATAAGTGAATTAATAATCTGGAGATTTTAGCAATTTTTACATTTGTTACTAAAGTTAAATGTATAGAATGCATCTCTTAGATTTAAAATCACTCAGGGAATATAGATTTTCAATAGGAAACCAAAACAGGTAACAGAAACTGTCTTGATTTTAGATAGCATACAGTATACATTTTAAAAAAAATAGGAAATAAAATTGGTGTTGTTCACAGGTATTTTGGACAGTTTGTTAGGGCTTGTCTACAAGATGGGGTAATGGATTTCAGGGGTATGTCTACACTGGACTTTCATTAAGTTGACTTAAGAAATTCCTTAAGTCGACTTAATGAAAGCTTCAGTCGACTTAGTAAGAACCGCCGGTTAGGTTGACCTAACCCTTAAGTCAATACCTTAGGTCAACTTAAGCACAGTGTGGATATGGATTAACTCTTAAGTCGACTTTATTAAATTGACTTACGGGCAGTTAGGTCAACTTACTAAGTCCACGTTCAGGGTAACCACTTTGTTAAGTTGACTTAATAAGGTCGACTTTAAGTCAACTTAAAGTCAAGCTTATTAAATCGACTTAACAAAGTCGACCTAATTTTTTCTAGTGTAGACATAGCCCAGAGGACTGACGTTTCTAAATCTCACTAACATGATGTGCATGAATTGTTCCATGTAGGATATGCTGCTGTGTGCTAAAAGCTCTAGTGTGCTCTAATGCAGTACTGTTTCAAACAACATTAAAGCACACTAGCAAGATCTACATGGACCAATTCATGTGCAACACATTGCTACGCTTTAGAAATCACACCCATGTAGGCAAGACCTTACACTGGTAAGATGTGTTGTGGGCTTTTTCTTCCCCATTTGGTTTGGTTAATAAGACATCTGATATTACCAATCAGCTAAATTTGTTCTAATCTGTCCTTATTTTATTTATTTACTGGTATAAAGCACCCTAAATGAACACAACACTTTAAACATGCAAAAGACAAATTTCCTGCTCCAATGATTTTGCAATCCAGTTTATTAACAATCCCATTTAGTAAAATCTAGTGGGCTCTCAGGATGAGATTCAGATTGTTTAGTTAGTGATTTTAACCAGTGCAATAATATACACTAGTTCAAACTGTCTGACAAAGTGGGATTTTCTCCCACGAAAGTAAACTGAGATACAAGATACTTACCCTCTGAGTCTTCCTGTTTATAGTAGAAAGAATTTTTTGTTGATAGGTCTATAATTACTTGTGTGGCAATAAGTCCAACTGAGAGCAAAGTTTTAAGTACTGTACAATTTTAGGTACGTTATCTGCTAAAAAAGCATGTTGGAGGATTAACTATATTCTAAAGAGAATCCAATGCCAAATCTGCAAGGGAGAAATTACTGACAGTAATATTGTTAACGACAGCCAATATGTTTCCAGGCATTTTACCTAGCCATATGCTAATCCTTATGAAATATGGAGCCACCATTTCACAATATATATAAAATATGTAACTAATTTTCAAAAATCTTTGTTTAAAACCTAACTGAAAGGAAAAACCTCTCAGTCTTAACAAAGGCATTATTGCCGGAGATTAAACTGCTTGATGCCATGCATTTTTCTAGCTGTAGTCACACGGGAATATTAATTGAGAGGTTCCATGGATTGCAGTGGGTATTCCACAGTGGTTCACATGTTTCCTGGTGGTCTTTCCAACAAGAATAGCAGAAATGAGGGGAATAAGATGGATCATTTTGAACCTGAGTAGTTAAACTATTGTTCTGTTTTGCACAAAAGGTAATGCTTGGTTGGTTTGCTTTATTTCCGTGCTGTTCTGATTTCTTTTCCTGTGCACCCTAATCTCTACCACTTCCTCTGTCAGTCATCAGCAGCTGGACCCAGTGAGACCACAGGAATTGGCTCTTGCTAAAGAGCTCTAATGGTGCTATCATTCAATTTCAATTCTCCATAAACCTACTAGGAATCATGAATCATCTAGTACAGACAAGAGTTCTATTTTGCATTTACTTGTTTAGAGAAATCAAAACCCAGGCTTGCCTTTGTTAAATAGTCACAATGGTATGTATCTGTCTGTGAAAATATGTGAAAGACTAAGACCCAGATTTTTAAAGCTATTTAGGCATTGCTGCACCCAGCAACACTACATCTTACTAATGTAGGTGTCTAAGTCTCTCTGTCAATAAATATTTATGCACTTGGAAGCCTAAATCTGATTAATAGTTGACTCCTAAATGCCTAAATCCCTTTTGAAAATGAGATTTAGGCTCCTAAATCAGTCAGGCTTTGTAACATTGACTACAACAATGTGTAAATAGCTTTAAAAATCTGAGCCTAAAATCACTACAAGAAGCTGGAAAATATCTCGTTACTTTGAATTCCTCTTAAAGATTCCCCTGTCCCCGATTAGTATTTGCTCTGAACACATTTACATTCTGAAAATTTCCCATTTTCAAAGCGTCTGACAAAGTGGGATTTTCTCCCATGAAAGCTCATGTGATAAATAAATCTGTTAGTCTTTAAGGCTATGTCTACACTAGAAACATTAAGTTGACTTAACAAAGTCAATTTAAGTCGACCTAAAGTTGACCTTGTTAAGTCGACTTAGAGTGTCCACACCAGAAACTGAAGGTGACTTCAAATGGCCACACTGGCAGTTGCTAGGTCGACTGAGGAGTGGTGCATTGTGGGAAGTGCGCCATGTAGCACCAGAGAAGTGCCCCCCCATCACTCCCATAAAACAGGAAGTGTGCTCAGCACCTTCCACATTGTGCCTGGCAACATGAAGTCTGAGAAGGTCATGGACTGCATTCTGTTCCTGTGAGTTGTCAGGTGGGTGCTCAGTACCTGCTATACGTTGCCCAGCGCTCTCTTCACCTGGATCATGCGTCTTTGGGATCCTGACAGTGCGGGGGCAGACTGGTCGTCAAGCATGCCTTCAGACATCTCAAAGCCTGTTGGAGGGCCCTCCTGACCCACCTGCACCTCGCCAAGAGGAACATCCCGGAGGTCGTCAGTGCCTGCTGTGTCCTCCATAACCCCTGTGAGCTGCGGGGGGAAAGGGTCCCCACCATCTGGGAGGCAGAAGGAGAACGCCTCACCGCTGTGTATGAACAGCTGGACGCCATGCCCCAGATGCAGCAGGCCCAGCAGCAAGCAGTCATCATCCACGACGCGCTGACGGCCCACTTCATCAGCCAGGAGCACTGAGGGGTGGGCCTCCCACCAGGCACCATCACCTCCCCCATCTGCTCATGCCATGTCCCCCCTGCAGTCCCTGTCCCACAGGCATGCGCAGCCCTGCCCGCAGGGAGGGAGAGAGAGAGGGAGCGAGCACTCACCAGCAGGTGCAGCAGGTGTCCGGCACTCTGTCCCCTCTCCCGGGTTGTCTTCAGTGGGTGGAACCTGCTCCTCCTCCTCCAGGGCTGGCTCTGCCATTGGGGCAGGGATCAGCTCCAGGCTGGTGGCAGGGGCTGGTGGGATGCCCTGCTGCTGGGTGCTGATCTCCCCATCCTCCAACACCACATTCTTGTCCACCGAGCCCTCCTCCTGGTCATCATTGAGGGAGGGGGGCTCAGTGGAGTTGATGGTGTGGGCTGGCAGGCCACTGACCTCCTGCCCCAAGAAGGCATCTGGTGGCGGGGGCTGCCCCCACCCAGATCCTGTCCTCCCAGGCCTTCTGGTAGCCCTGGTGGAGGTCCTTTATTTTCACCCGCACCTGCTGGGTGTCACGGGTGTGCCCCTTCTCCACCAGGGCCCGAGAGATGGAGGCATACACGTCCCGGTTGCGGTGACTACCCGAGAGTGTACTGCCTCATCCCCCCAGATCTTCAGGAGGTTCAGGATCTCCTGGTGGCTCCAGAAGGGGGCCCTCCTGCGGTGCTGGCTCCCCTCTGCCATGGCTGCTGTAGCAGGCCTGGACAGCTCTGCGAGATAGGGTGGGCAGGGCTTTGTCCTGCCCTGTGGTTGCCCAGGGAAGGCTCTTCATTCCTGGTGCCAGGAATTCAGGGAGGAAGATCTGGAGGCCACCGAGGTCGACTTAGCTAATTAAGTCGACCTAGGGCACCCACACTGGATTTAGGTAGACTTAACAAATCGACTTAAGCGTTAAGTCGACCTAAAGACTGGTAGTTATTAAGTCGACTTAATGAAAGCCAGGTGTGGACATGTTTGTTTAAGTTGATTTAAGCCTCCTTATGTCGACTTAATTTGCAAGTGTAGACATAGCCTAAAAGTGCCATAGCACTCTGTTTGTGTTTTCTGCAATAGATTAATACAGCTACCCCTCTGGAAATTGTAAACACTGATTTTTATATTAATTTATTGAAATAAATAGTTTATTTTCCTTTTGGTCTCCATGGAGGTGGGTAACACAGAAGTCCCTTGACTTGCTCCATACCTCCAATCCAACTCATTTGATTAGTTTGATTTCTGCCACACACCTGCTACTCTCATTGCAGTAGTCAGCATTTTTGGTGTACATTTCTGCTGTGTAATAGAACAGGTGGATCTTTTAGATTGAAATGAATGGTTTGAATGGTAATTGCTCTCTATTCCTGCTTACACAAATGCAGCAAGTCTTCAGACCATAAAATAAGGAGACTCCCATAATCTGCCTCTAATAAATAGGACAGTCAGCTTCACATTCTGAACTAAGGCCAGAGTGTTGACTGCAGGAGAGAACAACCTGGTCGGTTGCAATTTACATTATGATGGAGGACCACTTTCCATATCCTTCTGTTCATTGCTGAGTCTCTGGTTTTTGTCTATAATTCACACTTTAAAGGCTTTGGCAAGCCCTGGGGGATCTTTCTGGCTCTTGGTAGGAGTTTCTTTCCTCTCCTTCAATTAAAACAAGTCATCCTTAACATTTAAAAAGGATCCTTATTAAAAGAATGCCTCATAATTATTATCCTCTCAGGCTAACATCAAGCCTTCTGATGACATCTCGCATACTTGCATAAAAGCTTTACTGAACTGCAACACAACACTACTCAAACTGATAATCTAAGACATTTTGTAATAGTGGCCAGCAGAAGAGAATGCTAGTTTAAGAAAGGGGGAGTTGATTTTTTGAAGCACAGTGAAACTATATGCTGATTAAAATGTTGATGAAGATTCTGATCAGTGAATGGTAGGGGACTGCCTATCAACTGGATCTCTGAATTATCTTAAGGAGGTGGTATGGTAAGGTCTGTAAGTCCCATGCATCTCTCAAGCCAAATTTATATTGTCAGCAGTAAATTAAAGGTAACTGCAAGTAGTTTCAGATCCATTAGCTTTTACATATATTTATATAACTAGTAGGAATTCCTCCTGAATGAACAAAACAAATAAAATAAAAACAGCCTCAGGACTTTTGGGCCTCAATATGTCAGCTAAACATGGCTAACATGAAACCATCATACCTAGATCAGATAATTTCTTTATTTATTTGCATGATCATATTGGAATGGATTAATGATTTGAGTAGATGTACAGGTTTCCCACTCACACAAGTGGCTAGTTTTAGCAAGGTACTGTGTATTACATAAAATAAAATGACACCATACTGTTTTGATGTTTGTGTACCTCAGATGCAGACCTAAATATCAGGCCATTGGCAGTGTCCAGGTTAAGAGCAGACTAACTCTCTCTTAAAACCAAAGGTAATGCTATTCTCTTGATGTATTTTTCCAACTAGATATTGATTATTGGCTGCTTGCCAGTCATGATTCTGAGAGGAAAAACTCTACAAACCCCTTTGAAGCCACTACAGCACACATTTTCACATGCACTTTTTCAAATACACCTATTTGAACTGCTGTGCTATGAAGCAATAACTTTTTCAAAATGCAGAAAAGAGATATTCCAGGCAAACCAAAGTGAATGTAAAGTTTTTAAAAGATAGCTCGACTGCAATTCTGAACCTTGGAAGAATCCGCGATATTTTATGGCATTCCATTTCAAATTAATGCCTGATGAATGTTGATTTATTTTCATGAGCAAGCTCTAGACCTATGAACCCAGTACTTTCCCCATATGTTTTAGCTTTTATCTCAACAGCACATATTAGTGTTGCACAATTATGGTGCTGACAGTTTTCCAGCTCTCAGATACATAAAGAGACTGAGATCAGTCTCGAGGGCTTCCACTTTCTCCCAATTCTAACAGATGTATTTGTTTTACAATAGAAATTGGTTTCTTATTCTTAAAAACGTTTAAAACAACTTGCAGCTGCTCTATTTTTTTATACTGTTATAAATATTCATGATAATAATTTCCAACTCTTTGCAAGTATATGGTGACTTCAGGCAAAATTAGAGGTCTGGGTGGTACAGTGGATAAGTCATCACTTTTTCACTTCTGTGAGAATTGAAGAGATAGCTGCAGCATCTGTGCACAACAGCATGTGATACTGCTGGCAAGTGTTTTTGTATTTATTTCTAAAGGAAACCAGTGAGGCACCCTTGCACTTGTGCAAACAGAGAACCTGACACCATAGTTTCAACTGAAATGTAATGCCCTGCCGCAAATCATGGCATGTTTCATTGATAGCTCTGTCATTATAGGTATTTTGGAATTGGTTTGTCATAATGCATCAGAAGGGATACACAGGCTTGAAACTGTGGAGAATGAGGAAAGAACCTCAGTACTGGCAAAATTAGCCATGTTGTTTGCAAAAGTAGATTTCCAGTCACTAGCTGGCCCTGAGCAGTTACAACTAGTGTGGCAAAGAACATTGGACACCAGTGACCTAGAGAGAATCAAAGGCTATGTCTACACTTGGCCAAATAAGTCAACTTTGCTAAGTCGACCTAACAAAGTTGACTTTAAGTCGACTTTGTTAAGTCGACTTAGCATGTCTTCATTCAAAAATTAAGTCGACTTAACGGGGACCTTGCCAAATCGAGTTAGAGCATCCACACTGGACACCTAACTCAACTTCTAGGGGCTAAGTGGACCTGGGACTGGCCCATGGTGGCAGGGGGGGGCACTGCTTGCCTAGTGCCAGGGGGCTCAGCATTTGCCCCATTGTACCTGGGTACAGTGGGGGCTGAGCAGGTCAGGGACACTGGCAGGGCACAGGAGCAGGGTGGGCAGGGCTCTGTCCTGCCCTGTGGGGGGGAGGCATGCCAGGCTCTGCCTGTGCCAGCCAGCCTGGCAGGGAGGGCAGTGGGGGAGCCCTAGAGCCCTTTAAGTCAATTTAAAGTCAATTTAGGGCTAATCTGCGTCCACACTGGCTAAGTCGACTTAATAAAGTCAACTTAGCCAGTAAAGTCGATTTTATACTAGGTTTTATAAAGTCGACTTTAATTTTCCATAAATCGACTTAAGCTGCTGCTTAAGTCGACTTAAGGAAAATGTAGTGTAGACACAGATTAAATTAAGTTGATCTACGCAATCTTAAATTGACTTAATTTGTAAGTGTAGACGCACCCAAAGGGATTACAATATCACAAGAATATGCTATATATGGGGTAAAAATACACTGTCACTTACCACCAGGCAAAGCTCTCTTTTTTTCCTGCAATTTGCTTCATGTACAAACACTGAGGAGCACATATTTGAGAGGTGCCTGGTTAAGAAAGAAGGAAGAAAGAGATTATTATTATTATTATTATTATTATTATTATTATTATTGTTGTTGTTTATATTTTAAATACTTGAGAGCTGCATAGATATGACAGCAAAAGAAATCATACAGGTACATAAGTAAGTAGTGAACAAAATTGCAGGAGCACATACCTGCTTATTTTGTTGGTGCAAACAGCTTTGTACTTACTATAATCAAACATTTGTATATGCATAGTTCTTAGGCTATTTCAAGTACACATGCATATATAACAATTTTTTGTGCTACAAACTTCTGCTCCTATAAGTTGTGCAGATGCCCATGGAGTCTGGGTACATGCACAGTTGGAAGTGCACCTCTCAATGTGTAAGGGAAAAAAAATCTACTCATTGCACTTTTTATTTCAGTCCCCTTCTCTCCCCGCTTTTTTTGTTTTGATTTGTTTTTTAAAGAACTGGGTTAACCTTCCACAAGCCCCATGGAAAATAGAGATCTTACGATTTGGGGGGGGGGGGGGAATGTCTAATAAACTTTGTATTGAGACTGTCTCAGCCCCCTGGGCTAGCCAGGGAAGTGTTTGGTATCCCTACAAGTACATGAAGACATAAGATAGGACTTTCAGACATGAAATAATTCCATACAAGAAGATGCAAGAATTTGAGGGCCAGCTCTACAGTCATGTTGGCTTACACTAGCTAGCTATAGTGATTTGATACCTAATTTAACCATCCCCTAAATCACCAAGGTGACATAGATGCTAGATTTTCAAAGAGTAGTTAGACACCTTCAATTCATTTTAATGGAAGCTAGGTGCCTAATATGCTTAAGCGCTTTTGAAAACCCCCTTAAGTGCCAATCTACATCTTTAGATGAATTCTGGTCCTAAGCACATAGAAGCTATGTCGCATTAAAGTAAGTGAAGATATGTCTTCATGAAAAAAGGTGGTTCTTAACTAAGGTTGGGTAACAAAGGTTCAAATAGAAGTGAAGACATGGAAATTCTGCTTTCAACTCAGATTTAACTGCTGTTAAAGTCTATAGGTCAGTGGTTTTCAACCAGTATGCTGTGGCACACTGGTGTGCCACGAGAACTGTCCAAGTGTGCCATGAAATATTGTACAAAGATAATGAAAATCAATGTATAACAAACATTGTTTCATCTTAAATAATATTCTATCCAACAGAAGTTACCACTCACAAAACTCATGAAAATTAATCATCAAATTAAAAGCGAGGGATCAGTCTTTTGATTCTAAAATGTGAACGTTCTAAATGCAGATGGCCAAAGGGCAAAATTGAGACGACATGTATTTCTTTCCAGTGGATTTGAAACATTAATGCATTTGATCCTTCTTTAGCTTGTTGTATGCACTATCTTGCAAACCTTTCTAATAAGATCATAACCATAGTGAATGTAAGTAAATGTGATGTTTATGAGCAATCAATTCAGCTGAAAAAAGTGGATGTGCCGTGGAATTGTCTCACTGAAGTGTGCTGTGTTACTGAAAAGGTTGGGAACCAATTCTATAGGGCAGTCTGTACTTGAATTCAAGCAGTGAAGCTGAGTTGAAAGCCAAGTTGCCATGTCTTCACTGCTAACCTGCCTTAAAAAAACCACACATTTTTGGCTTTTTGAAATGAAGACATACCTTAAGATGCAAATTCCTGAGTCTAGTGATGAACATTTTTGAAATTCTTTATTCTAGATGAAATAAAAATAAAACCATAAAAATAAAATAATAAAATAGTCATATTTTGACACATTTATATTTTGTTGCTTTTTTCTTGATATCAATTTTAATTGAAGTCTCGTCCATACATCTTATGCATAACAGAATAATAAAGCATATTGGTAAGATACATTTATGTTGTAACTACCCAAATATGCCATGTTTTTCTCCTCCATTAACTTTAGCTAAGTTTACACTATGCCTATGACCCACAGAATCCTTTTTTTTTTTAAAGCCAACTATTCAGGTTTTTTCAGTTCTCTAAAGTCAACTCTAAAACCGTGGATTGTTTTTATGTTGCTGAACTCTGTTAAATGTTAAGCCTGCATAATATTCTAGAGAAAATGCATCCATAACAGTGCCAGAAGAGGGGAAGATGCTAACTAATTTTTCTTTAAAAAATTAATCAGCCAACCTCATTTAAAGTAGATAATAAGAGTGGACATAGAGTCCTTATTTATTTATTTTACATCATACAATCAATATATTTAGGGTGCCACATGAAGAAATTATGTAAAACTGAAAATTTCTCTGTGAAGTCAATCACGTTCATCAAACGTCTTTAAAATAATCAATGATGAAAGCTACTTTTGGAAAAGCAGAAATTGTATTGAGAATGACTTTATTTAAAAATGAAGTCACATTTTCAAGCCTGGTTTTCAGCAAGCCACATCCTTTTTACATTTCACAGATATGACATGTCATTAGGAAACTGTGTTATTCTTGGTTACATTGGCATGTCATGTTACAGTACATTAGAAAACATGATGTGCAGATATAACCATGCATGACCATTATCCAAATGACACATTAAATTCTGGCAGTTCAGAGAGAGACATCTGGCTTTTAGTGCACATTTTCAACATAGGTTGTAATCAGCACATGCAAAATTTAAGAGATGAATAAACTTAAAAAATTGGAAAAATATAATTAAAGTGATATTACATTTTATTCAGTCTTCATCCAAAGTTCATAGCACATCCCATACAGCACACATAGTGTGATAATTAATCATATTTTCATAATCAGCTTCATTCTAATGCTTGTTGAACATATGAACAAGATAAATCTTGTAATATTAAAAGACAAGGAAATAATCTTTTATTATCTCCCTACTTATTATATTTGATTTTATACTGTATTCCTTCTCTCGGCTGTTGCTGTATGTTAACATCTGGGACTCATCACTCAGAATGGCATTTCAACAAAGATGATGTCACCACTGCCAAATACCTTAACAAACGTGGCTACTAAATAAATCTAAAGAACTGCAACATAAGGCAAATTATGTTTAAGATGAGAGACAAAATGGATAGTTCATACCACAAGTTTAAGTGCATTAAATTCTTCCACGGGGAAGAAATTGACCGAAAACTGTAAAACTGGGGCATTCTTTTTCTGTAAGACAGTTTGGAATAGCTTTTGATCTCACAGCGCCTGTTACAACCTCAGACAAGGTTAAGTAACCCTTTGAACAAACATTGCCACAACGTTCCACCGCTCAGGAACATAGTAACTTCATCACCAGCTAAAAGAGAACTCAAAATGTTTTAGGGAACATGAACTGATACCATTTGGATTTGATAGTGAGAAGAAAAAAAAAGGATGGGTTAGAGTTACAATTTTATTAGTGATTTTGGGACCAATTCTCCTAGATGCTGAGCACCCTCAGCTCCCATTTCACTGGCCCCCACCACTACTAAAAATGGTGCAATTTAATTTCTACTCCACAAGAAGGTAGCTGTTGCAAGGGGCTGGATAGCATGCTGTTCATGTATCATAGAATTTAATTACTCCACAAGAAGGTAGCTGTTGCAAGGGGCTGGATAGCATGCTGTCCATGTATCATAGAAGATCCTGGTGTGAGTTCCTTGTGCAGCAACGTCCTGGGAGCACTGCAGGGCAAAGAGTAAGGGAACCACTGTTGCACAAATCTTCTCATTCTACCCTTCTCAAGGAGCAAATGCTGGCTCAAGCTACTTCAATGACTTGGCTGCTTTGGAACTGGGGCTAGGGAGATGATTCCCTCCTTCCCCTTTTACCTATGTATCTGTTCAAAACCTAGGGTCTAACCAGGATTTGTCCTGCTAAAGACAGATTTGGGGAAAAACATTAAATTCTGTAGTGACCACTCCCTTCAGAATTCATAAAATTTAAATGATGTTACCTGTTTAACAGTGAGGGAATACAGGAAACTCCTCTGTACTCAGACAGCACAGTTAATGGAAGTGCAATTTCACACATACCGCTCCTACACTCACTCTATGCCCCATAAATCTATGGCCCTTCCAATGAGGCTTCAAAAGACCTAATCAGAAGATGCACTGAACACCCTCAACTCCCACTCAAGCCAGTGCTCAGCATTTCCCATTATTAGGTCCAGCTGTTCTACTTAGTAACAACTGTAGTGGGTTTTTAGTATGGTGGACAATAGTTCACCAGGAATTTGACTGAAGCCAAGTCATTTTACATATGCCATCAAAGCAGTCAAATTTGTGATTATTAATGACCTGGGTTGGATGAAAATTGAACAAGTAACCAGCGATCTGAAGGCTCCTTAACTCATTACCAGACTCATGTACTACCTAATCTCCCTCAATCTCTGTTTATTACATATGATAAATACTGCAAAGCATTTAGCAGCAAAAACAAGATATCTAATAGCTAAAGTAAAAAGGGGACTGAGGTGATACAGAAAGTACGAAATGAACAAAACAAAGTAGCGTACAACACATGTCAGATATAGAAAAGAAGTTGAGTATTTTTCCACTACATAATAAAGCATGAATAAAATAAAACCAACTGAACTGAGGCAAGGAACAATTTCAAAAATTAAACTAAAATAGGAATAACTCTATTTTCAGTCTGACCAGAGAAAATTCACACCAGTGAATGATTTTTCATCATGAGTTATTATTTTCTTGCACCCTACAGTAGCAAGAACAGATTTTTTCCCACATATAGGAAAATTAGCCATGGTACATCTACAATATCTCTTTTTATTTAGCCATACCAGTACTTGCCATTTTGTTTTTAAACACTCATCTTAGTATAAATTTCCAGAGGGGTAGCTGTGTTAGTCTGTGTACAGCAAAAACAACAAGAGTCCTGTGGCACTTTATAGACTAACAGATTTTCTTCGGCATAAGCTTTCGTGGGCTATAACCCACTTCGTCAGATGCAAGCTTATGCCGAAGAAAATCTGTTAGTCTATAACGTGCCACAGGACTCTCGTTGTTTTTTGCATCTTAGTATAAAATCTCTCTGATAAAAGTTATCTTAAGTATAGTGGAGTTTTACAAAATGTCATAATCTTTAGCCCTGTTGAACATGCAGTCAGTTAATGGAAAACATGGAGATGGCTATTTTCTGAAAGTCCTTAAGTGCTCGGGACAAACATAGTGAGATAACAGTGGCAAATTATTTGGCTTACTAATTGCAACCAAATGTATGCCATTCTATCAAAACATTCTCAGTAGAATGTCAAAGACTCTTCTCTAAGAAAACATCTTGTGTCATCCTTTCACTGAAATGGAGCAAGAGTCTCACATAAAAATAGCATCAGGGGATCCTCCTAGAAGTTAAAAAATATATAATGGAGCTTTGAAAATGCAACTTTAGAGTTACGTTAATTATTTGCCCCCACTGGGCTTAAAATGTTCCTGGCAAAAGAATAAATGTAAAAATAAAATTACCTAAGTCTTTTTAAAAACAAGTGCACGTTTCAAAACAGATGCAAACGGTGCTCTCAGTTACACCACTTCTCTTTTTTGCTGTGTTCTGAGAGGAAATATTTTTTTTGTGTGTGAAATCTATCTCCTATAATACTAATCCAAAGAAAGCAAAAATATTCAATACTTAATTTTAATACTTCATATTGAGCCGACCTATTGTGCAAACTGTAGTAAATCATAGAATTGAGAACTAAACCAACCTTTGGGAAAAAGCAAGGTTTCCATCTGAAACAATTGGTGAAATACAATAACTCTGAACCACTAAGCGCATGCACTTTTTTTTCCACACCATATGTGGTGAATCTTTAATCAAAACATATATTCCAGCAAAACTCCCAAATATCTTAAGCCATTCAGTTATTATTAAGGTAGGAAACATTCTGAAGTTGTTTTCTGCTGAAAAAAAAACAGATAAAACATTCAAAAAATTCTTATTTTTGTAACCATTCCCTGAAAATCATACAGATATTTTACATAGGCAAGGCTCACATTGATGCCAATGGAAATTTTGCCTGGATAAGCATTGAGGCTTCAGTTAGTAAAGCACTTGACATGTGCTTAAGTCCATCCCTTTTCAATAAAGCACTAAAGCACAGGCTTAACTTAAGAACATGTTTTCAGTTCCCATTTACTTCAACATGTAAGAATACAATGAATTAGAGTCTACATAAAAAAAATCAAGTAATTTCTTCAAGATCTGCCAGAAGAGTACAAACTCATTCCATTAAAGTCGGTGGTAAAACTCGGCTGTTTCAATGGAATAGGATGGGGGCCTGAATGTAATAGTAGAATGTCTTGGCAACCAGCCCCAGGTTGATTCAGGAATTACTGGATGAAATCCTAAAGCCTATGACGTGGGCGTGACCATCCTAACGCAATGGAGTTCTAATATATTATTGGTATTCCAGGTGCTCCTATAACAATTACAATGTGAAGACGACTGTTCTAACAGTATTTTATTTTCAGAGCAAAAGATTTCGGATAGATTTTGAAAGGACCTCATCCACACAGATTCTTACTGCAGCTGCAAAATAGTTTTCCATCAAATTTCTTTAGAGAAATATTTCTCTATGGGCAAATTTACCCAAGACTCCTAAATACTAGAATAATATGATGAGGAGGTTGCTTACTGTTGCAGGTACCCATTACCTCTATGCCTCTGTCAGCCCCAGCATCCCGGAGATAGACTGCAGAATGTATTCCTACCACTGCTTTTAGCAATAGAAGGATGAGGGAGAAAGGGTAGGAACTGTACCTGGTTATGAACCACTCTTCTTAGGACTACCTGTCAAAAACCATAACTGCTTTCAAAACTGAGCTTGATAAATTTATGGAGCTGATGGTATGATCAGATAGCCTATTTTGGAAATTGACTGATCTTTGGCTACAGGTGGTGGATATACAAGTGGCCCTAGAAAGGAGGGTACATGGGGTGGGTTCTGAGTTTTTACAGATAAATGTTTCTTGGGTAACTGGCTGATGAGACTTGCCCACATGCTCAGGGTTTAACTGATCGCCATATTTGGGGTCGGGAAGGAACTTTCCCCCAGGACAGATTGGCTTGGGCTCTGGGGGTTTTTTGCCTTCCTCTGTTGCACAGGGCATGGCTCACCTACTGGTGAATTCTCTGTATCTTAAAGTCCTTAAAGCATGATTTAAGGAGGTAAATAACTGAGTCATAGGTTAGTCATAGGCCTAGTGCTGGAGTGGGTGGGTGAGGTTTTGAGGCCTGTATCTTGCAGGAGATCGGACTAGATGATCGTACTGGTCCCTTCTGACCTTACAGTCTATGTGTCAAGGAGGGAAAGAAATCCAAAGGATAAGAGGCATTGGCTAATAAACAACCCAGTCTCATCATGTCTCACTCACACTCCTGAAATCGAACTGAAAGTTCAATAGTGAGCAATTCTGCACTACCAATATTGATTAAGGGCAATTGATTGCTGAAAAATATTGCCAGGAATGATTCCATTCCCCAGGACTCCAGAAGACAAAGAGGAGAAACAACAGGAGAAAAATGACAGGTACTTATTCTTGCAGCACTTAGGAACTAGATCTACCAACAAGGGAGCTACAGCTCATTGACATACACTCACCTCAAGAGACACATTTACTTCCAGAAACTCCTTAAAACCAAGTATTACACAAGGAGACACTTGCTACTGCTCCCCTCATTCTTTCAAAACCAGTTTGGCTAGTTGCAGAAAAGGAAAAGCAACTAATGGTTTTCTTCTACACAGGCTCCCATCAGTGGAGCTGAAGAATAAGGGAAGAACTAAAAGGGCAGGATGTCTGAAGAGATCATGGTTTAGGGGGAGGACTTAGAGACACAGTGATCAAAGGTACTTTGGCACAGGGACCAAAGTACTGTGGTGGAGGAGGATTAGAACGAATGGACTATTCTTTCTTCTTGCCACAGCTCTGTGTAATCCCTGCCCGCCTGATCTGCATGGTTCTAGTTACTCTGCAAGGACTAAGTCGAAAAAGTGCCTTATAAATTCAGCTGCACTTATACCATAATCTGGTAATTCAAATACTAGTCACTTTTATTTATTTGTTCTCTTCTCTTTTTTATTTTCTGTGGTGTTCATCCAGAAGACCAAACAGTTGCAGTTCTTGTAAAATCACTCTGCTAGTAATAAGTGGTGTGTATAATACCAATTCAGAGCATGGAACTAATATATAAGGAAAAGAAATCCAGTAAGCATGACTCCTTACAGCATTAAAGGGCTTTCACTTTCCTAGATGAAAGATTAATTAGTTAATTTTTTTTTCAAATTCATGAAATCAACAAAATAACAGCCACCCCTTCAATAAAATTCCTTTTACTTTTCTTACAAATAATGATTATAGCTAAGAGAGCAGGAGAATATACAATTAGTAGCTTAAGTCCCAGGTTGGAAAAAATATTTTTGAAATTTCTGCTAACATCCAACCATAAATTTAATGAGCAACTGTCTGAAAAAGTGCTTTTAGCTCCTCACAGATTGCTTTTCAAGATCTGGTATTTTATTTTTATTATTATTTCTTGCAGCCTGATGTCTCCTCATTTCAGAGTCTCTACTGAGACAAGAGCACTGCAAGATTCGAAGATTTTAGGGGACTGTGCAAATACTTCCTTAGGTTTTGATCTAATGACTTTGCATTCCCTGAGTTTCACTTTGAGTTTGGGGTTTGAAATGAACCTCAAAACTCAAAGAAAAGTCAGTCAAAAACTCCTAAAATTGCACAGGCTTTTGCAGTAAAACCATGTGAAACTGCAAATTACTTTTGCAATCTTTCACCAGAAGATTTGCAATGATAATCTCAGCATAATTTCCTTGCCTAATATTTTTATAGAGTATTGTGGGCCCTATAGGCATGAGTCCTGCAGACACAAACTTCATGTAATAATTGTGTAGCAACTCCTCTTTCCTCAGTATGTGACATATGCCAACAATGGTCTGCTAGGATATGTATATATATTCTCATCGGCTCTGAGATACACTTAATTTTTTTAGTGGGACAGTTCATTCCCTAGTTCATAATGAGGATAGATTGGTGGTCTTCTACACACAGGCTCTGATCATTTGAGCTGAAGGCAATATCCATTACCTAGACCAGTAGTGCATAAACGTTTCCAGTCATGCCCCCCGTTCCCATTCACAGAATCTGTCGTGCTCCCTTTTCCATTACTTGCAACCTGAAGTAATCCCTTCTGTGCCACGGCTGTTGGCATTGCTGCCTTCAGAGCTGGGCAGCTGAAGAGTGGCCATTGCTGGTCCTACCATTCATGTCGTTTGCGGTGCAGAAAGATGAGTTTTTAAGCCTGCTTCTATCCTGCCCTGCAATACTCACTTTGTTTTTATCCTATAATACCTATTCTGTTTTTATCCCATTCCTGCTATTATGGCAGCAGTTCTGCAGACCCTGTGGGATCCCAGCTTCTTCATATAGCCCCTGAGAACCTGTTGTGCCACCTCAAAAAAGATTGCTCCCCCAGTTTGTACACCACTGACCTAGGTCACTAAAAAGGGTTATATACAGCAACAACGGACTGAAAATTTCATAAGCCTGAACAGGGCTTCCATTCCACCAGGTAGAAGGCAGTGCTATAGTTAAGGGATAGGTAAATTTAAAATGCAATTTTCTAATTTAAATTCTGATTTCTGTTAATTCAGAGTTGAATTATAAAATGAAAAGTGCCATAATAAATACCTTGAAAGTTTACAGAGAGTCTTTCATTAGGAAGGAACCCAAAGCATCTGAAAGTATATTGCACCCACCATTGAAATACAGCTACACCAGAGATAGAATGAGATACCATTGAGAATTAACAACAGAATACATCAGCTTTGAGGTGGGAGTTAAGAGCAACGTCTCAAAAAATTGGAATTGGGCCAGGTGGACACTTAGGCTATGTCTACACTTGTTAATTTAAGTCGACTTTAACTAAGTCGACTTAACTAAGTTGACTTTAAGTCGACTTAGTTAAGTCCACTTAGTGTGTCTACACTTAAAATTAAAGTCGACTTAAAGGGGAACTTACAAAGTCGACCTAGAGCGTCCACACTGGATGCTCTAGGTCGACTTTGTGGGGCTAGGGGGACTTTGGGCAGGTCTACGGTGGCGGGGGAGCACCCCTTGTGTGCAATGGGGCAAAGGGGGACAGGAACCCTGGCAGGGCATGTGGGCAGGGTGTGACGCTGTCTGGATTTAGGGAAGCATTTATGATATTATTTTCTATGGATATCTCATAAATGTTATAATCCATAGGAACTATGTCATGTTTGGTATCAATAGAAAGGTAGTAATTTGCTGGGAATGATTACATAGTTTATGTCTAGGAATTGTATTTATATTAGAAGTTAGTTAGTTAGGAATTGGGTGTTATATCTATACTTTAACTTGTGTCATTCTGGAGAAATGCCCAAGACAGGAGGCTGTGAACAACCATTGCATCCTTAATGGCTCATCAGGTTTCTCCCTTTGGTCCATTGTAGGTGGGAGCTTCTTTAACATTACGGAGACAATGGTTGTAATGGTTGTAATGGTTGTAATCTCACAGTTTCTTGAAGCAGAATTACCACAGTGAGTAGCAATCCATGTCTTCCAGTCACACTACATGCTGTTAGAATTAGCCACTAATTGCATGTAATGAAACAAGTGTTTTCCCCTTGTTTCATGAACAAATTCTGAATAAAAATCAATCTATGTTCAATTTTTTACAATATTCATGAAAAAAGTCAAGCTCAAGGTATAGCGATAATTCCCCCCCCCCCCCCCCAACAAACACACCTGGTTTTGCTATATTTTGTCATCACTATGAAAAGAGATTTCATCCTTTCATTTGTTATTTTTCCCTGTTATATCTGTATGGAAGTGCATATTGAAATCAAGAATGCAATCTTTACTTTATATGGAAGTTAAAATAATTTAAAAGATGTTTTGACAGCAGTGGAAATGTCTGAATGATGTCTTCAGGTTTTTTTCTCATTAAGAAGCAAAAATCTATTTACCAGCCTCCTAACGAGAAGCTGTACTCATCTTCCTCTATAAATAACTTCAGACACTCTTTGACTAGCTAGGTTCTGTTTTCTGTATATGATTGTCACATCAACCAAAGCCTGCTACACTGTGCAGTGGTCAGAATATTCGAGCCACATAGCTCTATCAGGATCATCCCCAAAACTGGGGGTAAGCGGGTCCTTTGAGACAAGTTCCTTTGAGACATTAGTGGAATTTCTCAATGGAGTTCCGAGTGGCCACTCTCTCCTAACAAACCAGTTATATTTTATATGTGGGATTCTGGGTTTATTTTGCTGGCACTTCAGCGATACTTAGAAGAAATGGTTTCTGCAGGAGATTAGGCTTTATAACTTTTCTTACATTATTCCCATTTTAGTGGCCATCATCCTGTCAGGTAACATGTGACATGATAAGAAGCTGATAATTTAGACTGACAACCAGACTGCCATTCACATTGTCACTCACCAAACATCAGGTTGCCCAGGGTTACAAGGCTGGTTCGTGCCTTTGTCCTGCAGTATTTAGCGTTGCTGATTCTTTACCTTGATTTCAGACGAAGAGGATCTGACAGCTAGTGCCAGAGGCAGACAGAGAGCTCATGCCGATGCTGGAGTTCCTGTGGAGCCTTTGTGTGTGACAGTTTTAGGGCTTGTGTGGCAGTCCATCACCCAGGGCATCCTAGGTGGCTACCAGGGATTTTAATAATTTCATCTGCTTTAGAAGACGTCGGCAGGCCACTGTTTGGTGTATGCCCCAGGAACATACTGAGAGTCTTTGTCCATGCTATGGATGGCAGCTTGCTTTCACAGTGATTTCTCACTTTGCAAAAACACCGTTCTGTATCTGGGAGACCCATTTACCTGCCCTCAGGAGAAAATTTACAGTACATATAAGGGAAGGCTGGACCAAATCTCAAGAATGCAATCAGAATGAATCTTTTTACCTTAGGAAGAAAAAGCCTGCTCGGCTGCAGCAAAAATTATTGAAGCTTCTCCATAGCTTTCTTCAGAGTTCTCAGGGTCAGTGAACTGGCAAGAGGGTCACATGGCTAGTAGGGTCGTGCTACGTATGCTTCATAGTAGCAATTTCACTTTATCTCAACCTACCATCATTTGGGCCTGATAGTTGTACGTCTTCAGGAGGCATCATCTCCCTCAAAGCTTTAGTTCACGTTTTTAATCATGCAGGGAAATATTACCTCTGGGTCACATTCTACCACACAAAGGCTTACTCTTTCTCCATGTCTTTTGCAACATTTCTTTTGTTATCAATAAAAGATGTAGAATATGGCCTAAAGTCTGTAGACCTAACCGGCAGACCATAATTAAAACTAATTTGTTCCTTTTCACAGAATAAGTTTGACAACTTGATATACAATCAGAACTTCTGAGTTCTTGCCCAGCTCTGGCACTGAGGCTATGTCTATGCTTGAAAAGTTAAGTCGACTTAAAGTGGACCTTATTAAGTCGACTTAACAGAAGCGGACTTAACTTTTCAAGTGTAGACATGGCCCCTTTTCGACCTTATTAAGTCGACTTAACAGAAGCGGACTTCACTTTTCAAGTGTAGACATGGACCCTTTTCGACCTTATTAAGTCGACTTAACGTTTTAAGTTGACTTAAAAAGGTCCACCTAGGCACTACTCCGTGTCTCCACTGCCTTAAGTCGACTTAATAAAGTCAACTTAAGCGCTAGTTCAAATTAAAATGAGGTGTTATTAATTGGAACTAACTTTTCCTTAATGCGACTTAAGGAGCAGCTTAAGTCGACTTAAGGAAAGCCCAGTGTAGATGCGGAGTAAATTAAGCCTACTTAATTTGTAAGTGTAGATGCACCCTGACTGTGTATGTGAGCTTGGGCAAATTATTTAGGCCTAACTTGTCAAAAAAGAACTCTTGTTTTATATGCGTCTGGTTATGGTTTCCTAATTTAAGGCATCAAGCAACTAATTCCAGTACTACTGAATACTTGCAGTATATATGGAATTCATTTGCAACTTTAAGTATGCAGCATATCTGAGAATCAGAAGCTAGTTTTCTAGATTTGGGCATCCCAAAATGAAAGCACCAAAGGAAGAGACCATTTCTGAGAACTTGGGCCCTAACATCTCAGTTTAGATTCTGAGTTAATTCATCTATATAAAGATAATAAATAACAGTTCCTCAAGGAAATATTTTGAGGCTGAAGTAATCAGAATTGACTAAATGATTTGCAATCAATACTTTATCTGATATTTAGGAAATCCTCATTTCCCTTGAATTTATTAATTACTTGAAGTGTTTAAAAATTGTGTGTCATTGACTGTGCAGATTTTTAGAAGTACCAGTTTTCCATATTCACTGTTCAAATATAGAGTACCTATTGGTTAGTTGTGTTGGCTCAGATAAATCACTTGCTGTTGTTTTTAATTCCCTATTTAGGTGACTGTGTAAGCATGTTCAGAGAAAATTTTTTCATGTTTCTCCAGCACTCATGCCAGTAAAATCTAAATCACATAAATGTTTTCAGAAAAGCTATGGCAGAAGAGATATTAAAATGGCTAAAGCAAATTTATCAAAAAAAATCAAATAAAAATTCAGTGAAAAATTGTCAGCATACATACAGTTCTAATTAGTTAAATAAATACTTTAACATTTCCATTGTCACCTATTAGATTACTATTAAGGGATTTTAAAAAAGAATATTTTTGCACACCTTCTGAATTTTAGAGTGCTTTGTGTATAGTCAGGATCTGTGGTTGGATTATAGTAAACCTCGTTTCCCACACTTTGAAAATGGGAATTTACTAATTACAAGTAGCAAAAGAGCTGAAACTGAAATTGAAGCATGACTGGGCACAGACACAAAGTAAAAGGGAAGGAGGAAAGGCCTGAGCAGGTTGCTCTTGAGCCAACAAAAGACCTTTCTGAACAATTTAAGAGGAATAAACTGTTAATATTTTTAAGTAACTTAAAAAAAAAAAAAAGAAATCAGGATTCACTTTTTACAGGATGCCTTATCAGCAAACTTATTTTAAAATATTAATCCATTAAAAAAATAACAATGACTCTTTAATATTTGTAAGGCACTTTTACATCCTCAGATAAATGTTGCTATTAATAATGAACATTGTCAAATTTGACAAGGATACAAGATAAATGTTAGAGTCAGACTAAAGTTTTCTTTTTTCTGACTTGAAAAGTATGTATTTTGTTACTAATATTAGAGATACAGAGACCTATTTGACAAAAAAGCACCTTCTAATTTAAAAGCTGTAGCTCTTAAGCTCCATAGTGGCAGCTATTTATGTGGTTGGCTCACTCTTCACAAAATATACCCCTTAAGCTCAGAGTATAAAGCCAAAAACTAAAAGCCACACTATCGAGCATGACTGAACAAACTACTGTTCTGGTATGTGTTTGATAAGAGACAGCAAAGGAAAAAGAGACAAGCTGAGGCACAAGTCCCGACTTTACATATTTCATGTAGAATGTTGGAGAAATTGTTATTGACTCCATTGGGAATAACTCCCAGGAGTAAGCACTGCATCTGGTAGTAGATATTTGCTGCTAAGTGCCAAATTCTGCTTTATGATATAGACGTTGAACACAAGTTCATGTCACTGAGAGTTATGCCTGTGTATTAAAGTAAAATTTGGCCTTTTTTTTTGCTCACTGACCTTATATAAAAAGTGTGTTTCCCAGCTTGGCAAGAGTGAATTAAACTGGGCAACATTTTGGGTGTGTTTGACGTCTGCTAAATGAAGTGAGCTTCCAACTCATCACATTTATTCAAGCTCACTCAACGCTAGTAAAAATTAAAATGTTCCAGTTAATTTAACAAGATAATTTAAGTCTCAAATTTTTCCTGATACAAATCTAAACATTTTTTCACTTTCTGAATGTGGAAAATATGTTCTGTTATATAATTCTTTAGAATGCCCTGCATACTTAATAGCTACGGGGCTAACTTATATCTTCATTCTACACAGAGATCTGCCAGTGTTGAGTCCCACTGAAATAAATGAGAAGTAAATCCCCTGAAGATTCTGAAGCAAAGTTCAACCAAAAAAAAGTCTACAGAACCTTTATGAATGTTCTAAATGGAATCCAGGATATCTGGACTTTAAGATCCCTGTTCTATATGCTAACCTATACTACACTAACAGCAAGAGATATTCTGGTGTACTGTTGAAAATCTCACACCATTCCTGTGAAAGGATGGAAGCACCAATATTGAAAGAGTTTGGTAAAATGCTGGCCTTTTATATCCAAGAAGCATTTTTGTTACCAAATTTGAGATATAGAAACTGGAGCTGGAAGAATAGTTAGCATAACAACATACATTTTCAATTCCTTTTAAAAGTTGAAAAATCTATTGTTCATACGTTATATGGAAAAGGCACATACTTGCAGGGAGTTTATAGACTAAGCACTACTCATAGCTCTTTCAGATGATGAAAAATGCAGAATAGGCTGATAAGACAACTCAGGGGTTTCTGCTGGGTTTTGTGGCTTGTAGAGGTTGTCTTTCAAATGGGACAGAAAGTCAATTATGTCCATGTAACTGTTCAAAATTCATTAGAATGACCTTAGTTAAACTTTGCTTCCATGCCTACTATGGTATATGATAATATAACCTGGAGCAACAGCAGTTCGGTAGCACTTTCTGAAATAATTCTAGTACTTGAAAGCAGTTGGATTTGTTAAAATTTCTAAAAAGATTATATCAGGATGAACTGGGTTCCCCCCCCCCCCCGCCTTATTTTTTTACTTTCTTCAAGCCAGTATAACATTATATAGATCTTTTTCATCTTCAAAAATCTTTATAAGCCTTAGCAATTCACAGTAACTAAACAGTCAGAAAAAGATAATAAAACTCATTTTTGTTTCTTGCTACATTTTCTCCATTATTTGTTAGAGTTAACTGTGAATGGCAAGAATTTTTCTAATTGGGATTGTTCCACAATTTGAATGTTAAACTTTTTGCAAAGAAAGTATGGACAGATCTCACATACAGTCACAAACTGTAATAAATTAACATCTTCAAATTCTCTGCTAATCCAATAAATGACCACAGCACAGTCTTCTCCTTAGTGTATATAGCTCATGGATTCCTGTAGTCATTATTTCAATCATAAGCAGGAATAATGTCAGAAGCAGCTATATAAAATGTTTCGCCATATCAGAATTAAACCGCATCTAGTATCTGTAGCAGATAAAACCATTAAGAGACCATTTTCATTACTCTCCTTCTGCTCATTTCTTAACAGCTGCTGTAAAAGTATCTTTCAAGTCTCTCCTGTACAACTGGGTAATTTCACCACTAACATTAAAGGTCCATTCCTACCAACTGGCAAGTATTCTCTGGTCTCAATGACTTAAAGGAGAACTTAAAGACACCCACCAACTGGCAGAATCACATCCTTTGGGACTCCCATCAAACAGTACATTGCACAACGCATCCCATTGGCGTAAAGTATTTCTCAGTGTAAGAAAGGGTACCTGAATCCAGGCCTTAATGAAAAAGCTCTGTGCTCCTGATGATTCCCAGGCCCCTCCGCCTGTTTATTCACAACAGTACGTGAGAGGCTCAAAGACCACTAGCCCAATCCTGAAGACCTTACAAATGAAAAATTCCTATTGAACTTCATGAAGGTTTTGCATTAAAAGTTTGCAGGATCTGTCTCTACAGAGAGCATTCTGCTCTAGGAACTACTCCAAGTGTCCCAGTCTGAACATTCTAACACTTTTCAACCATCACATGATTGAAGCCAGAGATGATCATGTTTCCAATAGCATTAAAACCATTGCCTAACTGAAGCCTAATCCTGCAGTCACTCTCACATGGAGTAGCCTTTAGTATTTCTAATGAAATCAGTGGGACTCCTTCTACAAATAATTAGGCCTTCAACAGTAGTTTTTTAAAAGATAGAAGATAATGGATAGCAGTGGAAATTAATCTTAATGCAAAACTATAAAAAAAAATCAGGATTATTGTTAACAATAAAACTTAGCCCTGAAAAAGCAGTTAACACCTTCATAGTGCCCTGTGAACATTAGTCCATACAATACCCCTGTGAGGTAGGTAAACTTTATTATGCACATTTTACAGATGGGAGCCTGAGGCACAGAGGTAGAGTAACTTTCTCGAAGCATACTGTAAGTCAGAGTCAAAGGAAAAGAAGTTCCTGGCTTGCAGTCCATACCTTGTAACTTTGTAAACACCCTGGAATCTTTGGTATGGCTGAATGAATAGCAGACTTACATACCTACAATAATAAAGAACAGGACAGCAAGTCATAAACTTAAAAATGTCTGCAAAGAAAAAGCCAACTACTTCCTTCTCACAGGCTGCTCTGTGTGTGTTTGGCAATTGATTCCAATGCTGAACAGTAAGGGACAGAGTCTGGCCTCCTGGTCTAATTGCTTTGTGGAAATATGGCAGCACAGAGGCCAAAAAAACCCCATCTGCATGAGAATTCCTTCTTTGTAAGAGGAATACCTGAGTGGCGTAGAGATTCGAAACCAACTCTATACATCTTCCTGGTTCAAGGGCAGCGTAGGACGGGACAAAACGGCATGGCTGGAGCCATAACTGCAATTTGACTATCCGGATACCCTTAGCTACACTAATCCTCACCAGAAATTGGATTAGTTCCAAATTGGTCCTAGACGCCAGGTCTCACACAAGATGGCATTGAAGGCCCTATTCCCCTTTGAGCACAACCCAGATGTAGCTTGGGATCTGCATTTAAATCAGACAGGGACATTCTTAGTACAGGAACTGGGAGTAGAAGTGTGTTATGTTTCATTTTAATACTTACACATGTTTAATATTTTACAGTCACATATCCAGAAAGAAGTGAGACAATATTACTTCCAGCACTTAAAGAGTATTCAACACTTTGTTCTGGAGAGGTCTGATTGTAATGATTGTTCTTCCATTTCCAAAAGATTGCTGACTTTTGTGCTATGTTAAAGATTTAAAGTTTATAGCATGTGCTCCATATACTGTACAAGTTATGTGGTAACACAGACCTGTTTTAATCCAGAAGAAGAATCAAATTAGCAGATTGATTTGAATTAGCCCATATAGTTTACTAAGAAACTGAGTTTCTTCAGCTCTTTCATTTTCTAGACTATTTGAGAAGAGAAAGAATCCTTTCCCTGGGCCCACCTCTTTTTTCCCAGTTCCACACTGCATGATTTTCATTCTACAGACCACCATGAAAGGCTACTTGAACTACATAGTTAAAATTGCTTCACTAAGGAGCAGATTTTGTAGACAGTTAAGCTCCCAGCAAAGTCAGTACTGCAAGATTTAGCCCTAAATGTCAACAAAGAGATACATACCCAAGAAGGATATTCAATCTCCTTCCATATTACACAAAACATTGCCCAGGGACCATATCGTAAAATATCACTTAGCTCTGCCAACCACATTGTTCAGTACTGTTTCAAATGCTGCTTTTGGTACCAAAACTGTAACAATCTCACAGATTGAGACTAAAACATATCAAAATTGTCAAAGGTTAACATCTAGATAGTCTACTATATGTTTCAGTTTTTAAAAAAGCTTCCAAACACTTCATGAGCATTATTACTTTATATTCCTTATGGCACATCAAAATATTAAAAGTGCACAAATCTGTAGTGCAAATAAGCATAATCACATTTATATTTGAGCACTTAGTCAAACAACCTTTGTGTTGAGAGCAACGTGGCCAGTCTGTTATTTAATTAATATCTAGGCTCAAAGATCACCCTTTGCTTTTCTTTAATTTGATAAAAGAAAGCCTTCTTTCTGGATTAACACAAATATAAAATGGAAAGACTGTGGAACATAAAGGCCATGGGTTGCATTTTGCACTGGATAGGTTCTGGTTGAATGAGATCTGGGATGTGTGCCAAATTAATAGAAAAAAAAATCCTGTTCTTCCTCTCCAATAGCCACAATGTTCATTATTAAGAAAAGCATATGAACCACAGGATTTGATTTTAATAACACCAATGTCTTCATTAATCTGTACTTTCCATTTAGCCTCATTATTGAGTAAATGCTGAGTTAATGCAGCACCTATTATTGTTGGATTTTCCCTGGGGAAAAAAACAAAACAAAAAACCTCTTTTCCCTCTTCTTTTATCATTCATTCAAGGACTATCAGGTGTGTGTGTCATGTTTTTAAACAGACTGACTGCTGTCAATGGCTGTTTTCTTACCTCAAGTCTGGGAGGCTACTTTAGTAATGTGCTGTCTACAAAGGAGATGGGAAAAAAACCCAATAAAATAGCTTTTAGTTCAAAACCATATTTATTTTGGTGTTGTTTTAAATGCTGTCATGTCAAGAGACCTCTCACTATCACCTGCAACTGAGCTGATCTTTCTTAGATGTTCCAGAGGCCTCCTTCTAAATCAAGAGCACTGATAGCCAACACTGCTTTGTATCTGCCGAACAAATAGTGCCCTTTTGTCCAGCACAAGTTCCTAAACAAACTTAATCTCTCCAACACTGTGACAGATGACATTTAGATGTTCTTGTTACCCTTAAAATGAGTTTTATTGACAATCAGAGAACAAAAAGAAGGCCCAGATAAAGCCCAATGTTTTATAGGCCTGCTAACAACATCTTAGTTCTTAGTGCAGAGGGTGTAGAGAAAGCCTGAAGTTGCCCCCATTTTCCCCTGCTTTGCTATATCACCATGACAACAGATATAGAAATCACTTAGTGACTCCTAGGAAGAAAACACAGTGACACAGTACCCCTTGTATGGCGAATCAAACTAAAGCCTTCATTCAAATGCCTATTCAGCTTGGGCATTCATGTAGAGGATGGGGTGGATTTTACACAGGTAACAACAGAAAGGCCAGCAAGCATTCCAGCCACAGCATATGGTAAAGTCTCTGTTTAATTAATGCATCCTCAATAGAATTTATCCATTTTAAATTTGTTTTCTTTTACTTGAAACATCATTAATGTAAAGGGCAACATTAATCAACATCTTGCAACTTAAAAGGGCATTAAAGAGTGATCTTTTTCCCTCCTATGCAACAGAATCTTTTCAAGTAGTTTTGCTAACTCTGTCTGATTCAAGGCACATTGGAAGAATTCTTCATCATAAGGCAAATCTAGAGAGGCCTCTACTGGCCAGTCTCTCTACATGCAATTTTTTTATTCGTATGTGACTTGGAAAAGCAAATAGTAAAATGACGACAAGCTTTTTATCTTAAACTTGCACACAGAACGGATTACTGATATTGTGAAAAATGTAGAATAATTGTGCTTTTTTCTTAAGCCATCATAGGCAGTATAAATTTGCTTTTTTTAAAAAAAGTGGGTTTATCCCAGCTGTGATGTATGTGCCTCTATGACATTTTAAGATCATTTAAGATTATATGACCAAAATCAATGGGTAATCAGTTTTCTTTGCACACAGGACCCCCATGTAACTTTGGGACTTAAAACCATGCATATGGCATGTTGTGTATGCATTTCTCCTAGCTAGAGTAATCATACATCAAAGCTCAGGCAACTTAAATTGAGAGCACTAGAAAAAGAAGTTATTGAAAGACTGTGGAAAATCTGGAGAAACAGGGTTTCATGGTCACAGTACAAAGGCAGTAAACTTCAAAATCCTCCATTCGGGTTCCTGTAAGTAGCATTTAACACTGTGAACAACCATGCACTTTGTGCTAATAAAAGTATCACTGGTTCTAACTCAAAATAAGATTGCATTTCCTTCTGTAAAAACAAAATTTGAAGTAGCAGATATTGTGTTCATGAGAAATTAAGATATTTAGAAGTAAATGCACAGATTTTTTGTTTTTTAAATTTAATAGAAACCCTATGCCAGGGTGGAAGCACCCAGGAACTCAGTCATACTCAGGACCATCAAAACTACCCACTAGCCACAGAAGACAAAACTAACTGGAGATTAACCCATCATTGTTTATATAAGTTTCAACATTTATGGAAAAATGGATAAACTGACATATCTTTAATTTAGCAGAAAAGAGACTAGCAAGATCCAAATGGCTGAAAGCTGAAGCTAGGCAAATTAAAACTAGAAATAAGGGGCACATTTTTGACAGTGAGTATAATGAACCATTGGAACAACTTGCCTCAATATGTGGGAGAGACTCCATCACTTGAAGTCTTTAAATCAAGATTGGATAATTTTCTAAAAGATATACTATAGCCCATATAGTTACGGGCTTGATCAGATATCACTGAGTAAATTTCTTAAAGGCCTGTATTATGTAGGAGATCAGATTAGATGATCATAGCGGTCCCTTCTGGCCCTAAAGTCTATTACTACATTTTCCTTTTTTAAAACTTGCCCCAAACTCATAGCACACTATACACAGTGCTATTTCTGATTACAAACAATTACAAAAAGTTTTTAAAACTTCTAAGCAATATTTGATTTTTTATAAAGATTTTAAAATAATATTGAGTAATGAAAATAAGAATACTCCAGTAATATTATCATGTCTTCAACAACCATCCATAGCTGTCATGAAAATTGATCAGCTTAGGCCCAAAATCTGCTTGGCTCTCCTTTACCTAAATGACCATTATAATAAAAATATATATTTCATTCTCCTATTCAAAATAAATTACATATCCTGGATAAATGAGAGAGCAGAATTTTAATAAGACTAGACCAACCTGTATTTTCTTCCGGACATCCCATATTCAATTAACTTATTTTGTACCTAATTCTACGTAATCATAATTTTATCTGAGATTACTTTAATGATACTGCTTTCTAGGGAAAGATGAGGGTGGGAAAGATGTGTCATGTAGGCATTTAATTAACGTAATGTACCCTGTCAAGCATCTTTTTAAAAAAAATATACACTGTAGGTTCAGGTTGCCACCGTGCAGTCCCAACAGTGACACCTACTGGGACAAACAGGGCCTGAAACAGCTGTAAATTTCCTCTGGCTTTGAAGTACAATGTGAGCTCTAACTTTCTAACTAATAAAGTACCACAAGTTATAGTCTTACAATTTCTTAAGAGACAAAACTGCCTCCTTCATTATTGAAGCAATAAGGGAAGGGAAAAAATCCAGTTAAATCTCATCAGTTGAATTAGGAAAGTGAAGGAGTCTACAGCCATGTAAACAGTCAATATAATATGCCACTGTCATTTCCCAGATGTCTCACCAAAAATATTACAGATTTTGTAAATCATTCTAAAAATGGTACCTTCATCAGTTTGCTAAACAGCTATATATACTGAATATGCCAAATATTTAATAGGACCAGAAAGTTTTCTTAGATGGTTTCTAATTAACCTAAATGTTTTAAGTACACTTTGATGTGTGATCACAAGCTAATTTTTTTTATAATTATTACATCAGCAGCATCACAAATATCCATGCCATTTTACTCAACGAATAAAATACACGACATATTCCCTGAAGAGCTTACATTTGAAGATCCAATATCAAAAACCACTGATCACACGAAAAGTTCTAATTCACGCAAACAGCTCTATTGGAATTATTGGAAGCATTTGGATGAGTGAAAACCAGTCGTAAGAGTAAGATTTAGCAAGATCAAGTTCTAAATTTATTGAGTGAAAACTGAAAAAAATTGGGTTGCAGGGAAGGGTAATATAAAAAAGGTATCATAGCTGCATATGTTTAGAATGGTTATTTATTGATGGTTCTGGAATTTTTTTACTTCTTAGATATTTGCTTGCATCATTACATGGCCAATTCTTTTAGTCAGGGTCTTTACCTTCCACTACAATCTTGTAGTACCAGCAGTTCTGACAAAGATCAATAAAAATTTTACATATTAGTCCAAATGGCTAGCAACCCATACAGATCTTCGATGCCAGCCTAATAATAAATAATAATAAAACAGTTTTAAGAATATGATTGAATACATTTTGTAGAGGAATGCCTGGAATGTAGTAATTTCCTGGCAGAGATAGAATGACAATGAAAGTGCAAGAAGAATATTTACATTGGTGGACTTTTTTTAAGTTGTATGGTTTTTGTGAGAGCTTTTTTGGTTTTGGTTTTTACATTAACTTCATTAGTTCTATTTTAAAATGTTACTAGATTATGAGCCACCAGTCAATAAATTTTTAATGTTAAATGAACTTCCATGAAAAAATTCTGTGTGCAACAGTAATTAAAAAGTGAATTCATAATTAAAATCTAACAAGGGATCCTGTGCATTTTTGGTGCAAGGCAGGCTGGAAATAAATTCCATAAGAGACTGCCATAGAAATGACCTGGAGACCTGTTTTCATGGATAGCATCTCCTGCATTTCCATCATGATCCTCTGACAGATATGCAATTTACTTATTATAATGAAAAATCCAGAATTGATAATCTGGAAGTTATGCAACCACAGAGACAAAGTGAATCACTATTCAAAGTATGCTTCTTTTTCAGCACAGCTGTAAATTAAGTAGAATGCACTGGGTTGACGAGGGAGACCAATCTAGACAATTTTTATATATAAAACTATTTCCTGACTTATTTATTTTAAAAAAGCTCAAGAGTCTTAACTATAAATCACTTTTACACTTGTAAGGAAAATTTCTCTCTTTTGTTTCAGAAAATATTACACATGAAAAGGAAATACAGCATGTTGGGCCATGAAGGACATATATACTTAATGGAAAGTATAACATTTTAAAATGATTTTTCATGATCATGCTCTGAAAACAGGGTATGCAGAACTGTTCACAGATAAGTTATTTCATATCCAATTTATATTTTAAAGTATGATCCAGTATACAGGCATGCTGATAATGAATCCACAATTAATGTTCACGGTATAGAACTCTTACTTTAGTAATTACATATCAATTACATATGAAATATTGCACGTTCACTTTATGATATCCTTGTATCATAACATTAATATGTTAAGGGGAAGAACTTAGTAAGTTAAAGGCACACACTACCACCAGAATTCTTCAGAGTGGCCCCTTGTTGTTAATCTGTGGTAAAAATTAAACCTCTGGGGAGAAAGAACCAAATGAGGTAACTGCAAAGTGAGATGAGTTTTCCTGCATACCTGAACTAGTAATGCAGTTAATAGCTACAATGGCCAGGAAGACTGACCCTGTTTTAGAAAAGTCCATCTACCCTTTCCAGGAGGGATTTGCACAGTATAAAGCTCCAAATAGCCCAAGAGTAGACAGAGGAAAATGGCATCCTGGGCAGCCTCGACAGCCACAAAGCCACATAACAGAGCCAGAGGCAGGTCCAGAGCTGCTAACACAACTGCCTACAAAAGCTGCCAAGGAACCAGAAGCTACTTGTGGGAAAATATCACTTAGTCTTAGCATCTGGGGCCTGTGATTATTATCCAGAGACAGAGTGGTAAGCTATGGTGAGATAAAGAGCACCTCATTCCTCCTATACCACACACACAAATCTCTTCCCCGCCCCACAAAAGAAACTAGACACACTCTGTATAACATTTCATTTTTGGCTGTGTTTTTAAACTGTTTCAATAGACAGCTTTGATAAAGGGATACTTGCCTGCACTCGGTGTGTGAGACACAGTAGAACTATTTGTTACTGTTGTTGTCATGTTTGTGCTGAAATGTAAGCTTGTTTACAGTAGAAATGAAGTCCCAGTTCTCTTGTGCATAATCCTGGGGCATCTAACAGGCTCAAGGGAATCTCTAACAAGGATGTTTTAAAATGAACTTCTACTCCTGTCCAAATGCATTAAAACAGGGTCAAATATTTAATTTGATTTTTCCTCTTTTTCAGGAAGAGAATAGACTCAAAATCTGTGCCAATTCTCTGAGCAATTCTCTCTTCTATCTCACTTTTTTGTTGTTGAAAGGGCGAAAGCGCACACAGAAAGGGGGTGCTCTACCCACTTGTCAGTTACAGCATGCCAAAGTGAGAAATAGTGTTTTTGTTGGCTAATAAATAAAGACGAATGAGAATTTGCTTTCTTCAGTGACATACGCCAAAAAATGGAAGGTAATATAAAAACTAAAGAGACGCTATGGTTAGTTAAAAGGCCCTAACTTTCTAGAGTTATAGCCACAGTTTCACAGACAATTTTGCAGCCACAAGCTTTTGGATAATGCACATAGGTTTCCATAGTCGAAGTTCATCTGCATACTGCGGAAGGAAATGATTTCTGTTTTAAAATATATGGTGTTACCTTCTAACAGTAAATTCGTGGGGGGTTTTCTGCAGAACTTCATTAATAGAACATCAGTATAACCTAAGTTGTTGTCAGAATTGCAATTAATACACTGCAAACTATTGAAACAAATCAGGACTCTCATTCTACTTCATTATAAAGAGAGTTTATTTATATGTGTAATCGCCATATGGGGGGTTGCAACATATCTGCAGAATGTGGAGTCATAATTCTACATATCATGAGATGTAAAATACAGACTACTGGTATGTTATGAAAAAACTTGATTTTCCTGAATTGCATATAAAGCGATTAAAGAATATATATTAGGTATATACTTTGAAGTTGGGCAAATTTGTGTGTGTGTTCACACATTCAAATTTAGCGTTTTAAAGTAAAGATATAGGATATTTTTACTTAAAGTTAAATATTTTTAGTGAGGAATAAGGGTCTTACATGAATCTAAACTAACAGGAATGTCTCTGATCCACAGATGCATTTAAGAATATAAATAGGAAGAAACTATCCAAGGAGATTAAGAGGAACTGCTAACTGGAGTTACAGTATAATAACCCACGCAACATGGATTCAGTGGCGCAATCTGTATTTTTTGGTTTTTTTAATTCTCACCATCAGAAGGTATTTTGTGTCTAGTGATCGACTCTTTTGATTGATGGACCATTTGATAGAATGTTATTGAGAGATTATGTCTGTTCCTGTATAAACAGATAAATTCCAAAACCATTTAAATTTATTGTATTATTTATACCATTATTAAATAAAATGACTAAAATTATTATTAAACTATTCCATCACTTCTCTTTTTATTATATAAGAGCAAAATTCAATACAAACATGTCTAAATGCAAAGCAAGGCTCAGTTCTTAGAGAACGCTACTGTATATATGACTGGCATTAGTCAGCCTTACTCTGGAAGACAAAAGGAAAAGTAAATAAGAAAATATGTTATTTTAAACAAAGAAAGGTTTAAAAAATCATTTGCAATTACGGCTTGTGCTATGGGAATGCAGCTTTTATTTTTTAAGATTGCATTTGATATTACTGAGCGTGTTACTTTCAAAAGAAAACGTATCAAAGCAACATAGTGTATATATCAAATGGTGCTGTGAGGTGCTGTGTCCTCCATAAAAAGAAAATAGTCCCATATAGCATGTTTAAAAAGACTAGAGTTCAAGTCAGACCTGTTCCACTGGTACGCTTTAGTAAGTATTTTTTTTTTTAAAGCCACAATGTAGTTTAAAAAAAAAAGCATTTTTGTTTTTTTATACAAAGATTCTATATATCAGCAAGCTTTACTTGCTTAAAAAAATTTTTTTTTGCTTGGGGGGGGGGGTAGGAGGGGACAGGCTTCCATATTTGATATATTACTTTATTTCAGTGATTTTGCCTCCTTTAAGTTTTGCTGGCATGTAGATTTTGCCTGCATTCTATATTTTCATACTTCATTCCATTTTAGTTACAACAAAGCCTATATGCAAGCTGCATCATTCTATTATTTGCTCTTGCTTCTCTGAAAGCCTTGCCCAATTTCTTTAATGCTGCAATATACATTTTTAATAAGGAATTGTTTAATAAGGCAAAGTTTGAGCACTCAGATCTAAATGCTCTGAATACAACATGTCATCTTAGTGGTGTATTTCAGTACCAATAAGAGGTATTTTAGTTTACTATTTTATAAGTATCAGTATCAGTTAACCCTTTAATGTCTTATAGTTTCATTTAATCAGAAGGATAAAAAGAAAAATATCTAAATGCTATTTAGTAAAGTCAATAATGTGTATTCACTTAAGAAAAAATATTGGAAACTTGTTTTTCTCCCTCACATACATTCACATATATAGAAAGATCACTATGCTTTTAAAAGAGTCAGACATTTCTTTTTCCTTAAAACACCAGCTGAAACTACAGAGAACTAGTTAGATTCACACATTCTATGTTCATCCTGTATTCTCTGAAAGAACTGTCCAAATTGTATTAGGATTTGCTTATAATGATGTTATATGATGTCCTTGTTGTGATACCTGCATATGTGGAGAACTTAATATTGATTTACTGTGCCTTTGCCCCATCCTTGAGCAGCATAGATAGCAATTACTGCTGCTGGTGGTATCTATTTTGTCTTTTCATAATTGTCATTTCTGGTTCTACTTAAGATTAAAATATGAAAATTGCATCAAATGTACACGAACAGCGCATTAGCCAAGTTATCAGCAATATCCTGGCACAGCCACCTTTTTAACCACTGTTCTTTACATTTTATTTATGAAAACTGCATACTGTAATATAAACTTTTAGGAGGAATGCATCATAGAATGAGCTTCCTTGACAGAAAGTCTTCATACAGATCATTAATATATTCCTAAGAAATCATCAGGGATTGGCCAACACCTGTATAGCTACACCAGATGTTTCTGAATAGTTGTGTTTGGCTTGCTGTTTGATATTGATTAGCTTAGAAACTGTTTCCCCATACAGTTACAAAATCATTTGCAAATGTCTTTTTTTTTAATGGTTTTGTTCACCAGCATTTGCGTGGTTGATAGGAGATGTGTGCAGAATTAGACACTATATATCAAGCCTTAAAAAGCAATGACGGGATACTAACATGAACAGTAAAAGATTGGTAATGATTAGTAGTGATCAAAAAGTCACATGCAGATATTATACTATAAGAAGAATGAAATAATTTGTATAGAGAAATGGCAGCAAATGTTTTCAAACTTTCCAGGTTTTTGTTTATAAAGTAAGTCAGTCAATTTTTTTAACACTGCAAGAAGCCAGTCAAAAAGGGGAAAGAAATCCTTGTGTAGTACTGACTTGGTACTGGTTTCTTTATAGTCTATTCATGTACAACACACAGCAAAGATAATGGAGAGTAAACATTACACAAGAACATCCTTGCAAGCCATCAACCTTATCTACCAATCCTTCCAAGTGGTATATTTCATCATTCGTCAATGAAATGAATGTTCTATTTTAAAATGAAGTTGAACAAAGAAAAATAGGGAAGGAGAAGAGTATTTTTTTTTTTGTTATGGCTGGTATTTAAAAGATCTTTTACATACTGCACTTGGATACATTAAAGAACAATTAACAACCATCTACTAATTAATGTATGTGCAATCTATAGCATGCATTCTCTTCTTATTAGAGTCTGTGGGTTTTTTGTTGCAATCTAGCTAATAAAGGCTTTCTTTTACACAAGAGAATTTTGACAGGGTTGACTCCAACCGGCTTTCCAGCTGAGGTCTGGGGCCTTGCTGAACCTTCAAAATTTTCCCATTTGAGCTGCATCAAAGTGAAGGAAATTCAAGGATCACTAACGTCTCAGATGGTAGCACTTGCCCTAACAACCAAGGTTCAGGAATTCTTTGGAGCAGGCTGAGGTCATTTTTCGCCCCTTTTCTCCTAATGCTTTTCTCTATTAATCAGAGCTCACAGCTCAGATTGGTCTTCAACTTCCTCCCAATCCTCGCTAAGCCTGTCATTTCTAGCTATTATTTACTTTAATGGACTTTGGCTGATCCCTTATGAAGCTTTGGATCTGAGAATAATAAGGCTGGAGAGTAACGGGCACAGACATGGGTGTGGGTTTGCCTGCAGATTAACCGTGGCAGATGGGCTTTATTGCGGTTTCCTGTGTGCCGAGTGTTGATTGAGAGGGTATAATGAGAGAGGTGGTGTCTGCACAATGGCTGCAGCCAGTTCATTGCACCTCGCGTCTAAACAACCCCATTTTTCTAAATCTTTGGGTTGTGAAATTTTAGGAAGTCAGAGCACAAGAACAAGTACAAAAACAACTGTAAATAACCATGAATGTTAATCTAACCCTAATTGGTCCCTTCTTTCATTATGGGTACATTTTGTTCAGTTTTTAAAGTAAATTAATTACATGGCCAGTTATAAATACATTTGACTTTTATATCAGTTTAACAAAAATTTTACAGCACAGCAACTTTTTTATTAATATTAATGTCCCATTAATTTCCATCATTAGCACTGGCTGCAAAAGCTTACCTTGCAATCATCTTGTTATGCCTTAGGTTTTTTGTCATCTAGGGGAAATTTGTCTGAATTAAATTATCTATTGTCTAGAGAATATAAAAAACAAACAGCAGGGAAATTGCTTAATTTCTGACATAATGCGCCTAACGAATCTAGATTTTATTTTACAGATCAAATGCAGTTATTGCTCTCAACTGCAATCATATGACAAAAATGTTTTTATTGTCTGAGGGCTATCAAAAGATCTTTTACACATTTCCCATTTAAAAGATTTTACTTAATTCCTCCCTTTCACTGATGGATTAAATCACACCTATTGATTCTTTTCTTCCTTTGGGGCTTTACCCATCTGTCTTAACTCTTTCATCCCAGCACCCCTTAGGCTGAGAGAAGTGCTCTACAAATGAACTGTTGAAAACCTGGAGAAGATTCCAGGTCAAGTTTGTGTACAAGAGTTTAAATTTTTAGTGACAGTCTTCCCTTACTGCAGTCTGAAAGTTTCCACACAGCGCTGCACAAACTAGCCCCACCAATTATCCTCCTCCTTTGAAAACCATTATCAAGTTTTTCAAAACTTCTTTCATTTCACTGTTGTCATTCGATGAAAAGGAAACTAACCACCATGTCAAGACAACTCAGCTGCCTAGCAACCATGGGCCACGTTTTAATTCTGACTTGCTTCTGGTTTTGACTAATGGAAAGAGACTATGTTAAGCCAGTCAGAGGAGTTGTTTGTCACTTCTGAAATGCAAACAAAACTATATTGTTTTCAAAAATACCGGGTGTGATTGATGGTAAGATTTACAGTAACATCATTCTTTTCCCCTTGTGTTTTAGTGAGATTGATGTCATATCTTTTCATGCTTTATTACATGTTTTAGAAAAGCTCAGAAACATGACTTTTTTGTTCCAAAGAGGCCAAAGAATTTTTTCCTCATTCAAGTGAACTAGACTCCAACAACTTGTGAAATTTAATGAACCTATTCAACATGTGTCTGCCACATCAATAAATAATTTAATAAGAAACCATCAGCCATGATGGAGAAATGCATTTCAAAACAAACAAAAAAGAACAGGACAAACCAAAATCAACAGTACAGAAGGGGAAAAGATGTTAAGCTGCAAAATTGCTGGCATTAGAGGTTGTTTTATCAAACTTTCTCACAATTGCTTAATCTTTTACTTCTGATATTGAGGAAAAATGAAATTGTCCTGTGCTCTGTTTTAATTGTAAATATATGCAGATACAAATATAAAGCTCATGTCTATTGCAAAATAGTATAATTGAAAACATTACAAGTAACATCAGTGTTAATTATCTTGACAAAGTATAACTATGACTAATTGTAAACAAGCTGGTTAAACCTATTTGAAAGTTACCTTCTTTTAAAAAAAAAGAAAAAAGTGTACCCTTATTATTTTGCAATAATCTTTTTACAAAAGCTTGGTCAAATTTTCTATTTAGTTCATTACTGATCAAAGTGGATGAGTGAATCTACAGATAATTTCCTCTTCTGGATATTTTTATTGATATTTTTCATAATACATGCAGTAGATACAGCATCTATAGATTTCCATTCCCCTCCCGCTCCCCCAAAAAACAATAATGAAAAGCAGAAAAAGAAACTATGGCTAGAGAGCAACTCATTTTCTGTATTATTTCAGTAATATAAAATCAGTCTTTAAAATTCCATTATCTTTTGAGGTATTAAGACTAATTTAATGATGACTAGGACACCAGTCATAGGCTATGTCCACACTGGCAAGTTTAGGTCGACTTAAGTCGACCTAACTTAATCCTTGTCCACACTAGGCTTCAATAGGTCGACTTAAGGGGCTTCCTTAAGTCGACCTAATGAACGCTTAGGTCGACTTAATAAGAACCGCGGGGTATTTGAACTAACCCTCCTTAGGTCGACCTAACCCTTCCTTAGGTCGACCTACGCCCAGTGTGGACGCATAAGTCCACTTTCTTAGGTCAATCTAAGGGAAGTTAGGTTGAATTACTAAGTCCCAGTTAAGGGAAACTACTTTCTTGAGTTGACCTAATAAGGTCGACTTTAGGTCAACTTAAAGTTGACCTTATTAAGTCGCCTTAACAAAGTCAACCTAACTTTTTCTGATGTAGACATAGCCATAGATTCTTGTAGGTATAAATATATAAGCATCATAGGGATGTCAGACCTATTTTCCAACATCAGTGGCTATGTCTACATGGCAAGTTAGGTCGACTTAAGGAGGGGCTTAAGCCCTGTCCACACTAGGCTTTCATTAGGTTGACTCAAGAAAATCCTTAAATTGACGTAATGAAAGCTTAGGTTGACTTAGTAAGGCCTGCTGGTTAGGTCGAACTAACCCTTCTTAGGTAGACCTAAACCTCCTTTAGGTAGACCTAAGCCCAGTGTGGACGCATAAGTACACTTTCTTAGGTCGACCTAAGGGAAGTTAGGTCGAATTAATAAGTCCCGGTTAAGGGAAAGCACTTTGTTAAGTCGACCTAATCAGGTCGACTTTAGCTGGACTTAAAGTCGACCTTATTAAGTTGACTTAATAAAGTCGACCTAACTTTTTATAGTGTAGACAGAACCAGTGTTTCTTCTTGCTGTTCTGATGTTAAGTGACCATGCTTAATTAAAAATGGCTCTTTTTACTATTGTTATACAATTTTTGAACTGGAAGATTGACATTTAAATGCAGAAAACTAATATAGCACATGCCTTAATTTCAATTGCCAAGTAAGACTCCTTTACAGTAGTATAAATGGTACAGCATATAACTTGGGGTGCTTGGGGTGCAACACTGAGTGGGGCAGCATCCTAACTTGCCTTGTACTCCCTACTGTTTCTTGGCCTTGATAATACCAGGCAAGGTGAGCACATACAAACCAAGAAATCTATATAATCATAGTTATCTGTGCCAGGAATCCAATGAGAGTTGTGTCATTACCTCTTAAGTAAGCTGACTTCACCACCCACCTGAAGAATCCAGAATCTGACTAACAGCTCAGGGGCAGGACTGCCTCTTAAAAGCTAGCATTATGATGCAAAACTTCCCTTTCCCCCACCCTTTATGTGGCTGTAATAGCCTATCTGCCACGCAACTCCACTGCAACTTGTACTCAGGTCCTAACAGCATAACATCACTGATTGCACTGCTTCACCTGCTTCCATCGTCAAATGTGCAGCATTCTCCAAGCTCCTTCCAGGGGATATGCTGCAAGAGGTGAGAGAGCTGAGGATGAGAACTGAACATGGAGAACCTAGTGTCAACTGTGCTTTCAGACAGCTCTGCTCCCCAGCTCAAAGGACAAGTTTCTGGATGCTGAATTGACTCCACCACAATCAATGAACCCTTATTATCCCCAGGTTGGACAGCATATCTACAATCAAACACACTCAAAATGGATAAACTAGAAGAAGAAAGAAGTTGAACTAGGCTTCCATTCATCCAGAAGAGGTGATAACACAGCCGGAACAACCATGACAATGAAAGGGTGCAAGCTTGCTTGAATCTATCCCTTGCCAAGGAACAGCACACTACCACAACCAAACATGGTGGTATTGTCTTGAAGAGGGCCCTGTGAGCTGCCTAGATCTTCCTAGGGCTTTGGAATAGCAGCTGACTTCCAGCCCTCAAATATTTCCTTGTCAGCCATTACTTTGAGTGGCCAGAGACCTCAAAGCCCTCCTCCATACCAAGATTAGTGACCTATTCAACTCATCCCCCAGGAGACAGCCTACATGACAAAGTCAAAAATCAGTCCCTGTTCCAAAACCAAAGGCTGGAGCCCTCAGCAAGGGGGTTCTGCAGTGAATAAAGCCCTAGACACTTCTATTAATCACAGAAGCCACAGCCTCCAGAGGAGTTACTGACAATGACCATGAAGCCACCTTGACTAGATCAAAGATAATTTGCTGGACTATTCTGGACCCTAAAGACTTTAAATGGAAAATTAGGGAAAATATTGATTTTTTCACCATATTGAATAGGGTCTCCTAGCCTAGGCTTTCAGATTACTGTCCTTGGACAGGATACAATCCAATAACATATCATATTGCATTCTGTTCTTCACTATTCTTTTACGTATTCATAGTCCATCATCCCTCCAGAGTGGGCACTTTTTTGTTAAAGTAGGGCTACTTGTTGAGGAAGGTGTAGCTCTACAAGAACACAGGTCAGAAAATTTAGTCCTGAGCCACCAAGGAAGTTTGAGAGATAGGATTTCAGAGACTAGTTAAGACCCAAAGGTCTCTACATGCATTGCAAGGTTTTATTTTGGGGTGGGCACTAATTGAGGAGGGAGAGAATCAAGTGAGACCTACATATATGAGCTTCACATTATTCTTTTGCCTTGGTAGAGGGGCATTTGGAGGTCACTAAAGTTTGTATTTTTCATACTTAGATCCCAAAACTGATTTAAAAAAAATAGAACTGTGATATCAGTTGCCACACACAGCTACCGTGTATTATCCAGCTGGAGTCAGATGCATTCACCAAGAGCTCTCTTTCCAGATGCTGCCTGTGATACTTGCTTCTAAAGCAGTGGAAGAAGCCCAATTGAAATTTCTCCTAAACCTTTCAAATGTAACATTCTCAGCCAGATTCTCTTCAACACAGAAAAGAAAAACTGAGAACCCAAAAAAACATTGTTGGCCAGAAGTGTGCTCTAACCTGCCCAGCAGCCAAACCATGCTGATTTGCCAACACGTCAGGAAGCAGCCCGCAGCAATCTCTTATCAAGAGCGATCCATTCTGAGCCAACTTCCTATGAATCTGACTACTTCTCCCGTCTGATTGTCTCCAGCTACCAACTCCACTCACCAACACCCACAGCCATTGCTCTCTGCCAGCACATAGATTCATAGGACTTAAAGACCAGAAGGGAACATCATAATCATTTATGCCTACCACCTGCACATTGCAGGCTGCACCCATCCACCAACGCCTATAATAGGCCCATAACCTCTGCCAATGTGTCCAAAAGTGAGTAGCTGTGGCATGCTCTGAACAAACACCTCATGAGAGAATCAGACAACAGCTTTGGCTTCTCATTCACATATTTTTCTGTCTTTCATGCTTTTCAGTGGATTCTGTCTCCTGTTAGATCCCTCTGCCCCAAGCCAAGACTATACAGTGTTTTCTCAGAAAGGCCTCTGCAGTTTTGGGAAAAAGAGGGAAAGTAGATTCCAGTCCTTCCTTCCCATGCCCCCCATTCTTTCATTGGTTTTGAGTCTTCTCTGCTGCTTTATTAGCCCCTTTGTTCCTCTCTGTGCACTGCAAAGTGGAGGGCGCCACATAGGCTCTTGCTCTCTCTTAGTAACTACAAATCAACTTGGTCTTCAGCAGAGAACTTTCAAATCTTACTTCTGATTTTTCTCAGTTAACTACTGTATATTATAGCTGAGGGTTTAAAGTATGTCCTGCTTCCCTGTTAAAGGCAATGTTCCTAGACACTTTCTGGTGTTCATCCTTGACCCAGGTTTTATTCATTCTTTCAAAAATATGAACTGAGAGAGAAAGACTATTATGAATCACTTTATCTTAGATAGAGAACTCTCTGGGGCAGGAATTGTCTGTTGGTTTGGTCTCCTGCTCACACAACATTTAGTGCAAGAGGCCAGTCCCAATTCTACAACCTCTGTTACTGGAGTGATAAAATACCAAATATTTCTATTATTTAACAATCATTCTACTAATATTTTATTGTTAGTGGTATGGTGAAAGGCACTGGTGACTGTATGGATCATAAAACCCTGAGACTGGGTATGAATGCAGTCTTCAATTGACATTACGTCAGGATAAGTTAACCACAAGTAATTGCTTAAGTCGACTTAAGGAAAATAAAGTCGACTAAATGAAAATTAAGTCGATTTTATTAAACCTGGATTTAATTTGACTTAAGGCTTAAGTTGACTTTTTCAAGTCGACTTAAGCCAGTGTAGACCTGCGGTAGCCCTAAGTCGACTTAGGGCTACTCCAGGACTGCAGCACTGCCCTCCCTGCCGGGGGGGGGCACAGGGGGAGCCTGGCATGCCCCCTCCACAGGGCAGGGCAGAGCCCTGCCCACCCTGCCACTATGCCCTGCCAGGGTCCCTGTCCCCCTTTGCCTCATTGTACCCATGTACAATGGGGCAAAGGATGAGCCCCCTGGCACTGGGCAGGGGGTGGCATCAGTTCAGTGTGGATGCTCTAGGTCGACTTTGTAAGTTCCCCCCAAAGTTGACTTAAAATTTAGGTGTAGACTCACTAAGTCGACTTAGCTAAAGTCGACCTAAATTTTCAAGTGTAGACATAACCAGAGATTGTAGCTGCTCCCTGTAGGAAAATGAATCCAAATAGCTTCTGCTCACTCCTATACCTGATTACCAGGGGTAGTTTCAGCCAATCATGGCATCTGCATTAATGCCAGGAAACTATATCTAGACCAGCTCAAAATTCAGCAGAGCAATACAAACCTCTGTCTCAGGATTTTTGCAGCCTTCACAGTAGCCAGATAAAAATAAGAATGCTTTTCAAATGTTTGAAATTTTTATACAAGTACTCCAAGTTCACGACATAACATGAACTCAAATTAACTTCAATTAAAAACACAGTTACTCACAAGTATTCATCCAGGCCTAGGCAGGAACTAGTAATTGGGGAAGGTGAGGAGCTGCGTCAGCAGGGGTCAATGTAATGGCAGGGCAGGATAGCTAGTGCTGCTTCCCTTCCTCTACTAAAAGCTGAAGGAAGCTTCCCCCTCTATCACTGGCTACGCAGCTCTTCACAAAAGCTCTCCATCCTTCTTAGCTGGTGCAGTAAGAGCTCCCTCTCCTGTTTCAGTCTACTTTAATCACTGGAAAAAATCAGAGAAATAAATGGATCCAGCCATACTGTCACAAACTGGGCCTACTTCCAACATCAGAAAGCCCTCCATCCACCAAGCACAGTACCATAGGGCCCTACAGTTCTATAGGGCTCTCAGGAGCTGATCAGGATCCAAACTCTTAAACATCAAGAATGAAATCCTAAACATCAATGGAAGTTTTGCTGAACTCAATGAGTCCGGGATTTCTGCTCTCGGGATGTTTGCCACATAAGGGTTAATATAACCTCAGGCTGTGCCATTACAATTTTAGTGCTTATTTCTATTTAAATTAGTGGCCAAGTTTATTTTTTTAAAAGGAGTTTAAACAACTATTTTAATTCACATGGGGTACAACAACCAACAAAGCTTTAAAAGGGCTAACAACTCATTTCCTCCAGAAGTGACTTGCATTTCAGTCGTGGGTGAAATGTTCCCTACCTGCACATTGTATATCATCAAATTACGTTTCTAGAATGCTTTGGGGTGCTTCACAATGAAAGTCATTGGATAATATTAGTTGATATTATTAATAACAAAGAAAAGCAATAGTTTTCCATGTATACAAGATGAATTCCTTCTTGGCTTAAACTTGCTACAGAAATTCTCTAGACTTACACTGGAATTGTTTTATTTTTAAAGTATTTTTATTTGACAGACATATCTTCTAGCTCACCCCTCTTTACACTTTCTTTTTTAAGGCTGGGGGGTGATAAGATTTTCTTTTCTGGTACATGCTAACAAGTGCCCCATTTTAAAGCAAAGAAACAGGTTTTTCAGGGGCAAAGTCCAAGGCCCCTACTCTTGGTCAGATTGTGACTGGCAGCTCAGGAGATGTGGAGAGTGAGGGAGATACATAACACCAGCATCCTCTTGGAGGTTCCTCAGTCATTTCTGAAGTGTCAGAAACCTATGGTTGACCAGCTAATACTTTAAAAGAAAATCAACAAAAGACACCTTTTTTCATACTTATGGCAAAGAGGCCCACATCATTTGAGGGATGGGGAGGAGGACACAGATCATAGCCTAATCCCTAACCATATTGGGGGGCAGGATGTGCACTCTGGGCACCATAGAGCTCAGGGAGGGACTATGGCTTCCTAGGGACAATCCCCCACAGTGATTCCTGAGGGAGAAACAGCCCCACACCATTCCCAGCACTGGCCTTTTGACTCAGGCACACCCATGGCTTCCATTTTTACCTAGGCTTTTACCCTGTCCTTTGAGTTGGGTTAGAGTAAAGACTGAGTCCAAACTACATAAGGACCTCAGGATTTAGCTCCTATTTAACAAATCACACACTCACTCGGACAGCTTTGTTATAATCATGGTTTGAGTTGTGCGCTGTTGTATTCTGTGTATATATGGGCATTTCTCTTACTACTATTTTTGTTACGCTTTGAGGGTACACCAAACTGGAAAATGTCACTCAAATTTTTATTTGAAAAGAATGACAATACTTTGCCTCTATAGCAGTAATTTATCAGAGCCATCCAAAGCTGAGAAAGAGTGACAGGGTCTGGGCATAATGCCTTTCTCAAACACTCACTACAGTTCATGCTTGTACTGCGTCTTTCCCTTTTAGTCTCATAAATTTCAAGTCATTGCTGAATCCCTCCATGCCCTTCTGCTTCCTCTCAGAGGTAACTAAGATAGCTGTATCTGCAGCACCAGGACAGAAGTTTATATTCCAGAACTATCTGAAAAGATCCGTAGCAATCTGCTCTAATTTTTGGTGAAAATGTGGCACAAATAATAGTCAGCAAGACACCGGAGCCTGTAGAGTAACAACTGTTGATTGAGTTTAAAGTTGCATCTCCCATAATGATTCCTCATCTACCCCTTTTCCTGTCTGCTCTCACTCCTGAGGGGGTCTGTTCTGTATCCTCACCTTTTGTTTTCTCTCTTTTTCTGGGATTTTCCCATTTTCCCACCAACACTATACCAGTGATCCCTAATTCTCCACTCAGTCTTTCCCTCTCCATCAAGTCTTTCATCTTTAGCCCACTCTCTCAGTTCCATCCCTCTTCTTAGACAACCAGCTGCCTTCTCAAAGGTAATTGTTCCCAAACTAAGTACATCAACTTTCCTCCCAATTCCTCTTCTCTGTAATTCTCCTTCATCCACATTGAGAGCGCCACTATCCTTCTTGCCTGGCTGGCCTATTATCTTAGTTTAACCTTTGATTTTTCTCTGTCTTCTATCCCCATGTTCAGTACTCCCCACTGGTTTTTTTTCCCCTCTTTAATTTCACCATCTGCCCTTCCTTCACTGTCTGACCTGCCAAAGCCCTTGTCCACACTGAACACCTGTCACCTTGTTACTGTAACTTTCTCCTCCCTTCCATCGCTTCCTCTCCTTTCAGGTCTGTTCCAAATGCTGCTATTGGTCTTCTCTCTCACTCCTGCAATCTCAGCACCTACTTCAATCCTTCCACTGGCTTCTCATCACCAATTAAACCCATGATCCACATCCTCATCTCCTAAAATTTACATAATCTTTTCCCTAACTACAGTACTCGTCTGCTTTTATTTCCCCTATGTACTCCCTCAGCTGTTGCCAATCTTTCCACCTTACTCATTACACCCAGTCCTCCAGTCCCTGCTACAAACCTTCTACCACGCTTATACTGCCCCCTACACCTGGAACAGCTTCCCTATCATATCTCTCCTACATCAGTCATGTGGCTCAAGATAACACTCCTGATTTTTCCTATTTGGTAACCCTCAGTGCCTCCCTTCTCCAGAGAGTTGTCATATGCCTCATATGGCATTTGTTTGTTTTCTTTAGACTGTAAATTCTTTCCAACAGGCAGTGTATCTCAGCTCTGTTCCTTAAAGTGTCACGTAAATTTAGAGCACTATATAAATGTATAATAAATAAAAGATTCCTGGGGTTATTTGTATGAAACTAAATGCTTCTTTTTCATGACATCTCTTTCTCTGTCAGATGTTTTAGCATGTATAATACATATATAGGGGGCTATTCTCCCTTCAGTGTAGGTGCCTGCAGTTCCCATTAGCAGGAATGGGAATTATGTGTGTGCACTGAGGGGAGACTTTAGTCCATAATGGCCACTATGCTATCTATAATAGTTTTGCTTTCTCAAAACCCAAAAGCAGCCTAAAAATCTTTCCATCTATATTCTTCTGACAGAGAAAGTTAGAGCAAGTCCCTGAATAAAAATATACTTTTAATTAGGTGCTACTGCTGGGTGTTAATTCTCTCTATTTTTATATATCCATTTCTTAAAATAAAATAAAATTCAAAATAAAGTAATAAGGAATAACAGATACCTGGAAAAAACAGAGTTACTAGATGGGTGAGAATTTTTTTCAATCAAGCTATTTTAATAAAGCACATCTTGTTACTATAAATATCCTTGTCTGGTTATATGCTGCCTTGCAAAATATTAAACTTCATTTCACTATCAATTTCATGATTCATCTGAAGAAGTTCATTATCTCTTAAATTGAAGGCAAGCCTCCCACAGAGGAATGCTATCTAAAGATGTATGTGTTTGTGTGTAGAAGGATAGCCTTTCTTAGCTGTTTATCAAAAAAGGCATTCATAGAGTAGTTACTGTACTTCACTACTTTGTAAATATAGAGTACCAGTACTACATCCTGTTGCATAGCCCTGGTTCCTTTTTTGTCTTCGTGTTGTGGCAGATTAATACAAATTTAGTCTAAATATTCGAAGCTATGCTGTTAGCAACGTGGCCATCTGTTTTTAATGAATATCTGGGGTCCATTTTTCAGTTAATCTTTTCTTATTGTGTTTGTATGTTGCTTTTTCCAAGCTATCTGCATAATTGCTTAAAGATTTTACTGCAAAATTAATATCCTTGCTGTGAATGAGGGAGAAGGGCAAAAACCAGGATGACAAAGGCTGAAATGAGGTGAAAGGCAAATTCAATTTTTCCTTGCACCATAGAAACCTCGTCAGGACTAGCTTTATCTAGTAATCCACATTTAAACTTTAACCTGTAGGGGGGCTCTTTGTGTTAGTTAATGTAAGCATAAAAAAGAGTCTGCACCACTAATCAGATTAATCATATTTTGTGAGACTCAAAAGCTTCATTAAAAAGATCTAGTTTCCAGGCTATACATTTCAGAAGGCAGGAGAAAAAAGTTTACTATGAAAAGGAAAGAGTAACCCTGAAATTCACAAAGACACAGAATAGGTGCCTTATGGAGCCAGAGCAAACACAATAACACCACTAAATTTTATGAAATACATCCTAGCTATGCCACAAAAAATAGTCAGGACATTTTACAATTACATTATCCTTTCCCTTCATTTACAAGGATTTATAGCCCAAGAGATTTTGCCTTACATTGTAAGTTATACAGACAGGTTTTGATTATATTCTATCCCTTTGGGGGTATGCAGTGTTTGGAAAGCACATGTGAAGAGCCTTCCCCCTTTAGCAACTTTGTGAGAGGACAGGGTATTGTTGAAGTCCTTGCACACCCCACCGCATAGTAGGAGAAGGTGAGGATGGGATGGAGCTATGTCCCCACTCGCATCTGCAGCGATTAGTGGAGTTGAAATAGAGTAGTAGAAATGCACACTACATTGTGTTCAAGGGTGCACAGTGGTCATGGTTTTCTGTACTCTTTGGCTACATCTACACTGGCAAATAAGTCGAATTAAGGAGGCTTAAGTCGACTTAAATTAAGCCACGTCCACACTAGGCTTTCATTAAGTCCTTAAGTCGACTTAATGAAAGCTTAAGTTGACTTTGTTACTACCACTCATTAAGTCGACTTGACCCTTAAATCGACTCCTTAAGTCAACTTAAGGATGGTGTGGACATGGAGTAACCCTTAAGTCGACTTTATTAAGTTAACTTAAGGATGGTTAGGTCGACTTAACAAAGTGGACTAAGTCGACTTAAAGCTAAGTCAGTTTAGTCCACTTTGTTAAGTCGACTTCGACCTTATTGAAGTCGACTTAACAAAGTCGACTTAACTTTTCTAGTGTAGACATAGCCTTTGTGTCCTTGTCCTTCCATTGGAGCAATGTGTCTTAAAATTGGTCACTGCTTTAAATTGTATGCCCCCCCATTGAGCCACACAATAAATAGTAAAACAAACAAGTTTATTTTATAAGCTTTTGTGGGTATAATCCCACTTCATCAAATGCATGTGATGAAGTGGGGTTATACCCACAAAAGCTTATGCCAGAAATAAATTTGTTAGTCTTTAAAAGTGTCACAGGACTCCTTGTTTGTCTTCTGAAACAGACTAATATGGCTACCCCTCTGGAACAGTAAATAGTGAAATAAACAAAATTAAGCTAATTCAGTCTAATTTACTCTCATTTACACAAGTGTAAATCTGAAGTAACTACACAGACTTCAGTGGAATTAGTCCCAATTTACACAGGTACAACTGGAAGCAAAATTTGGCCTTTCCCCTTAATTAATAAGCAGGAGACTCTACTAATTAACTTTGCTAATATATACACATACATTCATACAGACACTATTGAATATGCACAGTTTGAGGCCATTTGTAAATTTAAATGCTAATAAGTCAGTTAAATAACATGCAACTATATCAACAAATGAGAACTAAGAAGGTTGCCACCTTTGTAATCATTGGCAACTGGACTCCCAGGGTCCCAACCCCTTCTCTGCTTCTTCCCCCCAAGGCTCCATCCCTTCTCCAGCTCTTCCTCCCCAGGCTCTGCCCCTGTCATTTGCTCCTCTTTCTCCCACTCCCCATCGCTTGTTACATCATTTCAAGGAGGCTGCCTCAGCTGAGCCAGGGTTGCCATGGGTTAATGACCTGGAGACTCCCTCCAGCCCCTGGTAACCAGACTTTTAGTTTGGATTCCTAGGGGTTGCCAGATCCCCCAAAATCAGGTACCTGACAACCCTAAGATGGCACCCAAACACAGAAACCAAAAACTAGATTGTCTTGGTAAAAACCAATGGATGGTAACGCTAATAAGAGAGACAATGTCTATTAGTGAAAGGGACATGCTTTCTCAGGGCTCTTTCTCTAGTCTGGGGAAGTAACTAGAGTGTCCAAGATAAATACAAGGTGGGATTAATCATTAAGCATAATAGATCCAAATATATGGAAGGAGGGCACTTAAAATGAAGTGGGTACTAACACCTCTGCAGCTGTAGGACGAAGGAGGATAGCAGGAAACAGGGTATATTATAGTTGTTGTGAAGGGCAATAAAAGCAGTATCTCTGTTAACTCAATGGTTTTCAGTGTCAAGCAGAGTTACACGTTTAGGTTTACTTATTTTTCAAATAGAAAAATAAAATAAATTGAATTTAAGAGCCATGAGGGATCAAATTATGTTTGTTAACTCACACAAAATTCTACAGTCATGCAACACTTTACAAATTTCATAGTAATGGTGTACAAAATTTTAGTGCAAAACTTGAAAAAATGGCTTGGGATTTTGTTACAAACTTGAATCTCAGCATAGGGCCAACAAGGTTCCTAAAACTTTGCAATGAATTTGTAACAAGTTTTGGGGAAAACCTTGTTTGTTTCATATCAAGAGTATAAAAATCTCTAAGGTTTTTGGATGAAACCACATAAATATGAACATTTCTACTTTGTTGTTGGGTCTGTGAATCCCATGCAAACTGAATCCACCAGCAAGTTTCACACCTACTCATGAACAATAGCAAAACTACTGAATTTTACTTAACTTTGCTCGTTCCTGCATTTTCTGTTTTTCCTTCTTTAGCCAAAAATTATTTTAAAACATTAATATTTATGTGACTGCAAATCCTTTGAAACATAATACAGATTTTCTGCAAAGGCTTGTGCTAATCTCCACTGGCATTTATAGGCGTTAGGCCTGTAAATGTTATAATACCATACAGGGAATGAGCAAAATAATTGAGGGCAAAACTTATGAACTTCAGAACAAAAGCAACATCAGACTCTTCAGCAATGGAATTGGCAGAAGCTCAGATGATCCAGAAACATGACAGAGTACAACCAAAATGCCCATTTCCCAAAGAGAAAACTCTGCTTCTTCTGTGGTTTATAAACCCTGTAGATCCTCATTTCTGTGATGAAAGAAAGCTTCAGCTTCTTGGATCCCAGCTGCTTCTTACTGGTTCTTTGGTAACAAGACGTCTCCAAGAATTAAGGCGCCGTTGGCCATTTTCTCTGTATTCACCTGTTTCCCTAAACTCCCTCTATCTCCAAGGAGAAAGTAATGTATAATGCCAATTTCAGCTGCCTGCAGGAGTAGGAGGCTGTGATCTAGGTCCTAATTCTGCCTTGTGTAATAACTTACATGGGTGCAGTCAAGAGTGCAAGCTGGGTTTGAACACTACCAATTTTATTTGGCGTTAAGTTTCATAGCATCTTTACACATATAAAAATGCAGTACAGAATCAGTCCCTCCTTCATCCTCTGATATCTCAAAAACTGCTCAGTATAAGCATCTCTGCACATCAAAGAAGAACATAGAGAAGGCAACATCTATATTAACTGGGCTTCTTTTCCTCAATTGTAATTAGTCAGAATCTCTTCATGATCTTCACCTTCTCCCTGTTGCTCCACCATCCAATTCTCCCATCTGTACCCTGGCAAATTACGGCACCATGCAAACTGCCTCCGTTCACGCCCTGTACCAGCCCTAGCAGTGGCTCAGGAATGACTCTAACCCTTAATAACTGTCTGTGACATGGGAGACAGTAGATTGCTACAAGCAGAAATCTGCCTTTCAGCTAGTGAGGCAGAACTCCTAGACTCCCTTTTGACCTACCAAGTAGTTATTCTACATGTCAGTGCTTGATGGCCAAAAAATGAGACAGCATGAATAGTCGTTGTAAAAAATTCACAGGGAAAAAGAGTACAAAAGATCATAACAGGTCCCTAAAACTGTCTGGATTTGATATGGGCTGACTTTCAGCTGTTTGGATTTCTGTTTGATTTGCAAACAGTAGAAGAAAGTTCACCAGAGAGAGTTGCTTTGCTTTATTTCAGAATATTATTTCAGCTGGAGTATCATTAGAGAAACTGCTAGCACTTCTGCAGTTGCGAACGTGCATACTGTCTTCAAATTTTAGTAGAAAGTAACATTAAGACATTAGATTGATACAGTATATTGTTTTACCCAGAGCTCCTGATTAATGAAAGAAAAGAGTACTTCCCCATTGTCCAAATTGCTGTTAAACCAGAACAGCATGAAAAGGTATTTTTCTAGTATTTGACACCAAACCATTACTTGAAGACAACTTCTTGGAATGTTACCCATTGTGACCCCATTTGTATTCTGTGGCCTTGTGACTGCCCAAAGGAAGAGAGTAATAAGCAAAAAATAAATGCTTCTTAGCATCCTGCTATAGTCCAGCACTCTTTTCAATGAAACCCTATTTCTAAATTACCTTAACTCAAGCAAATGCACAAATTCAGCAGTATTTGTGGCAGCAGCGACAAAGAGATGGTTGGAACCTAGTGCAGAAAAAATAGTGTGAATGTTTTTTGCAATCCATTTCCATTTTGTACTCCACAATTATGAATTTTTGTCAAATTCCAAAAGAAAATTAGTCATAGTGAAGCATGGGAAAGTTCAGTTGCTAGAGGCAAGGTGCCATGTTGTCATGAGAAACAAAAAAACAAAAAAAAGGCAGGGGATTCTGCCATGGATGGGCCTTCATAATCCTTTGCACTTTACAAAAGGTATTTTTAAATGGAGCAAACTTTATCATGATTTCATAGAGAGAGAAGATGTTAACATTAAATCCAGGTCTAACTCACTAGTATGCAGTGCCTCTCAGTCTCTACTTCAGCTTGAAACTGGGAGTTAAAATACTTAGTGTGTTTGGGTTTTGGACATCTTAACCCTAAGTGTTTTCAGATTCCATATGTGAGAAATATCTTGGTCCTGATTTACAGATAGAAGACTGAGACTTAAGGACCCATTTCAGATTACTTGGTAAGTTGTCAGAACCATGAATAACCCGTGTGTCTTAGTACTCCCAGACTTACATCTAATCAACTAGCCAATAGGGCTACTACACTGCAAATAGTAATAAAATCACCCACATCTTAAACACCTAGGCCAATATTTTGAAAAGTGGCCATTGATTTTATGTGCCTCAATTCTGGGGTGCCTGACTTGAGAAATCCTTACGGCAGCTTTTGAAAATTTGCTTTAAATCTTGCTGAGCCACAGCTTACAATGCGGGAATGGCTGAGCAGATGGCAAGTTGTGATTACTGTTATGTACTAACTAGCTAGTCATTATAGCCCCAACTATTCCATGCTAATGCAACCCCTACTAGGGTCAATTAACCTGTGTAGAGAAGCCTGCAACTATGGTACTGAAGATGTTCTTGCTTTTCCACCTTTGCACTTAAGGAGCAATTGGCATCGTGGTACAGCTTACGGCTTTTCTCTCATGTTCGTTTGATGAAGCAGGAGAACAAATATATAAGGATTCTGTACCAGCTCACCCCAAGGCCCCATATCTCAACTGAAAACTGACAAATGCAGAGCTGGAATCAATCTGACACATCTGTGTTAATATTATTAAATAGGTTTTAGAATCATAAGAATGTGTTTAGACTTTATTGACTGCTTGTGAGTTACTGCATCTCACTTATCACATCTGTATTCTGTGCTGTAAGGTAACACGCATTGCACTGTCATTGTATTGTGAGCCTTTGACTATGTAGATCTCCAGACCACAGAGACATTAATTAGCCTGAGAGCTGCTCTTCAACAAAAGATATTACACACCTCCCAAACCACTGATACCAGAGAGACCGTTGTGGAACATTGCAACTGGAATTTTCCTAGTTCTTCTGCCCTCCTCCCAGTGAGGATGAGTCAGACAAGTGGATCCCCTCCACCCCATCAACTGAGTTTGCAACTTGGAACACAAGGCAGGAGGAGAATAAAACCCTTAACAAGAAAGAACTATTATCTCTACACTGCTTGTACTCTGGAGGCAAGGTTATTCTAGGCATAAGTAAGAGATCCCCAGCTGCTTATCCTGGCTTAGCCCTAAAGGACATATAGAGCTTGTTGATAATAGAAGATTCTATTTCCTTTTGAAAGTTATTTGTGTATATATAATTATCAGCGTCAACCTTGTAAATAACACTATTTTTCCTGTTCCCATTTAATAAATCTTAAGACAGTTTATTCCAGGACTGGCTACAAAACATTGTCTTTGGCATGAGGTGTAAGGTGCAATTGCCTGGGGGTAAATGAATGGTCCTTTGGGACTGGGTAGTAACCTGAATATTGCTGTGATTCTTGCTGTATGGGATCATCTATCACAAAAGTATGCTCACCTAGTTGGTGATATAGGTCAGCATACCCAACAGGACTATTTGTGACTCCATGTTAAGGCTGTTATAGCAGCTGAGGAATTTAAACGTGGTAATTGGTTGGTGAAATCTAAGTACAGAACTCACACCCAATTTGGGGTTTCTGTTTCCCAGCAATCTGCCCTGAGTTTGGTACCCATGCTCTTGAATCCCTGCAGGCAGCATTACTGTGAAAATAGAACCCATGTGTATGGCAGAGAATAAGCTAATTTTTCTTTTTTTTTTGGGGGGGGGGGGGAGAGGGAGGATATTCCATTTTAAAATAATGTTAACTACATTTTCATCCAAGCTTATTACTGGATTTAATGACTGTGGTGGATAGAAGCTGACACAATAGATGAGCCTTTACTCGGTCTTTTAAGAAAGTGTGAAATGTTGAAATCGGATGAGCCTGCAGTAATTAGCTCATTTGACATGGTAGCTTTAATCAGTCTGTGTGTTTAAAAACATTACTGATCAGGCAATTTTTTGTGATGCATTGAAATTAAATTGGAACCCAAAATTCTTAGACAATGACCTCCCAAACCATTAAAATCCTTTTAAAAGAATGGGATAGACAGTGTATAATCTAACCCACAGCCAGAGAGGAGAGTTACAATACCCTGGTCTCCCCATTGCACCAGGGAGGAAGGATGCTTCCTAATGCACCAATATAAGCAGAGCATGGATGCAAGGCTATGTTCCTTCAAGCTCAGCTGTGTGGAGGGCATACAGAAGAACTCTAGAGAGTCATCTGTCGTCTTTGAGCTGGAAGCGGTGGTATGGCAGACACTGCCTTCCCTTGTGCCAGAATGGGCTGTGATTTGGCCCAATTATAGCAAAGTAAAACACTTGTAATTTTGAGAAACTAACAATACGTTTGCATAACAGAAATAAAACCTTTGCTTTATTATTTCATATAGGTTTCATTCCCTCCCTACCAGGTCTCTCTCCATTGCTCACTCCACACCACCAGGGGAAAAAAAATCACTGTTTTGGAGATATTATAAGGGGCAGTCTTGGGAAGTATTTCTTTCTTATTTACATTTTAGATACATTTTATTAACCTGGATTAACATTTTTGTAAACTGAGTAATAAAGCCTTTTCCCAAGGCTTTAATCACCCCCCCCCTTCCATTGACTTCCACTGGAGCTGAAAATGCTCAGCACCATACACAAGGCATTAATTGCCTGTCAGGATCCAGCCCCATCTCCTGAAGGCCTTCCTGTTAATTCGCTGCCAAATCCCTAGCCTTAGTTCTTGGATTTTATTTAATGTACAATACGATTATTAGATCTGTGCAGAGGATGGAAGTCTCAGTTCACTGAGGATATTGAGATTAAAAAATCTGGCTTCATTCCAAATCAGAGTGAAAACTGAAAATTTCAGTATTCTCTACAAATTCTCCCCAAAAACAATTTTGGGTTGCTCAAAATGTTTCATTGACAAAAATCAAAAGGTTTTGTTTTGATTTTGACTTTATTTGTATTATATAATAAAAGATTTAAAAATTGAAATAGAAAGTCCTTTCAAAACTAAAAACTGAAAGGTTTCCTTCCCAAAGTGCCAAAACAGGATGTTCTGACATTATTGGAATTTTTTCCCTTTTTCCCTAAACAATTCCTACTACAGCCCACCTGATTTTGCAAAGCATTTTCATTTTGACAGATTCACATATTCTGACACAATATGATTGTGTCAAAGTTTCTCCAACCTGCTCTATCATAATTACTTTAAAAGAAGAAATTGCTTGAAGTTCCTATAACAAAATTTCCTGGACTATTTTGAAAACATCCTAAATAACTTAACTGATTGTTACTGTAATTAAAGTAATCTCAAACTCCATATATACAGGGAAAATTGCCATTAAACTGGTATTATTAAAACAAACAAAAGCTAAGTACATTAGTAGCTCCAGGAAAGTTCAGTTATTGGATTCATTTTCATCGTATTAAAGGAATAAAACAAATCTGATTCGTGACAAGTAAGATCTACTTTATACAATGCTCATAAAATGGTATTTTGTTACTGCTAGTGATTCCTATAATACATTTTTCCTTGATTAAAGTTTCTGTTCATTTACAAGATGGATGAAAATAGAATTTCAAAATGTTCTGAATTCTTAGCTGAGATTCTGTTATTATCTCATGTTTATCACAAACTACTGTAGCTGTTGCACCATAAATTGAACTAGATTATGATTACTAGTTAAGAAGCGAACATACTACCACTTTTACTCCTTTCTTCCAGTTGCTTTATAAATAAATACTTTAAATTACAAAATTGTTCCTGAAGAAATAGGAATTATGTTCAAAATACCCCATTGCTGCTGTAACAGCCCTCAGATTTATTGAATCCTTCACACTCTATTATGGTTGCTCCTGCTGTTTTACCTAGACTACAGCAATATCAACCTCCAGCCTTGGGTTTTTGTGGGGTTTTTGTTGTTGTTGTTTTGTTTTTGGGGGGGGGTTGTAATGTTTCAAATTGTTCAGAAGGAAAAAATATTTTTCTATATTCAAACTTTTGATCCATAGCATACTGAAAATGCTAAGAAGAAATTAAACAATGTTCCTTTCTCATTTCCAATATGTTACACTGTTAAAAAGAGCCATCCAATTACATCTGGATAACAGCTTTGGATTACAGAGAGGATGGGTCTTTTCTATTAAGTGCAGCAAGCAGGAGAAGCAAAAATGTTTTAAACATTTGAATGACTGCGAGCTGGGAGAGAGAGAAATCTCCCCATCTGCAAACGTCTGACAGCTAATGCTGCTTTCTGTTATAATAATTGTTGTAAGGATGTTTCATGTACAATTTCTTGGTCTCATTGTCAAAATCATTACAGGGAGAATACAGGTTCAGGACATTAGTCTGAGTCATGCTATGAAGGATTGCTGTAAATCCTACCATTTGGATAATTTTACCATTCTCATGCTCCTCTCTTAATACCCTCAATAATCTTAAAAAAAAAAAAAAACAGCTCCATGATTTTCCCCCATTTATATCGTGCATGCTTATTGAACTCAGTAAAATTTTTTCTGTAGACCATAGTGTCATTTAAAATGTTTAATTTTAAGAACTCAGGAGAAAGTGTGTGTTTTCCCTTGACAGACAAATTCATACATACTTATCCATTTAAAAAAAAATATTCCGGGCACTATTTTATTCCAGAAATATTAAAACCAATGGACAAAGATCAGCAATTTACAAAGAAAAACATAAGTACAACACAGTGAAATGCCATTATGATAACATACAAACCACAGGTAACCCAGTACAAGCTTCTGCCAGTATCAACAGCAAGCCATAATTTTTTAATTATTTATTCTATACTCCCCAAGCCTTCGCTTATAAATACATGCATGGAAGAGAAAAAAGAGGGAAAAAAAATAAATTCACCAACTCTAGTACAAAATAACATACTTAGTGCCAAATTTGCTCACCTATCTCATTCCAAAGGGGTAGATGTGGTAGTCTAATTCAGCAAAACAAACAAGGAGTCCTGTGGCACTTTTAAAAACTAACAAATTATTTATCGCATGAGCTTTCATTGGAGCAAATCGCACTTCGTCATTCTACTGAGGCCAGGGGCATTATTAACTTGGATAAAACAAGTAAGATTAGCCAACCGATAGGTCAGAGAACAAAATGATAGGTGGTGATAATTCCCAAACAACAGAGACAACCAGATTCCTCTGTCTTCTTCAGTTGTTTAGCAGTGGATTCTAGAAAAGACCTCCAAATCATATTGAATGTTTTAATGTTCATATTTGTTCTTGGCAAACCTCTTTTACATGAGCAAAAGGCCAGCAAAGTCAATTTATATGTGGTGAGTGCTCGAGGTCTCAGAAAAAAGGAATACTCATGCATCAAGTGCTCTCAAGGCAAGACATTTAATGGCATGTGAAGGAAAACCCTTGGTTTTAAAGAGATCTCCCAATAACATCAATGAAACATATAGCTGCACGGAGATATTTAAAGAGTGCAAGAGTTAGAAACTGATTTTCTCCTTAAAGTTAGACATTGATTATCTCATCCTTCACAAATCTGCATTGAAACAGGTTGGGTAGGATAGAAAATGACAGATTAGACAGCAGTTTTCTGTGTAGCTAACATACAGAGAACAAGTCCCTGCAATTAACCTGCTTCCTATTGCCAGGGTAATATACAATTTGTGAATGACTTTACACTGTGTTTGTCACAAGCAACCTTGATGATCATACAAAATGAGTTCAGCAAAGCACTGTATATTTTACATGGCTCTGGCTCAGAATATTAATTTATATACATCACACCAAACCAAGATCAGGGCCCAAACTGTGGACTGTTCCATATAACCAAACTGATTTGGGAATCAGTCAAAGATCACCTGACTGATACAGCTGGGTTGTATAATACATTTTCAAATGCACCTCCCAACCAATCCCCAATATCTTCAGTTTAGTGCCTATATTCTATAGATTTATGTGATGTAACACAAGGTTTCTTCCTCTTTTTCGTACTCCTATCATCTGATTTTAAGGCCGTCAGCCTCCTTAGCTCTATTTAGGGGCCCTTACTCCACAAAATAAACAGCTTCTCTGAAGGCTAATAATTCTCTCATTAACATCCCTGCTTACCCCAAGTAACTTCACTGGCTTTAAAAGAGTTACTCTGGATTTGCACTGGTGTAACCAAGAGAAGAATAGGTCTTTCTTAGATTGGGAATTTCTATTCAACCCCCCTCACAGTGCATGAACACAACAATGAATGAAATCAAAAGGTGCAGCCCGTAGAACTCATTATCACAGTATATCATTAGGAGGTTCTAAAAAAGGATTAAGCATGAATATGAGATAAACACTCATGTTCCATAGCAAAAAGCCACCCTCTAACTATTGATTGTTCAGAGGAAAGTTCTCTGGAAACAGATTACCCTATAACTGAGGACTGCAGGCTTTCTTGCACCTTGATCTGAAGTTTCTGGTGCCGGTCACTCTCTGTGAAAAGATACTGGACTTAATGTACCAATGGTGTGATCACATTTATAAGCCTTTTGATATTACAAATTAGGGCTCAGACTGTGTCCACTTGTTCTGAGGGTATATACAGGCAGGAAGTGAGGAGCACTATCATTCCCCTGTGCACTTCCACAGCAGCTGGCCCCAAATGCAGTCCTCGGACACATGCCTTCCATGTGCCCCCTGGGACATAAGAGCCTCCAAAGGGAGATGGTGAGGGGCAAGGTGGAGGTGGGGCCATACGTCAGACCCAACTTTTGTGTTGGCCACCAGAACTGGCTGGGTTTATGCTTCAAGTTATTCTTCACCCGCTAAAACAGTGTTGCATAAGGTGCATTTAGTCCAGGAGCGAGGGAGCTCTGGGTGGAATTCTGCATTCTGAGGCAGGATTCCTCCACAGGTAAAGCAGCTCCCCATTGCCTCCAGCGCAGGACTCTACCTAAAGGACAAGACTGAGCCCTGCTTGAGACATATTAACTCATAACTCTTTTCTACTCCCAAGCATACCAGAGTATCTGACAGATACCAGCTACTGTGCTGCCAGCCCTTCCAGGCTCAGCCTGTTATTCCAGTGACTCCCACAGAACCTCAAAGAGCAGCAGGGAAAGAAAAGAAACCCAGTGTTTTATTAATTTGCAAGAAGATCCTATCAAAAAATTCTAGTGCAATCCATTTAAACATATCAAACCAAAAGGCCAAACATCCAAAATCCAATGACTTACTCATACGACCTAAGTCAAAATCAATTCATATAACATAAATCACCTAAGTAAATAACCTAGCATGAAAAGCAATGACCATTCTTTTGCTAAAAGTGTTGTCTGTTAATGACAATTATGCATGTAAATCACAAATCGTGACCCTGCAAAAACTGTCAGTAAATTCATCGTTTAAAATCTTTCATAATTATATCGTGTTCTTATACATTAGTCTTCAGGCGGTGCTGCCATGTGTAGTTAACTAGAGTTCATCTATTCTGATTAATTGTCCCAGCAAATTTAGAAAAAACTGAGGTTTTTATTGAAAAAATGTTTTGCTTTTCCAAAAACATCTTTGGTACACATTTTCTTTTTAAAATCAATCCCCAACCCTATTTTTAGTTTGATTCAATCAGAGACTTTTTCATTAAAAAAAAAAGTTTTGATGAAAAAGTTCCACCCAACTTTAGTTACAACACATGATGGGGGAACAAGTAAAGCAGGCGGTTGGACACTTTGCTAGCTCAATTCTGAGTTACTGATTTTAAGTGTTCTGAATTAACTTTAGCACAATTCCAACTGTTTGAGAAATAAAAAAGAATCCTTCAAGTTTGTTAAGTTAACTAGATAGTGAGAGACTGGCAGTCCTTTATTTTGAGTGCCATATAATGCATTTTATTAGTTGGGGCAGCAAAAGTGTTGATGTTTTTGGTGCGAGACAAGGTAGGTGAGGTAATACATATATTAACCAACTTCCATTGGTGGAAGGACAAGTTTTCATGTGTGACAGAGGTCTTCAGCAAGTCTGGAGAAGGTAATTGGTGTCTGAGTTAAATGCAAGGTCAGACAGACTGGTAAGCACAAGGGATTTACACATGTTGAAGGAAGTCACATAATATGAAGTGGGCACTTAACATGTATTTGATGGGCTGACATGGACAGGAGAAGAGAAAGGAGGATGGCAAATGAAGAGGAGGAGGTGAAGCTGTACAATATGATTATTTATGCAGAACATAGTGATATTCATAACCTAGAAACTTGTTAGAACAAATGCCTAAAATATGGCCTTATTTTCACACAGCATCAGAATATATGGAAGACGATGGGAAAATTCATTGACTTCAGTGGGGTCAGAATTTCATCTGACATACTTTAATGGCCCAGTTGAATTCTAACCATGCAAAACCTGCAAATACAAACTGCTAGGTATAGTTCCTAAGAACATGTGTAGACCCATTGACATCAGTGAATCGACCCAAGAGTAATAAACACTATGTCCAGTGATATATGCTAGATTAAGGTTTCACACTGGGTTTCTGACAAAATGGTATTCATGTGGATACAGGACATATAATGAAATTTCACTGCGGTGAATGTGACATCACCACGAAGATTACAGATAGAAGAAGTCTGACCCACTTTTTCACTACATGTATGAAAAAAGCCATGTTAAAATAATCACAACAATGCTTTTTCCTGAAAAACAATTTAAAAGTTTCATAATTGTTTATGCCTGTTAATTTGTGTTTAATCACCACAATAAAGGTTTGAACATGGAAAGATACTCAGAACATAGAAGCTAAACCTGGACTCACTGGCTATGTCTACACTTGCTAAAATTAGTTCGAATTAGTTAGTTCGAACTAACTAATTCAAACTAATTTTAGTTAATTCGAATCAGCTTAATTCGAACTAGCATGGCCACACTGGAACGTTAGTTCGAACTAAGCAAGCACTTGCCTAGTTCGAATTAGCGATCCCCATTCATTTCAATGGCCGGTTAATTCGAACTAAGACATCAGTTCAAATTAACATGGCCACATTGGTTAATTCGAACTAGTTAGTTTGAATTAACCCCTAAGTTCGAATACCCTATTTGAATTTATTAGTTCGAATTAAGGAAGCCCTTAATTCGAACTAACTAAAGCCTAGTGTAGCCATGGCTTTACTTAGTTCGAATTAAGCCTCCTTAATTCGAACTAACTTGCCAGTGTAGACATAGCCACTATGTTTCACTCTCTTTTTATTAATTCCAGTTTTCCTCCAGTGAGTTTGCTCCATAGACACAGTCCATGAAAACAATAAAATTAGATGACTATATTTCAATCGTGAGGTTTTTCTTGACATTTTAAACTAAAGAAATGTGGCTCAAGCAGTTTGTAACTGACAGCAATACTGTGAAATTGCACTATCGTCCTCTTTTTTTATAATATATAAAGAGATGAAATACAACAGTTTCCTTTCATTTTCTAATAGTATGTAATATAATGGAAACAGCTGAAGGAGGATGACTCTTACAATGTTACAGTTTAAACTTACTGATAAGGAAAAGAGTATCACATTAATGATGCACAGCACTGCGAGCAGTCATCCATTATATAGTCTTTCTATACCAACTGTTAACATATAGTGTAAATACAGACCCAGAAGTTTTGTGTCCTCCTCCTCCTTCTCTCCCCCACCCTTTAATATGTTAAAAATGTAGAAAATGACAATTCAGTCATAGGAAAAGTATTCTAATCTTTTTATATGAATTCCCTTGATTTTCAAAGGCTAGTGTAATCAAGATAAGATGATGGATGATGAAGAAACCACTGGTAATTTCTTACCTGTTAATATGGCTCCTTCAAATACCACACTACATAACGCTAGTTCAAAGAGTTCTTGTACAACATTGGGTACAACCAGCATATGGCAACATGGGTGCTTGTATGTAGAAGTTAAACAACCTAAGAATTATATCTAGAACTATCCCAAAAGGTAGCCTGTGTACTAGAGAGCTACCATCTCCTTCTGGCTCAGATCACAACTTAGGAATAGTTCTTACTGAATAAGCCTCAGTAGAAGGCCAGGCCTCTCTAGTTCAGGTAACAAATTTCCTCAATTCAATATAAAGATCATGTGTTTGGTCAGGTTTTTCTGTAATTATTTTTTGTTCCTACCAATGTATTATGAAGACACTTTTCTTCAGATGGTTTCTTGCCTGCAGTAGTGGCCATAGTTCTTAAGCTAACATGCTACCTTTTGGGGTAATTCTAGATATAATTCTTAGGTTGTTTAACTTCTATATATAAGCACCCAAAGATGGAGATAAATGTGCTTCAGCTTTTAAGTCTATAAATAACTCTAAAATTGTCTGCAATAAACAAAGAAGGTGAGAAGCCTTGAGGTGATCCAAATATCACACATTTGAGCTGGGTTTGAATAGACGTGGCTTGAGTCATAATGCATGAATCTGAATCAGAACTTTCCTACATGTCAACAAAATTTGGTATTGGGTCTCTGAGTCTGGGTCGCTCTTACTTTTAGATTGTCCTCAAGCTATGTGCACACACAGGAAATGTACTACATGTAGGGAGTGTTGCTGCTTGTTTCCCTCAAAATTTCCAGTGCCAGGTGCGACGGCTCTGCTATAAATAAAAGTATCTCACACCAACTTTAAGGTTAACCTATCGTATTGTGAAAGAGACAACAATTTGCTCACGTATTATACTGACAGCAAAAAGTTTCTACCTTTTGCTTATTTGAAGGCTTGCCTTCTTAATGACTTAGACATCTTAATAATGGGGTACCTAAATGGTGGAAAATAATTTCCAGCTCTAAAGGGAATATTGTAGCATGGCTATTCAACTAATATTCTCTACAGTGGTGTAAAGTTGCATATACTAGATAATTATTTTTGCTGCTTTTCAGTTGATGACAGAGGGCATATATGCTACTTTAAGATGCATAAAGAATGAAGCAGGGCTCCACTGATTTTGATCTTTAAAGATCAGTTCAGCTGCATTTGACTTCTAAGGAACTAGAAAGTGATAATACATAGTAGGAAGTGCTCCGAAATTTGCAGGAAATAGCCCAGGTGAAGATAAAAATGTCAGGCCTGAAGATTTCATGTGAATCATGGAAATAATCAAATCCTTGAAATCATTTGAGAACAAAAGCTTTATTATGAGGATACAATTTGAGTGACTTGAAGTCCTATAGAAGAGCATCCCCAATAGGTGAACATTTTCAGAAGACAACCTTTTTCATATTGTATCATCTTCAAAGGGTTAAACGTCCCAATTTGTAAAAATGGTCTCTAATTTTGGTTCTCTCAATTTTAAAACGTCCAAGTTAGGCTCAATATACAGAAACAGCTTGCAACCACAACTCTATTGAATTCACCAAATCCTATAAAAAGTTATTCCATAATTTGGGCATAAATAAGGTGTTTTGGGGTCAAACTTTCAACACCATAAAAGAGCTAATTTTCAGAAGTGCTATATGCCCAACCTTTACAGGTCTTTAATGTGTCTTGAATCAGGAACCCAAGAACTGAGACACTCAAAATGCTAGTTATTTTTAAAAATTCAGGCCATTGTTTTTGGTCTTCAGATATGTAATTAGAAAAAGGTCAAACACCTGGAGGAAAATGGCACATCCATACTTTAAAAGAGTTTCATATATAAATATGCATATTGCTTGCACTTACTCAAACCAGAGTAATATTGTTTTCACTGGGTTATTCATAAATAAGGTCCCAGGTCAACAAGACACTAAAGCATGCACCTAGCTCTAAGTATGCAAGTAGTTCCATTAATAGGGTCTATGCCTGGGCTTAAAGTTACACTCATGCTTAAATACCTTACTTAAAAACACAATGGAAACAGAGATCCTGGATGCTTCCGAAAGTGAGAGCTTGAAGAACATATATCAGCTTTCTTAATATAGAGACATTGCTTCAACAATATTGTTTCTTCTAAGAAGTAGCCCCGTAACAACACACAAATATTCACATTTTCAAACAGAGAAATATTTTCTAATCTGAACATCCTAAAAAGGGGAAATCAATACATGGCATGAAAAACTTCAAAGACAGACCTCCTGTCAATGACAGAGGTTCTTCAGCAATGTAACGTCTTTGAAGAAGGACTCCCAGTGCTGGGAAACCTTTGAAGTGACAGAAAGCAGACATTTATAATTACAGAAAGGTGCAGTATCCAGCAGAGCTAGTAAAGAGATATAACTGGGGTAATGTGTGGGGGAAAGTTCAGAGGTAGCATGGGCACTGACTAACCTGCTCAGTTGTACCCAAAAAGATTGCAAGGTCAACTTTATATCCATATGGAACAGACAGACAATCTGTGAGAAGGGAGAGGTTGGTAGGATTTAGAAACCAAATTACAGCTTTCTCACTTCCAACATGTGTTTATTTAAATAGGCATAGCTCTCTTCTCTCAGGTTCCAACACAGTCTATTGCAGTCCTTAATATCCCCATGGAGATATTTTGGCTTGTTCAGTTCATTGGTTTGGAACAAACTTGTATTTTGAAATTTGATAATCTAGCCATCTGGCCAGATTTTCACTGTGTGTTTCATAAATATATGTCTGTATCTTAAATTCCTGAATAGTCTCAATTGCCCCCTTCCCCCTTTCTTTTTGCATAAAATGTTCAAAAAAACTGAAAACTGAAAATATGAATAATAATATTCTGGATGAAGATCCTGCTTTATCTTCACTCTGTAACTGTAACAATTCTTGGCTATTTGAAAGGGTAAAGTTGTTTACAAAACCAGATTTTCCATTTAGCAGCTGTCTAAAATGTTCATACTTTTAGCTTGTTCCTTTTTTAAAGACAAAATTTCAATAAGTGACTGAGCAAAGCCTCTCCTGTCAGATTTGACTGAGTACCTCTTATGGAGTTGTAATGAAAAAACCAGACAAACAAACCTCTAGAACAGACCAAGCCACATTTACTTCTACGAGTAGTAGTCTATTTTGCAATTGGGCCCATTGGTTTCAATGGGCTTATTTGCCGAGTACTATTCAAGGGGCTGAATTGGCACCAGATTTTTGCAGTTAGAATCAGAATTGAGTCCTTTTAATCTTTGGTCTATGTTCTGCCCTCCACTCCTTGTCCTGAGCATATGACATCGCCATCTACAAAAGCTAGCTCCACCTACTCCCCACAACAGCCTGCCTCTTTCCATCCACCTGCCCAAGAAGAAGAGTAGCTGTCCAGGGGTGGCTGCTCTCCATCTAACTCAAGCTGGGTCAGCCAAGAACCGAGGCTCATTATTATAATGAAGCTCAGTGTGAATAAGGATGGAATATCGCACTTTGTATTATATTACAACAAGCATATACACAATGGTACAGCTAGCTCTTAGCCAGCACTTTTCATCCACAAATCTCAAAGCAATTTCCAAAAGTACTTTTATTATCCCAGTTTCACAGATGAGAAAATGGAGGCAAAGTGCAGAAATTCAAAATTATGTCCATGGAGAAGAAAATTGAGGATCCTTACACAACATATCCATTTTTGTTACCAAAGTAGATTCAGGGTAGATGGCATCATATCTATTTAGAAAACCTTGAATCACAGGTTGATGTCAGGACAAAGAAAATAATATTAAAATCAGATGCAGTCATTTGAAAATAATTGAAGGTCATTTTGTTCAACTGTGCCTTTGCTGACCAGATAACAACCATATAATTAGGGTAATTAGGAAAAGATATTTTTAGGAAGTGCTGTATGATAAACTCAAGCTATAATGTTTATAATTTATGGATTCCAAGGTCAGAAGGGACCACTGTGATCATCTAATCCAGGAGTTCCCAACCCCTAGCCCACAGGCCAAAAGTGGCCTGCTGGGCTTTTTAAAATGGCCCAAACTGCCCAACCGCTGGCTGGGAGCCGAGTCACAGCTGCCTGGTCAGGAGCATAGCTGGGAGACATGCTGCAGCCACCCACCTCCACTCCAGTCCCGGCCAGGGCTCTAGCTGCTGGGGCGGGGCCACAGGCTGGTGTAGCATGGCTGGGGGCGGGCATGGCTATGGGGCATGCTGGCTGGCTGTTGGGGGTGGCCACGGGCAGCATGGCGTGACTGAGGGGGCCACAGGCTGCGGGGTAAGGGGCTGGGCCATGGGCTGGCACAGCCGTGGAGGGGGAAGGGGCGGCCGGGAGCAGGAGCATGGGCTGCTCTGTTGCTGGGGCCCACAAACTGGCCCTGTTCATGGGCATCCAGCCCCTACCCTCAAAAAAAAACCTTTAATTTTTTTTAAAATTTTTTTTATAATTTATATTTTATAATTTTTAGAACCCTTTAGAACCTGGCTATTTAATTAAAAAAATATTTAAATGTAATTAATTGATTTAATTCATTGTAATTAAAATTTAATCTAATTAATTCAATTTAATGTAAATTTAATTAAATAGACTGGTGGCCCCTCAGGGTTCTAAAAATTATATGTGAGGCCCTCGAGCCAAAAAGGTTGCGAACCATTGATCTAATCTGACCTTCTGTATCACACTGACGACAGAGATTCCTCAGAATAATTCTTGGTTGATCTAGAACTTCTCTTTCAGAAAAACATCCAATCTAGATTTAACAACTGATAGCGATGGTGAGTCTACCACAAGTCTTGGTAAATTGCTCCAATGTTTCATTACTTTGCCCATCATAATTTTTTGCCTCATTTCCAGTATGAATTTTTCTGGCTTCAATTTCCAAGCACTGGATCATGTTAAAATTTTACCTGCTAGATGATTAAATATTTTCCCATGTAGACACTTTTAAACTATAATCAAATCTTCCCCTATAATCTTCTCTTTAAGCTAAATAGATTGAGTTCTTTGAGTCTATCACTGTGAGGTATGTTTCTAATTCTTTTGTCATTCTCACGGCTCTTTTCTGAACCATCTTCTTGAACTGTGGGCACTGGAACTGGACACAGTATTCCAGAAACAGACATCAGTGCCAAATACAGAGGTAAAGCAATCTGCCTACTCCTACTTGAGATTTCCATTTATGCATTCCATGATGGCATTAGCTTTTGGGGCCATAGAATCATGCTGGAAGCTCATGTTCAGATGACTATCCACCATGATCTCCAAATCTTTTTTCAAAGTCAATAGTAAAATAATAAGAACTATATTTGTTTTCTCATATGCATCAATTATTTAGATTTTCTGCTGTTCAGAAGGCTGGCCTGAAGGGAATAAGGGAAAGGAAAATCACAAAGATTATTACCTTTTTATAACTGTCTTTCCCAAAGATATGGCATTGGATACATGAGGTGCATAGTAAAGAAATCCTAGGATACCAATGGAGAGACCGTATGGCAGTGCAGAAAGCAATTTTCAAGCAGATAAAATTTTTAAGAGTAATGATGAAATTAAGTATTGTTGCCAGAAGATGTTTACTACTTAAAATATCTTTCAGGTCTTTCAGAATATTGCTTAGAGGTTTTGGCGTGAAAAACAAAGCAGATGTCAGATAATACATAACACATCAAGAAACCAATAATATATTAAGAGCCTAAGAGTCCCACTGGTGATAAGGGACAAAAATATGTGTGGGCAATATAAATAGCCTTTAATTTTTTTTAAGTGCTAACACAGCATACAGGTTTTCGTGCCAATATGTTAGTTAGGCAACAGAGTAAATGCATTCATCAGAATTTGAGAGGGCTCCATATTATCCTCTGTGCAACAGATGAGCGGACATTATTTTCTACCTTTTTATAGTCCCATGCGCCAAAAAGAAAGTATGTTTCTCTTGGTGACTACAGATGTAATAACTTAATACAAGATTCAAATTGTGCTGATGATGGCACATAGACCTTTCAGACTGAGCTGCTCAAAGTCTTTATTAAAATAATAATAATAATATTTAGTATTTATATAGTGCTCTACATTTGTCAAAGCACTGTACAGATGTTAACTAATGAAGATTCACAAAACCTATGTGAAGTATACTCTCCACTTTATATACGGGGAAGTGACAAATTAAAAGTCAAGTCAGAAAGCTTGAAAGTGTTGGCTTTAACACTAGGCATCTGATTCCACAATGAGACACCTACGTAGAAGAATTATTGTTTTTAGGGGTTTTGGGTACTGCCAACACCCAGTGATGTCAGTGATAGCCCTAGATGTTCAACACCTCTTTAAAAATAATTTATTTTACACTCTTACATTTGAAAGTTGTAACCTATCCAAGGCTATACAGTCTTCAATAGTAGATTAGGATTAGCGATGGAGTTTCTAACACCCAGTTCTCTCCTTGATTTACTACCATGTAATTGCTCCTATTTTCACACACATATATATATAGGAGCAATTACATGGTAGTATATATATCTATTACATGGTAGTATATATATATATTCTTTTTGTATTGAAAGAAACATTTAGCTTTGGGAATTTTTAGTCTTCGTAATAAAAAGCAAAGGAAATGATGAGCTAGACTCGGAAAACTGAGACACTTACCTAGGATGTGGGAGACTCAAGTTCAAACTCGTGCTCTAGAATAGGGACTTCTCAGATGAGTGCCCATACCACTTGTTTTAAATTACCAGCTTCAAATATAATAAACTAATCTGAGACAGGACCAATGCTGTGAACTCAGTCATTTTCCTGATACTCAACAACCTACTGAACTTCTGAATGCCTTTTAAATGCCATTGATGTTCCATAGAAAAACAGATCTTTTAGGTTTTTAGGTTTTTTCCTAAAATTACTCAGAATAGATTGAAGTTAATGAATTAAAGAAAAATACAAGGGCTATATAGAAATGTATAACATGAAATATTATGTTACTAGCTGCCATATAAATGTATAAAAATAGGAGTTTGTCATTAAACTTCTCTGACCAACATGACTACAACACAGCATGCAGTAAACGTCTCTGAAACAGTCTAACCTATGCTGTTAAGTATTTATAGCATCTTCACACAGTATCTTTATTGTGCAAGACCTATGAAAATTCCTGCTGCTTCTCTAGGACTGTGGCAAGAAGTCTATGGATCAGACCTCCAACACTGATTAGTTATATAGTGCTCTAGCATATAACAGAGGGAAAAAAAGGATAAGCTGCTGCCCCAAAGGAATTATGTTCTAAGGGTAGGTCTACATAACAATTCAATGCCCAGAGCTAAACTGGGTCAGTTGACTTGGGCTCATGGGACTCAGGCTGTGGGGCTCTAAAGTTGCTAGTGTATGTTCAGAACTGGGTTGGAGCCTGAGTTCTAGGGGTATGTCTACACTAGTAATTTGGGTTGACTAAAGGACCCTTAAGTCGACCTAAATTACTTCATGTCTACACCTGACTTTCATTAAGTCGACTTAAGAAATTCCTTAAGTCAACTTAATGAAAGCTTAAGTCAACTTAATAACAATCACCCATTAGGTCGACTTAAGTCTTATGTCAACTCCTTAAGTCGATATAAGGACGGTGTGGACGGGAAGTAACCCTTAAGTCGACTTTATTAAGTTGACTTAAGGCCAGTTAAGTCGACTTAACTTCAAGTCGACTTAGTCCACTTTGCTAAGTCAACTTAATAAGGTCGACTTTAAGTCGACTTAACAAAGTCAACTTATCTTTGTCTAGTGTAGACATAGCCCTAGAGTATATACAGTAATAGGGAGGAAATTTAGAAAAAACATAGTGCAAGAAGCACTACATATCTAAGACTGGCCCAGTTTCAATGATCCTGGAACTGTGGTTACATTTTAAATCCATCATGGCTTGTAAGGTGTGTTTCTCTCAAACACTAATTTATGCAGAACATCTCCTAATTTTAGATGTCTTTTTGCTATACACCACTGAGCCACAATTTCTCTACATAGGGAAGGGAGCAGCAAGTTCGCGCCAGGGGAACAGTTTCTGTACTCCTACCACACTGGGAAATTGAACAAGGAATAAGTCTTCCTAAAGTACAGAGTCTAAGTTCTTGCAGGGCAGTGTGACTCAAGCTGCCCTCAATACAGAATTATGCCTTAACCATTAGTATATATCATGTCAGATAATTTAGCTTTTTTGTGGTTAAATAAATCCTTGTTTTGAAATAATTCAATAAAGCTGTAGGACTCAATCTTTCAAACTCTCATTTATGAGAATAGTTCTTAGTCACTCAGGCTATGTCTACACTTGTTAATTTAAGTCGACTTAGCTAAGTCGACATAACAACGTCAAATTTAGGTCGACTTTGTTAAGTCAACTTAGTATGTCTACACTCAAAAATTAAGTCGACTTAAAGGGGACCCTGCCAACTCGACTTAGAGCGTCCACACTGGACGCCTAAGTCAACTTGTAGGAGCTAAGTGGACCTGGGACTGGTCCATGGTGGCGGGGTGCCAAGTGCCAGGGGGCTCAGCATTTGCTCCATTGTACCTGGGTACAATGGGGGCTGAGCAGGACAGGGACATTGGCAGGGCATAGGAGCAGCGTGGGCAGTGGGGGAGCCTTGGAGCCCTTTAAGTCAACTTAAAGTCAATTTAGGGCTAATCTACGTCTATACTGACTAAATGGACTTAATAAAGTCGACTTAGCCAGTAAAGTTGACTTTAAAGTAGGTTTTATAAAGTCGACTTTAATTTTCCTTAAATCGACTTAAGCTGCTGCTTAAGTCGACTTAAGGAAAATGTAGTGTAGACGCAGATTAAATGTAGTGTAGACGCAAGCTTAAGTTGACTTAATTTGTAAGTGTAGACGCACCCTCAGATGGTTCTGTTAAACTAATGAAATTATTCATATGAGTAAGGGTTGCAGATTGGACCCATATTGATGTAAATAAGACATCGTATCACCCAGTCCATCTCCTTGCCAGTTCAGTACACTGATAGATGACATTTTCTAGTATACTGTCCAAATGTATTTAAATGTTTCATGCAATGGGATTTTCCCCCATTTCCCTTTGGTGGCATTTCCAAAGCCTGCAGTATCTCACTGCCTCTGTTGTTCAACTTAAATAGTTGCATTCTTAATGTCATCTCAGGAACATGTAATGAATGATTGCTGCAAAAAGGATTTGCCAGTAGATACCACCCGGCATAACATACACTCTCATGTTGGCTTTTCAATGGAGCCCACCATAGTTGTACACCTATATAACAACTAAATATTAAGTTCCAATACACAGTGCCAATGTTTGATCAGTTTAAAGAGGGACAGATAGGATTATGCCATGAAACACCAAATATCATAGTCCTCTTTGAAGAACTGTGTTGCCTATGTCAAAATTGCCTTGTGTTTGTACCAGATATAGTGGCCTTGCAGTTCCATCATCCAAAAAGGGGCTACTGCCAAATGGTAAGGATGTAACCTCGTAAAACATCTGCCATAACATGCAGATACCTGTAAAAACAGAGCAATAAATCACTTGAGGAATACACTGCTAGCAAATTGGCTCTCCCACTTGCACAGAATTCTGAAGTTTGCTAATGACAATGAAAATTAAAACAGCTTCATCTGTTAAGAGAAATGTTTTCTCTTCTCTATCAGGTAGCTTGCATCTTTCTACTGCCTGTAGTCAGTTTTACTTAGTATTACATCAAGCAGCAGGAAAAGAGAAGCATAAAATTAAAATGAGCTGAAAAACACCTTTCAAGCACTGATTTATGGAATTCAATATATTACTGAGAAATATCGGTTTCCTTTGATGTTATCTAGCCTACTAAACTGTGCTAGCCCAAGTAAGTCTTTTGATCTGGACTGAGAAGCTTACTCCTGGGGGCCTCATACTGTTGTGTGGACATACCTATCACTGTTTGCAGGATCAGTCCCTTAGGGATGTCTTCACTGGCACAAAAGACCTGCAGATAGGCTGGATCACCTGACTCAGGCTTGCAGGTCTCAGGCTGTGGGGCTAAAAAGTGCTGTGTAGACATGGGATTGGGTTGGTACCCTGGCTCTGTGACTTTCATTCCTCACAATGTCCTAGGCTATGTCTACACTAGAAAAGTTAAGTCAACTTAATAAAGTCAACTTAACTTTTTTAGTGTAGACATAGCCTTTGTTTGTTTTGCTGAACTAGACTAACATGGTTACCCTTTTGAAATTTTCTTTTTGTTTCACATTACTTTGCTATACAAACTAATTTGTAAAAACATTTTGTTTGCCTGAAAAGGTCAGTGTAGCCTATATATTAGCTTATGAATGTCACTATGAATCCAAAGCAAACTTATAAACATTAAGAGAAGGCAAAAATGCAAGAAGCCTGCAGTAGTAAACCTGTAGGATAGTAGTTTAAGCAATTATCATAAGGATATGAGGCCTATGAATTTTGGCATAAGTAACTTGCTTAGCTTATTGTAAGTAAATTAGGGTCACTCACTGCTAAGTCACAAGATGTCATAAGACACAATTTGCAATAAATATTTCTGCTGAAATTCTGCAGAATGCTGACTGGTGACCACAAAAAGTTAATTGATGCTAGTTTGGAGCTTTTGGGGATATGGTCATCAGCAGATGCTTAACCACAAAATTGCAACAGTAAACAATTAACATATATGCTAATAAGTTTGATATAATTAATATACTATTCTACAGAATAAGCACATTCTATATTATGAAGGCAGGGAAGTTATTATGAGGAAGAAGACTATTCATAATATTCATGGCAGCCACCAAACTCTATAATAGGCTAAACGGACAAGTCTCCAACCACTGAACTGATTTGGCATGCTAGAGTGAAAAAGGCAGTAGACCACAACTCCTGTAAGTTTCCTTGAGGATTATATGAATATGCATATCATATGTCATGGGACGTAAAATGGACATTGCATTACTGCTACATTCTGGTTGGAACTTTATTCTATTTAGTAACTCTGCTAATAAAAATATTAAAAACAGAAACAACTAAAATCTGTTTGCCTATATGTGACTGACACTATGCACATCAAGTTTCCAATTTTTTCACAGTACAAATAAGCTTGATCCTGAACTGAAACCTGTCATACCCCAGAGGTTTCACTGTTAATAGGAAATTCCTAAATAATCAATACACCATCCATAGATCAGGCAACAGCAGCAATTTAAGTTTTCTTTTTGTTTCTTTACTGATGGGCAAAAATTGGCGAGATGCTGTGACTGTGCAGTTCATAATAATACCCTGAAGGGAAAAAAAATACAGAAATAAAGAGTAAATAACTCAATACTAAAGAAAGATTTATATAATGACATCTTTTGGAAACTATCAAGATTATATAGAAAATAAAATACATAAACCATACTAATTTAAATACAGTTAAAGGTTGTATTTAAAATTACTATGTATCAGAGAAAAACAAAATTATTAACGTAATTATCAATCTTAGATTAGAAAGAACCCATTTATAGAAATCTAGTGTCAGCCACTCTAGTCTTGGAACTATTTACTTATGAATATAGCATATGTATAAATAAAACAAAATACTTCTATTATATTTCTTGCATTAGCTCTACCTGAACATAGTCAGTTTTTAAGATAATTACTACACTTGTCTCTTTTAAACAAATCTGATTTTCTTTTAATGTACACATAAATTTTTATGTACATGAACACACAGAGAATATGTAAACAATTACAGGGAAACAGCATAGAATATCTACTGTTTAATTGTCCACAGAAATATTTAACATATAGTATACAGATCTGACATTTACATTTTAAATATTGGTGAAAGATCATAAAAACCTCCCTTACAGTGAGAGACTAAACAAACAATCTATATATTTTACCGAAGAGAAGACTAAGAGGGTTTGTCTCCACTATAATGAAAGACCAGTGGTTGGCCCAAGTCAGGCTTGGGCTACAAAATTCCAGTTTAGATGCTGGAGCCAGGGTTTTGGGACTCTTTCCCCTTATGGGAAGTCCAGGCTCAAGTCACAGCTGTGCCTCTGATATTTTACCGCAGTGTAACCACATCTAGAGTGTCTTGATCACAGAGGAAAATCTTGTTACCATTGAAGTCAACGGGAGTTTTGCTACTACCAAGGTTCCATGCAAAGTCCTCATGCAAGTACCTAAGAAAATTTCAGTTAAGAGAGGGCCCTTTAATTTAAAGAAAGAGAATTTTAAGATCAAATGGCTGAATGCTGAAGCTAGACAAATTCAGATTAGAAACGAAGCACACATTTTGAAGAATGAATGTAATTAATAATTGGAACAGCTTTCCTAGGGAAGCAATGGAATCTCCATCACCTGTAATATTTAAATCAAAACTTTCTTAACGATATGGTCTAGCTAAAAGAAAAGTTAGTAACTTGATTCAGGAATTATTGGGTGAAGTTCTAACATCTGTGTTATGCAGAAGGTCAGAGTACATTAACACAGTAGTTTCTTTTGACATTGAAAAGAATGAGTATGAATTTGAACATAATGCCTTTAGTTTTATTAATTTCTGGATTAGTATGTCAGTTGGTTTTATATTGGTTTACAGCAGAGGTTCCCAACCCCTGGCCCGCAGGCCACAAATGACCTGCAGGGCTTTTTTAAGTGACCAGTGCTCCCATGCTGCTGGCTGGGAGCCCACCTACCTCCATCCCGCCACAATGGACTCTCTCTGGCCAGACAGCAACACCCCTGATCTTGGCTACATGCCATAAGTGTGCAGACAATGCATTACTGAGTGAAAGTCAGTCACAAGGGGTATGTCTACACTGGCAAGTTAGGTCAACTTAAGGAGGCTTAAGTCAACCTAAACAAAGCCGCGTCCACACTGGGCTTTTATTAAGTCGACTTAAGCCCTTCCTTAATTGTTTTTGATGGAAGAAAGCTTGAGTCCTGGCTGATTAAACTGAATTTAGCAGACCACTATCACAAAAGCCCCTACATTTCTTCCAAATAGTCCCACTGAGAATAGCAAGCCATCTACTACATTCGTTTACTGTACATCAGAACAACTGTGTATTTTATCCAGAAAACATTTTTAAACAAAAATTTAGAATGTATTTATGTTTTTGTTATTTCAGGTGACTTGACAATTCTGTTCCAAATCTGGTACAGTCTGTCCACTTTCAAAAAACAAGATTGTTTGTTTTTAAAGCTAAGGAATTTTAAAAACTTTTTTTACATAACATGTTTTTACTTTAGTCTATCTTAGGTAATCAAAAAGGGGAGGGGAGTCTTTTAAAATATGAATTATCATTCACTATATAGCCACTAGTTGAATGATATTTAATGTACCTGAAAGATTCATGTAAAAAGTGGGTAGAGCTTTTAAATTAGAGAAATTAAAAAAACATCTACCTATTTCAAGTCTTGGTCTGGCATGGAGCTATTTCACTTACATTTATTGATCATATGTATGTTAAAAAACGATGGAAGCAGTTAAGACAAATTAATTCATCTCCCTTTGATAAAATGTGTTAGTGTATGACTTGCTCAAAGCAACATAGCTCCTAGTAATCTAAACAAATTTCTTTTTGAAGACAGTGTTTAACTATTTTTAAATCCAGGATGTTGAGCATTGGATAAAACAAAAAAATAAAAAACCACACAAGAATATGTATGCTGTTAAGATTTGCAGTGAAAAGACAGAGTCGGGGGGGGGGGGGGAGGGAAGCAGAGTGAGGTAAAGTAGTGAAAGGGTCTAATGAAAATAAAAAACAGATGTACCACAAAAAGAGAAAGTAGGCTCATTTAGAAACATGAAAGGTGATTAAATTTATAATGAGCCAGATCACCCCCTTCCATGGAAAAACATGCAGAGAGCAAAATTTTTCTTGAAATTCCATCTTGTTCTCCTGTCAGTTTCTTCTTCTCACCGGTGAGGTGTTTCACACATTTTGAGGGGTAGGCTATATGGCCTATATCAAGCTCCAGCCTCATAATGCTGGAACATGGGCACAAAGAATAAGCCCTGGTACATTGCTCTTCTGCCCCCACTTCAGGCAGCATAGGTCCCTAAACACTCCATTTTCCATACTCAAAGAACAGACATATCTCATCAGTCCAGAATCTTTTATTTTAAAATAAGAAAAACAACAAAACGGGAAAGCGTAAAAATAAAGTCCCTATGAGAGAAAGTCCAAAATGTATATCTGCTCTGGAACATGCTCATTCAGCCCAATAAAAGGGTTGCCCTCCCCTACAGTCAACAAATTCTTAGACATTTAAAAGCATAATATGCTGAACAGAAAACCAGAACAGTTACATCAACAACTGAGTTGAGATAGCATTTCCAGGGGACAAAATAGGTGTTTTACAAACTTCGGTACCATATGGGAATGCAACGGATGGCAAGGGGCAGAGGGAAGGCAGTTCAAGAAGATGAATCCAGATATATCCACCATTGCTCTCTCTGGATTGTAGGGGTAGAGAAATTGTGGCTCAGTGGTCTCAGGCCTATAACACCAGCTGCTGACTGGCTCCACTGTTGGTCCATGGTCTGGGGGGAAAATTCCTTTACATCGACCCAGTACCCACTGATCACTAACAAGAAGCTAATCTACTCAAACTCATATGCATGGGGAGCGGGGCGGGGAAGGATGTAAGCCCATGATATTTACAATTAAAGGTTCAAATAATTTCTCATTTTAAACCTTTTTGTTCTATGTTAATCAATAACAAACTCTTCTGGTTTCTAGAGTCATCAGTTTATTTGTGCATTTCTCTGAATTTTTTGCTATAGGAATTGAAGGAGCAGTTAAAAAAAATAAACTAGTGAGCATGAAGTGAGAAGAACAGGCCTCATAGCACATAGTTAAATACTATAGTTAAGAGGCTCTGAATAAATTGTATGGTCTCTTGTTTTACTGCATACTTTGTTGGCATAGATAGTGCAGGAAATTTGCCTGTCAGCATAGATGACCCATTCAGAGTCGTCACAAACCCAGGAAGAAAGGAATTAACAGCCTTCAAAAACTGAAAGTTTTTCAAAAGAGATATTTAAAAGGTTTGACATGCAGTCAAGTGTTAAATGGTAAATACAAGTTTAGTGTCTTAATGATGGAGATGAAGTATCATAATTCAGCAGCATGAAATGGGACCTCTTACTGGGAGAGGCTACAGAAGAAAACTGAACCAGTACAAAAGGAACCCCCTCTAGGGAAGCTCTCTCTCATTTGGGCCTGAAGCCTACTTAGGGTAGGCCAAAACCTGATACTTTTATCTCCAACCTTTGACCCTGACATCTGGAAACTTAGTTTGAGTCAAACAGAAGGAAGTTTTCTTTTCTATTTCAAATACTTTATAGAAGAAAAACGTCAAGTATCTACAAGTCTAGTCTGTTAGTACAAACTTCTTTTATTTGTGCACTTGTAGTGAACTCTAAAATATGGAACATTTGTGCAGGAAATGCATGCATCAGAACTTTTGGGAAAAGAGCAACTTGGTGAGACTGGCACATTGTTCGACGCTTGTATGAGATCCAGAAAACAGCCCAGATAAACATCTCCAAGGGGGTGCTGAAGAGTATAAAAGGTCCAATTCCTTTGATGTTCTTAGATGTTCTCATTTAATAGATATCAGCCCTGGTGCCAGAAATAACAACTTATTTAAACAGTCTGTATCAAAACAGAAATTAAATTCATTTAGCATAACCTGTATTTCCAAAGTTCATTTTCATCTTTAGTTGGAACACTAAGTGTGATGTAACTCATATTCTTCCTGGCAGTTATTTTCATTATTATGTTTATTACTCATTTAAGAGACTTTTTTGAACAGGGGGATTAATGAATTTAGACTGCACATTAACATCAAAAGCTTTGATTTCAAATAAGCCCATGTGAGCTACAGGAGATTTTCTCCCCTTATACGAAGCTAAACAGCAACTTCAAAAACATATCTCTGCTATAGTATTATTTTCTAGTTGACTGAAGTCATGGGTTTTATGTCGACCTGTTATATTTGCATATAATAAATGACTACTTATTTGTATTACCGAGGAACTCCTTCAACCCTCAATCTATTTAGAAGTCAGATCCTTTCCACAGCTACCAGTTCCCTCCTCAAAAGGATTTTTGATCATGCAATAAAAATAAAAATAAATCTCAATCTAAACCTGCAATCTCTCATTCAAAATTTGAACAGTTGTTTGAAGAAAATTATTGAAATTGATTCATCAAGGAGAAAAAGGCATTTTTAATATTACTTTAAGAGGATACCACAGTACTGTTTTAAGCCAGTATTAAATTATAAAATAAGCATGAAAATGTATTAATGCTATTTTTTTTAACCTGCCAGAGTGTCTTCTGATCTCTGAGACTTCTCTTTATAATTTAAATGATTTTTCAACCACTACTGATTAATAGCAGATGTTCAGGAGGAGCTCCCTCTGAAATCAACTGGAGTCTCCATCTGTAACTGGAGGCAATATTTGGGTAAAAGTTTACTATTTAGCAATGTTATTCAATCCATACATGAAGACCTGTGTACTTACTATACCAGAACACCAAAAAATATTTTGTGTGGAACCAAATATGGCAAGTAAATCGAGGCAAACTGTTCTATGGTTCTTTAGGAATAACAAAAGTTGCCATTCCTACAACACTTTTCTTTAACAAGTGGGATGAGATCTGCCACTGACAGAATCAAGGAACCATCTTTGGTATAATGAGATACAAAAGCACAATATATTCTGTAAGTCTATCCATATGTTAAACTGTAAGTGTGCTTTTCAAACTAAATATGGATCCATGTAACTGTTTTTTTAACAATCTCCTACTAGGAATACAATGAGAAACTAGGACAATTCTTGACCTTACTGTCATGCTTACAGGGGTTAGCTACACTTGTGTTCCCTTCCTAGTGTTCCTGAGGGCAGCCCTTCTAGTGTCAGGCCTTGTGCCTTCACAACATCTCCTAGGTTGGAATTCTCCCACTTGAAGTCTGGTCCCTGAGCAACAGAGACCTGTGTATCAACCATGGTTGCCCATCAGGTCTGACTGGGTTCAGTAAATGTGGTGCTTCCCTGTAGAAGTCTGTGGCAAATGATGTATGCAGTGACTAGACAGCCCTCTTAAAACCAAAGTATTATTTATTTTTTACCGTAGCACCTAAGCATTTCAAGAAAAAAGCATTTTTTAAAAAGTCTATATGTATGCCTATCTTCCCTAAAGCCCTACCATCTTGTGATGGTGAGCTATGCAGGTTTAACTTCTTCAGACACCCCAGAAAGGGCGTGTCAGTCTGGTTTCCCTGAACAGTTTCCCAACAACTAACTCCTCTCTTAGAAGGGAGAGTCTATTTTAATCCAGCCTGAGTTTCCTGGTTCTTGTCTGTTCCAGGCTTTTGGCTCCACTTGTCAAAAATAAGTTTGGTAGGGCTGGTTGAGCCAGACGCTTCAATGACTGCCATTATCCTCTAACAACCCTCAAGTGTTTGCAAAGGGGTAGCTAATGTCAAGCCATTATTCTTCCAACTTCCTGCTTGTTTTCCTTACAGACAACTATTAAATGAGAGAGTAAACATCCCAAAGCCAAAACATACAGTATCCATAAATTATTACAGAACTCCTCCATGTCCATCACACCTCCCTCACAAGAAGAAATGACATATGGTTAGAATTCATGAATAAATATTGCAGTACACTTTTAATTGTTTGATAGAATTACATTCCTGTAGATGGACAGAAACATAACCATATACGTTGCATTATGCAGATTTGTTATCATGTGGAGAAAATAATACAGCTGCTAAAATCTATACAACATTAGACAAGATGTTTGATTTTTGTCTTGTTTACAAACAGTGTAAAAGATTGTGGCTTGGCAGCAGGTGTTTATGAGGTGTGTACGGAACAAATACTAATCTGTGGAGGGGATAAGTAAATTGTGCATTCTGAGGGAAAAAAAATTCAAAGAGTAGGAGATACATGAAAATAGGGAACCTGGGTTGAATTGTTTCATGGACTTTTCCTTCTGAGCTCAATGAAGGTGATCCCCTTCCTCTCTTGCCCACAGGGCCCAGTCCAGTGGGCGTATTATGAACACACCTAATTTCACACAAAATGGCCCAGGAGAAGGTGTAGGTAGCCTTCCTTAAACCTTTAGTCCAGTGGTTTGGGTACACATGAAATCGCAGTTGAATTCATCCCACTGCCTGATAAGGAGAAAGGAATGAGAAATCCCTGTTCAAATTCTATTGGGTAGTGGGATATTCTGACATAGGGCTCTCTCAGTGCATCCCGTTGAAGCTGTCTCAAATTGTATAAATTGTTAAATCTGCATCAGGCCAAAGAAAGAGTAAGAATATCTCGTCTTGCAGAAGGAGGGAACTGAACTAGAGTCTCTTATAGGGCACATAAGTATTTTAGCCACTGGACTAAAGGCAAATGTGACATTGTTCATGCAAGAAATGGTTCAGGTGCCTGACTCCAGGAGAGGTTCACAGCTGTGCAGCTCAAGCAGCAAGGCTATGTCTACACTTGTAAAGTTAAGTCGACTCTGTTAAGTTGACTTAACAAAGTTGACTTTAAGTCGACCTTGTTAAGTTGACTTAACAGAGTGGCTACACTTTAAATTGACTTACGTCGACTGTGTTAAGTCAATTTAACAGTAGACATAGCCGTCCACACTGGTTTTAAGTCGACTTAGCACTATTCCCCGTCCACACTGGCTTTAAGTTTTCTTAAGAAGTTGACTTGAGGCTTAAATCAACCTTCAGAGGTGGAGTTACTAAGTTGCCTTAAGCTGTTATTAAGTCTATTTAAGGAAGTGCTTAAATTGACTTAATAAAAGCCCAGTGTGGATGCGCCTTTGTGTAGGTCGATTTAAGCATTCTTAAGTCGACCTAAATTACCAATGTAGACACACCCAGAGAGACACCTCCCTCTAGCCCAGACTCAGGCCATACCCCCAACTGTTGTGTACTATTGGCTAATTTAGGCAGTTCCCCACCTACTACACTAACTCTTCTGACCATTCTTAGGTGCCTAATGCATTGTATAAGGGAACTTCACCACCTAACTTAGGGCTTGTGGATTCCATGGGGTAGCTAATTATCTCAAAGTTAGACATTGCAATGCCTAAGATCCTTTCTGGATCAAGGACATTATATTCAAGATTAAAACTGATCAGGCAATGAAAATCTGATTGATTAAATTACTCTTGATTTTAAGTTCAATTTTCTACCATTCGTGAGATTTATTATTGACAAATCCTGAAACAGTACACATTTTTAGAACAAATGATTATTTGTTTAAAAAGTCCTTCTGGAAGTGCCTTATTCATTATTTGCTATTATCATTTCATTAGCTCCCACTTAAAGTGTTTCAAGCATTCACTCATGGAACAGAATACTATGCAACTTAGATGATCAAATACAAAACGGCGCTTCAACAACCCATAGCTTGAAAATTATTCATCCAAACTATTTTGTTATTTATAAGTAAAAATGTTAGAAGAAATTAGTCAGAAAAAATGGAAAATGGAATATTATTCACAATCATTTGACCAGTGCTACCCATATCTAGATTTCTTTATGCAGATAAAAGGATACAAAGTACGTGAAACTGAAATTAATCAAGGTGGGGTGGGAGGAAAAGGCAAGAGAAGATATACTGGGCCAGATGGATATCCATTTCCTAAAGTTTCTTATATTTTAACTTTATTGTGCAGTGAAGGGCATGTTCTCCTTTGACAAACATTACCATTTACATGTATAAAAAAGGAGAACTTATATGAAGCAATTTATACAATTGACTTTTCTTCTATAACTACTACAATTACAGAATTATACACAGGAGAGTACTGGAATTTAATGTCTGATTTTTTATTTATTTATTTATTTTTACTGTTAAATGTCCCTGGAAAAAGAAAAGAAGATGAAAATTAAATTTGGAAGAGTTTGAAGCAGTTTGTTTTTCTTTTGGCCTATTTTTTTTTCCCTTTGGGGGACCAAGTCAGGGTTTGTTTTTATTTAGAATTGTATGGATTATTTTGCTGCACTTCTTGCCAAGATTTTTTCATAGCTTTGATCTTAGGATTTCATTATGTGGCATGAGTTCAAGGTATTTAGACGTTTTGGAAATAGTATATAATTCCAAGTAGCACTGCACTCTTTTGAACTTTTATACCTTCTGACTCCCAGCATTATTTTACACTCCTGTCTGTCATTACTTTATACAGGGTAGCTGTAGCCATGTCAGTCTCAGAGTATTAGAAAGCAAAGGTAAGTGAAGTATATTTTATTGGATCAGCTTTTGTTGGGAGCGAGACAGAGCTCTACTTCAGGTCTGGGAAAGGTATTCCTGGCATCTACAGTCATGTGACAAAAAGAGTTGAGTTACATATTATCTTTTAAAAACGTTGTGCAAGTTTCCTTTGCCTGATAGGTCAGATAGAGGGAATGTCTAAATTCACCACTGTCGGATCAATTTTTCCAACTTGACTAAGCGGTCAGTAAAGACACACTTAGCTAATCCAAAAATGGATGTAATAAAACCATCTCCTCAAGTGGCATAGTTCTGTGTCGATGGGAACACATTTCCTATCAGCACCATGAAGACAGCATGCTAAAGGGAAGATACAAAGCTACTCTTCTCAGCTTGTATAAGACCACCAAGTTTTGCTGTCAGTGTAGAGTTGGCAATAGAGTGATGGCTTTGTAAAAAAAAAAAAAGCATTCACCCTTCACTGATAGGGGATTTTTGTCTTTTATTGTTTTCCTTTGTGGGTTCAGTTCAATGCAAAATGGTTTCACACACATAGTTATTGGGGCATTTAGTGCACTGGATGGGATATACCACATGTTGGGATAGGCAGGATCCATAGATCTTAAAGGCATATTGTTTTGGGGATGGCGGTAATCACTGTGGTAGTGGGAATATGTCTGCAGACTTTGAATCTGTTGTTCTGGTAGTGTCTAGTGCTGCTTGGAGCTGGTGTGTCCTGGTCTGTGGGATGCTTGTTTCTGATGGTGTTTGGAAAGGTTGGAGGTTGTTTGAAGGCCAGATTTGGGGAAACTGGGGGTCAGGAAAGATTTTTTTTCATGATGGGGTCCCCATCAACTATGAGCTGTAGTTGTTTAATGATACCCCATAAGGATTACGGAGTAGAATGGTAGGTGAGAGCTGGGGTGTGCGGTCAGGGGGGATTTTATTTCTGTAGTGTAGCAGGCTCTCTCAGGGTATTTAGGTAGCCCATTTCATGATGCAGTTTACTTCCCTGGCAGAGTGTCCTTGTTTGGTGAAGGTCACTTTAAGTATGTTAATGTGCATATCCCAGACCTTCTCCTCGCAGCTTTTTCTGTGGTGCCTGACTGTATATAACAGATTTCTTGGTGTGTTTGGTATGGTTACTGGATCTATAAAGGTAGGTGCAGTGATCCATGGGTTTCTTATATGGTTCTCTGTAGGGGTCCATTGTTGAAACTGGTCATGTTGTCCAGGAAGTTGTTGCCATTTTAAGAGTGTTCCAGAGAGAGTTTAAATGGATGGGTGATGGTTACTGAAGTTCAAGTGGAAATCTACGAGGGAGATTAAGCTGTCTGTCCAGAAGATAAAAAATATCAAAGTATCTCAGGAATATCGTTGGTGTTGTGTTGTTTTTGTCAAGAAATTCCTCTTCAAGGTGACCCATGAAGAGGCTGATATTTTGGGAAGTCATCCTACTCCTCATGGCGGTCCCATGGTTTGGACAAAGTGTTGTTAAATGTAAACATGCTATGGATGAAAATGAACTAGATGAGTTTGGCAATGTGTTTGAGGTAGATGTATGATAGCTGTCCAATTTCTTATAAATATTTGAGGCAGGGAGCTATGCTATCATTATGAGCGATGTTGGTATATAGGGCAGTGGCATCCATGATGGTAAGGATATTGTTCTAAGGGAGATTGTTAATATTAATCACTATTTTGTGATTCAAACCATATTAATTCTAATTCTTCTCAGTATTTGTCATAATTTGGGAATAGTTTTATCCCATATGTTTTCCCTGGTTATCTGAACTGTTATTTATCTATTTTTAATAAAAATGTTAAATATTATCCTTTAGAGTCACAATCTCCTTGAAAAACAACAGAGTCCTGTGGCACTTTTAGAGACTAACAGATTTATTTATCGCATGAGCTTTTGTGGGAGAAAATCCCACTTCATCAGACGCTTTGAAAATGGGAAACTCACAGAATGGGAGGAAATTAAATGCAGGGGAGTGTATGACATAGGATCAGGTCAGGCTGTTTAATTTCCTCCCATTCTGTAAGTTTCCCATCTTCAAAGCGTCTGACGAAGTGGGATTTTCTCCCACAAAAGCTCATGAGATAAATAAATCTGTTAGTCTTTAAAAGTGCCACAGGACTTTGTTGTTTTTCTACTATAGACTAACACGGCTACCCCTTTGGAATCTCTTTGAAGACACTTAATCCTCCAATTGCCAAATACATAGTTTAGTTAGGAGCTGGATCCAATCACTAAGGAACATGATGCTGCATACCTACTACTCTCCACAAAAAGGTAAATTAGCAGGGTGGCCTGGGAATGAATAATCTTAGTACCTTGCATCAACACACCACTCAGCAGCGCTGATATGATGGTGTTCATATGGGACATTACTCCACAATAAGCTATTGGGTTGTAGATTGTAGACTGTAACATCCAGTGTAGACAAAACTCTTCCGTCTCTGAAGTTAGATAACATTAGGCAGATAAAAGAGCAAGATACAGTTTCAATGGACCTAATCACAGAGCAATGTGTTGCTATTTAATATAAAGTAGAAAGTCCCATATTGCAAAGGGCCTTGGACTTTATAATCCTGTATTCTGCACATTTTCCTGTGCCACTTATTTTATGGTAGCTGACTACAGATGGTATTTGTGTATTTTGCAGTACATTTCTTCACTACTCCCCCAATACAATTTCCATTGTTTTTAATCTCTTCTATGGATGTTTCTATCCATGCTCAGTATCCCCAATTCTGTTTTTATGAATGCATGGTGTGGTTCAATGAGTGTAACTGGAGCAAGTTGGTTAGGTTTAAGGAGGGACCAAGTTTGGTGTAAGACTGGAATGCAAGCTGCTACCAGACTGACACAGGCCTCTCAACAGATCAATACTGGACTCTATGCATACTCAATCAAGAACTCTTTCCTACAACACTTCCTTAGTACCACATTATTTATTGCTAACTAAACAGAGTTAGTGAACTATATAAGAACAAATTTGTATTACCAAATGATTGTGCAAATTTTAACAAAATGCAAAGGTTTCCTTGTGGAAACTCTCCAAATCTAAGTTATGAACTTAGTGCATGCAGCCTTATTAATTTAAAGACAAACAAACACACACACACACGCCAGGCATAACAGCTGGCACATTAGCTGTTTTTCAGATACCAGTGATGGGACCCTATGGAAGAAAAAGACTGAGATGTAAGCTAAAACTTTTATAACAGGTGCTTAATCATAAAATCTGCTTAATCGGGACATTTCCCAGGGAACAAAATTAAACCTAATGATCCTTAATGGTAAGGAATACTACTTAATTGATGAGGTAATTCCACTTAATTGGGAATCCTGTAAGTGAGTAAACAGTATTCAAACAAGAATACAGTATCTGGGCTTCATGGATGGCACTTTGTCTTCCCCAAAAGGACTCTGCCACTGTAGGATCCTCCCTCCCCTTTCAAACCTTGTAACTTTAAGCAATAACTATATCTAGGCTGGTAGTATCACAACACCTCAGGAACACTCAGTGATGCTGTATTTACTAATTATCTCCATTTCAGCTAGATTTAAAGGGGAAAAAAAATCACTTGTCTTGTCCTAGATCTATTTTGAACTACAGCTTTTTAGTAAGCCACTCGATAGAATGGGGGGTGAAGTAAAGACCTTTAGAAACAACTACATCCCAGCTGTAAAATGATGTCTTGTGTTACTTAGGAATGCCACTTCAGCACTTGTCACTGAAAAAACAGTTGTAAACCACTAGTTAAAAAAAATTATCAAAATTTGCAAAGAGCATCAGTGGGTAAAGCCTACATGCCTACAGTGCAAGAGTTTGCTATTTATTGCTTAGTATTCTGGTTTGATTTACTATACTCCAAAAATGATACAGTATTTTCCCTGACTATTGAATTACATTCAATATCATTCAACTTTTTAGACTCCATCAGAGGCCTTAAGGAACCCAACTGCTAAAGGAAGTCAGGTTATTGAAAAGTTATGTTTGCTGAAGTACTAATCATCATATAGCATTGGTTAAGTTCTCAAAACATTTCACAACTGTCATTTTCTTTCAGAAATGTTTGCTGTGGTTGAAAATCCACTTTTGTCAAAAAAAAAAAAAAAAAAGTTTCAACAAAATGTTTTGACCAGCTATAAACAGGTCTAGTACCACCTCTTTTCACTGCCCCTCTAAGTGAAGGCCAACAGCAGCATTCATCTGTATGAGCCTGAGGATTACACCTATGTGCACACTTCTTTTCTGAAGAAATGTGCTTGTTTTGGGGGTTTTTTAATCCTAAAGTAACATACAAGTGTTCTCTTGATTCAGCTTTAAAGTGAATTGCTCCATAGCTAGGATGCAGACTCAGAGGATAAAATATTATCCAATAAAAGTTGTAAGCATCAACATCAGAGTTTAGCACTTAGGGTTTTGTGATCTTAAGTATTTATGAGTTGCAGATATATTTGAAGTAACTACTGTTCGATCATGGGACAGCAATATGAAAACAGCAATTTAAGAATGAAATAATTTTTAATCTTCATTATGGAACTGCCTATTGGGAGATCCAAAATTCCCATTTTACAGCTCTTGTAATTTTCAGAGAGGTAGCCGTGTTAGTCTGTAGATAGCAAAACAACAAAAGTCCCATGGTACTTAAAGACTAACAAATTTTGGGGGGCATAAGCTTTCATGGGCTGCACTTCATCTGATGAAGTAGGTTGCAGACCATGAAAGCTTATGCCCCAAAATTGTTAGTCTTTAAGTGTCACAGGACTTTCGATGTATAGTTTTGTTCCACTTAATCCTTATGGTCTTGCATTTAACTGATTTACCTTTTAGTACAGACCATTTTAGCAACATTTGCAAGAAATTTCTCAAGGCTTTTTGGAAACAGAGGGAACCAAACTATTAACTATGCTTCAGATTTTAAATCTTCGTTGAAATCCTGGCCTCACTGAAGTTAGTGGGAGTTTTGCCATTAACTTCAGGGGGACTGTAACAGTTACCCAGCACTGGGCTCACCTGCAGAGCACCTCCTGGTGGTGTTACAGGGAATTGCTCAAGTGGTCCCGCTGTTGGTAGCTCATGCTCTGCCCTCCACACGCCGGACCCTCACTCCGAGTTCTTTTCTGGGACCTCAGCCCTCCAGCTGAGACCCGTAGTCCACCCCTTCTGGGGTTCAACTAACCCCACCAGCCCACTTTGAGGCAGTGGCCATGGTTGGTCCACACACCGCCGTCCTGCGGTCTAGTCCAGCTCACATTAATCCAGCCACAAGTTAAAACAGTCTAGGGCCAACAAGCCCATGCCACTCCTGGCCACTAATTAAAACAGTCAATGGCCATGGTTGGCATGCTGGAGGAGTGGGGAGGGACCTGGGCCTGCTCTCTATACCAGGTGCCGGCCCAGGGACCCTAGGCGCCTCCTGTGAGGTCTGCCACCTCCCTCCAGTCTCTCCACTTCACAGGCATCAACTCCCTGGGCCACTTCCCCGCAGCCCCCAGTCATGCCACTCTCACCGGCCTGGACCCAGCTGCTATCTGCTCTCGGCTCCCTGCCCTCAGACCACTGCTCCAGCCGCTTGCCCCTGTCCACTCCCTTCGGGAGCTTCAGCTCCTCTGGGCCCCTGCTGCTGCATCGCACTCAGAACTCTCCAGGGTCCTGGCCCTGCAGCCTGCCAGCGCAGGAGAGACCTTCTCCCTGCAGCTCCCCAGGCAGACTGCCCCCTTTGCCCTGCTGCTTTTACTTTTATACTGGCAGCCTGGCCCTGATTGGCTGCTGCAGCCAAGCCCCTTTTTAACCCTGTAGGGGCCATAGTGGTGTCACCGCACCACCACAGGGACTAGGATGTCTCCTTTTACACACACGTGTATATTTATATATATATATATATATATATATATACACACACACACACAAAATTTGAAAGTGACCATATAGTAAACAGAAAGTTTAAAAAGAGCATTTGTTTGGCAAATGTAATTTTTCCAACACTTGCTTCTCAATTCTAACACTCAGAATACTTAATAACCTGTCAAATAATTTCCCATGTTTTACATATAGGAAACTGAGGCAAGTGAAGGCAAAGTGATTTGCCAAAGGTCAATAGAAGGTTCTGACTATTAATCTATTGCTAATAAATCTTACTGCACAGTTAGGTGTCTAAGATTAAGTATTCTCTACTGTAAACAACAACGTTATTGGCTCTTTAATCTGCTGTTGATTGTGTGTAAGAGATCAGATGAAAGGACAATCTAAAAGAGCATAATAACCCTGCGTGTTTACTTCTCTGTAAAGACTTTAATCGAAACAGTTTTCGGCACCAATGTTGTACATGAATATTACAGATTCTTCACAAGGCTTATAAAATATTCACAAAACTAGAATATCAGTATTATTAAATTATTTACAGACAGGCATTAGGCTGAAGTAACAGATTCCCCCCTCCCCCCGCCCACCTTCACAGCACCCTAATAAGTGTAAAGAAAAGTATTGCCAATTTAAAGTGAAGACTCATCCCATATATGAGCTCATCTTTGATCCAGCCTATGAACAGCAATCTGCATTTCCTTGAGAGTCTCTAAATCAGAGGAAATGAGAAGGTTATAACCAAAGATCCCTAGTTGGGGGACATCATCAATAGAGTGAATAATAAGCATCTGCTAAATTATTAACAGAAGCAAGGGTGTGATTTTTCTACGGGAAATTCTAGTTCAAAATTTTGAACTGATTCCTATGGTCTGGGAACTGCTGTACACTTTAGAACAAAGAAGTGGAATCTACTGCAATTTCCACTATGCAACATATGAAAATGCAAATAAATAAAAGAATATTTGTGATGAAGCTTTAATGTCAAAAACTAACTTTTGGTGACAGGAAATTAATGAAGACAGAAAAACAGTGAATAAAAGTGTTAAGACTTTTCATGTTAGAAATTGTAAATGCAATAAATTAAATCCAGGGACTCCAAAAATGCCCTTCCCTTGAAGACCCTGGTATAAGGCTGTGCTGAGGACATTCAAAGGGGCTTTAGGAAGGGTGAATGTAATGTGAACAGAGCAATCTCCACAGTGGCTATTCTGGAGTGAGCAGGAGTCATTTGGTGCCTGTGGAAACACATGACTGGAATTTATGCTCAGAGCTGTGCCAGCACTTGATCCAGCACAGAATTTGGGAGCCATTTCCTTCTGTTGATAAGTTCCAAAGGCGTAGCTGTGTTAGTCTAGTTCAGCAAAATAAACAAGGAGTCCTATGGCACTTTCAAAGACTAACAAATGTATTTATCACATGAGCTTTTCTTTCACGAAAGCTCATGTGATAAATAAATTTGTTAATCTTTAAAAGTGCCACCGGACTCTTTGTTTTCTTTCTGTTGTCACCCTTCCTGAAAGGTGCAGCTCACAATATGGGCTACTTCACTTAGTTCTCCTTTCATTCACCCAAGTGTAGGTCAGGAGCAATTCCACTGAAGTCAATGGATGTACACCAAGCTAAAAATCAGTGCGAGCGGAGATTCAAGTCTATTGCTTCTTGTTCCAGGCAGCAGCAATCTTTCATGTCACCTCAGCTCTTCTCTCAAACCCTTGCTACCCAAGTTCTTACTTAATGCCCTTTATGCTCAGATCCAATCACTGTCCTCATCAGAATTTGTTCTCTATGCTGGCCCCATATCTGTTTCAGCAGTGACTACAGCTTCTAAGGGCCAGACCCTATACCAACTCAAGCAGTATAGAGGGGCTGGAAAGCTGTGCTAACAGAGGTGAAAATTCCTGAGTGGCCATTATGAGATCTAGGTTCTGTTCTCTGTCTATGCCACAGATTTTCCTGTGTGACATTCAACAAGTCACTGTTCCTATATGGCCTCCTTCAGTCTCAAGAGACCATGGGTATGCACCCTGAGAAGTAGAAAATTTACTCCCATGGTTTTATGGCAGCCATGGTTGTGGCAGAAGAAACCCACTTGACAGACACAATCTCTGTCACATGTCACATTTAAAGGTGGTGTGTCTACTTTTTGGGCTCTGCCTCTGTATGCTCTTTTCTCCTCTGCTAAACTGGACTGCTTCATCTCATTATTGAGTTCTTGTTTCCAAAGGCTGAAATTCTGAGTGACTTTCTGAGTTACCCATAGCCATGTCCATTTCTTTGAGGCCTCACTTGCACACATTCTTGAAATGCAATTTTGGACTCCCATTAGATCTTTCCCCAGATGCTAATTTGCCATAAAGGATGTCCTTTGGAATGCACCCATCATTCATTCAGCACATATGCCCAACTCAGCGGAGGCATCTCTGTTTAAGGAGTGTTTGCATGCTGGGTATACTGGCTCATTTGAGAACATCAGTGTTCGTGATTCTCTCTCCAGGAGATTCAAAAAATTTGACAAAGACAATGGATATGAAAGCTGTTGAGCCTTTTCTCCTGATGAGTAGAAGGTCCATGTCACACTCTCAAATAAAAGAGTACTGTTAACACATGCACATCATTGTGTGTTCTGCCAGTTTGTTTTTTTGCCATTCCTTCTTGCTCAGTCTAAACATTGTCATGGCAGTTTTTCTGATGCAGATATTGAGTTCCTTTTCAAGTGAAAGGTTGAGTGTGACAGTAGACCTGAAGTATGTGAACTCGTTCACCACTTCAAGTTCATAATTACTGAGTTTAGAATCATAGAATCATAGGGCTGGAAGGGACCTCATGAGGTCATCTAGTCCAACCCCCTGCTAAAAGCAGGACCACTCCCACTAAATCATCCCAGCCAGGGTTTGATGGAGGGTGTTTCTTCAACTCCTTGGCACATTATGTTAGGGGTTTTTAGGTTTATAGTAAGCCCAAAATCTTGTCAGGCTTTGGAAAAATTGTCCATTAGGTTTTGGAGATGGGCTTCTGTGTAAGTTATCACTGCTGTGTCATAAGGAAAAAGATGTTGGATAAGGGCCTCCTAAATCTTGGTTTTAGATCTAAGTCTTGCCGGAGTGAACAGCTTTCCATCAGATCTTGTGTGCAAGTAGATTCCCTCAGTTAAGGAACTAAAAGCTTGTTTCTATAGCATGAAGAAGGTGATCCCAGAAAAGAATTGGGGCAAGTACACAGCCTTCTTGACTCCGCTATGAACCTGGAATGCCTCAGAGACTGAGCCATCATACTGGTCTGCACAGTATATGCTTTCATGGAAGGACCAAATAATGCTTACATTCAATCTTTTTTAGTCAACTTCTACTTACAAGGTCAAAAACCTTTGTGATATCAATAAAGGCTATATATAAAGGGGCTGATTTTTGTTTTTTACTTTTTTTTTTTTTTAGTTGTCTCAGTGAGAAGATCATATCAGTAGTAGACCTTTCGGCACTGAAGCTGCATTGTGATTCAGGATAAATTCAGTTTGCCAGAATCTGGAGTCTATTCAGAAGAAGTCAGGCACAGGCTTTTCCCATACTGCTAAGAAATGAAATGCCTGTTTGTAAAGTGAATACAAGAGCACTTAATGTGTACCTATATTATAAAATTTGTGTGAGCAAGAGATGATTAAGGTTTATAAGTCTTTTGAGATGCTCAAATTGAAAAACTGTTATATATGTTCAGTATTAGTAAGTGTGCAGAATCAATTAAAATAATTTATCTCAATTAAGTCATTATAAATATTTGTAATATTTTTCCACAATAATCTTTCTGCTAAATTCTAGTCATTGGCCATGTTCTAGGAATGGATTTAAAATAATAATAATAAAAACAAATCAAAGCTCAATCAAAACTGCTTCATGAATAACCAAACAATAATAAAACCAGAAGCTACCTCTAATTCTACCCTTCCCTGCCTCAACTAGGTCAGTTACTATTGAATTTTCAATGAAGAGTCATATTAGAAACTGTCATATTAGAAAATATTGGGTCCCACTGGCAAAACCTAGCATTAGTATTACTCAGAAATTGTAAGACAAAACAACAGTTTCAGTTTTTGTTGAAAAGAATGTTCCATCCAGCAGCAAGGAATGGCAAAACCCAGGCTAGGCAGTTTCTAAATAGACCTGGATAATTTAAATATCATTTTCAGGCAATCACTACTTCTGCCTCAGAAAATACAGTAGCATCCAACATCTAATTATTGTTGGAACATTTTACGTACTATAGCTCAGAACATGAAAATGAACTTCTATTTGTCTCTCTTCAAACACTGAACGGTGTAATGTTAGGATAAATCAGATTGCACTAAAGTTAACAACAATCAGGTGCAGGGTGTTATTATGCTAATTCATAATACACAATTCAACTCTTCTAGTGTGATGAATGATCTTACTAATGGCGACCGTACGATAATAGATCAGCTAATAGATATTGCATGAGCTTCCGTTTATCAGTTTCTCCATACTTAGTTACTTGTTTTAATCAACTAAAGGATTATTGTAATAATTTTCCTCAAGCTCTATTTGCAACTTTCTCCGGGTGATATCCTCCCTGCAAAAAGCCTGATTACATTTGTTTACACAGGTCTGCTTCACTGAGGGATGCTCCCTAGGCTGCAGGAAAGGGTAGGAGCCCATAGACCAGAGGAAGAATATCAGAGAGGAGATGAGGTAATTTATTTGGTGTGAAGGTGTGCCTGTGAGGGGACAAGGTGGGGTCAGGCTGGGGGAATATGGAGAGAATGCCAGAGGAGATGAAGAAGAGGGACAGAGTGGTGCTGAAGGGGAATGGCACCTAAGAGGAAAAAAGGAGAAGCAGAGTGTTGGAAAAGAGATAGTGGGCAGCCATGTGGTTTTTCTGCCTCATGGAGGTCATAACCCCATTTGGACCCTGACCATATTTTCACACACACCCACCCTTCACCACCATGACACATGACAAGGATAGCAGGATGGGCCAAATTTCAATGAGTGGCATTACAACCCAGAGTACAGGATTCCATGCTGATCAAGTTTGGTACCTTAGACCAGTGGTTTTCAACCGGTGTGCCATGGCACCCTGCTGAGCCATGAGAACTGTTCAAGTATGCCATGAAATTTTGTACAAAGGTAATGAAAATCAATGTATAACAAACATTGTTTCATCTTAAACAATATTCTATCCAACCAAAATTACAACTCATAAAACTCATGGAAATTAATCATCACATTAAAAGCAAGGCATCGTTCTTTCGATTCTAAAACATGAACATTCTAAACGCAGGTAGCCAAAGGGGAAAATTGAGATACGTATTTTTTCCCAGTGGATTTGAAACATTAACACATTTGATCCTTTTTTAGTTTGTTGTATGCACTATGTTGCAAACCTCTGTAGTAAGACCATAACCATAGTAAATGTAAGTAATTGTGATGTTTATGAGCAATCAATTAAGCTGAAAAAAGTGGGTGTGCCATGCAATTATTTGTCTCACTGAAGTGTGCCATGTTACTGAAAAGATTGGGAACCACTGCCTTAGACCAATGCAAAGGCAGGTTTGAGCCAGTGCTGTCTGGGAGAGCTATGGCAATTAGAACTGCCTAGAAAGCAGGAGGATTTGGGGAAGGGACCAATTTCGCAGATCTGTTTTTGGGGTTTGGCTCATTCTGACTTCTCGTTGGCGATGGTGTCATGAACCATCAGAGCCAGTGTCCTCTTTAGTCTGCCAGTATCCAGTCATCATAGGACTCAAATCCACCATTCTTCAGGGGAAAAAGAACCCATTTTTTTCATCACACAGCTGATGAAGCCTAATCACACAATAAGCCTCTCAGCATCAGTCCCTTATTTTTATTGATTTGGATCAAACTTTTTGTCCAGAGCCAGCTGAGGCTCAGTGCTCCTGTTCCTTAGGAGAGGTTATTTTTCTCACTTAGCATGGCCTGTTTTTCAAAAGGCAGCAAAGCATTTCTGGATCAGGAGACTGAAATTTCTAATGCACGAACATACTTGTTCTTTTCTGATTTGTATGGTCTTCAGCAAGTTGTGCTTTCATTGGGAACCCTTTTCCCTATAGCTGTGAAGTCAGCTGGGCATGAGTGAAGTTCATTTCTAAGTCACACTGCATAAATACACCCAAGGGATTAGCCTATTTTGCAAATGTTTCCCAGAGCAAAAGAAAAGAACAAGTGGTGTTTTTTTTTAAAGCAGATCGCCACATGTATTTCAATTAAATATTCTAGACTATTAATATGCTTCATATTTAATTTTTTAAAAAGTATTCCCTTATATAATAATTATAATTAATAAATTGACGTATTCTCATATTTGCAGCCTGTATATCATATGTTCTTTCTAGTTTAAGAAAAGCGGCTTCCCCACCACATATTTTCCATAATGCACAGGTCCCTAACATTTTTTTAATCCAGCCCTGGCCTTTCTTCTGAGAGCTAGTTTAGTTCAGTCTCTACCCGTATTCCTTTCAACACTCACCTGCAGCCACTTTTTCCAACAAACAATTTCCAAAAAGAAATTCTGTGTTGCTGCTGCCACTATCATCTTGCGAAGCTTTTCTTTCTAGGAACATCTTTCAGGCTCCTTTTTCTTGTGATGTCACCTGAAAGGTCCTCTCTTCAGAGCTTCCAATCTCTAGGAAGAATACCCTTAGCTGAGCCCTAGTAAAACTTTATCAGGATCATTAGCTAATTAGCTGCAACCAACCACTTAAGGATTTAATTACTTCCATGTGAACTTGAGTTGTCCCTTATAGGAGTAAGTCACAGATAGTCTGGTCTCTGACCCACTGAAAGGAACATCTCCTGGTGACAAGGGGTTGTTACTGGGTTTCTTATTCTGGTAAAAGCTGCAACATGTCAGAATAACAACCATGGCCCTGCTTTTTCCTTTAAACTTTTCTTCTCACCGAAGAGAAGAACTGCAAAATCTTAGTGTACTTCCACACTGGAGCCTTAGGTCAACTTAAGGACGGTTAAGTCAACCTACAGACTGCCACATTGGGCGCTTATTAAGTCAACTTAAGTGCTTCCTTAAGTCGACTTAATAACATCTCCTCTGAAGGTTGACTTAACACTTAAATCGACTTTATTAAGTTGACTTAATCCAGTGTGGACGGGGAGTGCCCTTAAGTTGACCTAACTGGCCTCCAGGCCCCGATGCAATGTGAGACAGCTACTCACAATGCACTGCTCCTCCATCGACCTAGCACCTGACAGTGTGAATGCTGGCAGTTGACTGGAGTGTTCAGTGTGGACTCTCTAAGACTTCCTTAGAGAGGAAGAGAACACGAGCTCTTCAATCAAAATAATACTTAGGAAGGTCCCAGTTTGGAAGCAGTAGAGAAAAACTTTGTCAAGAGCCTAGGTATAATCACAAAAGTGAGAGAGATGTCAAAGCTTGCCTTCATCGCCATGGCTCCACTCTCTTCTGCCAAGAATGTGTCTTGGGTTGAGAGTAACATGGCATCATTCATGAGTCTGAGCCTGTAAGACACAGCACTTCAGTGAGGCTCTATTTATAAAATGTCAATTAACTGCACTGTTCAGACACATAGAAGATTCTCTCTGCTTTGTTTACATACTACAGGCAAGAAGCAACATATGGGTGAGTTTCTCTGGAGATGCTCAGCTGGGTGCTTTGTGAAAGCTGAAGAATTGTGGCTATTAACTGCAAAGTTTGGCAAGCCCATATGAAATCTCAGACCCTGAGTACAAGGTCCCTGGGCACTAGGTGCCTCTGGATTAGCGATACAATGTAATGATGATTGTTTTATGATGCCAAACTTGTGACACTTGGTTCTAGTTCAGGATGTATGGATTTGGCTGGTAAAGATGGGCTTGAATCTCAGAGTAAAACAGCTGGCCAAACCACATTTTTATTTTATTCTTTTTGTGGGGAGAAAGGCAGGAGTTTGCGGGCAAGGGAAGAGATGGGATTATAGATTTGTCGTATGTGACCAAACCACATATATGGTTCTATATTTGAGTTGTGTGAAATGTTGCCTAAAAAAATGATGGAACTATTTAAAATTTGCCTGGTTCCATATGTTTTGGAATAAAAATTAAACTCCTGAGGTTTGTGGAAAGGTTTATTAAAGTTAATGAACCTCAATTAAACCAGAGCAAAATTATGTTCTTGCATCCTGTCCACACTCTTATAGCCTGCATAATGTCTTTGTGAAATTTGAAGTTTTGAATCCATTTTACCCTTTTCTTCAACCCAAACCTCAAAGTGAAATCAATGTTTGCAACAACTCGAACCCAAACAGTCCTTGTTATAATTAGTGTCCCTTTTTTACCTACAACAAGGATAAATTCCTATGCAACAACAACAAAAGTATTCATGTTATTTTGTGTTATTTTACAGAACTATACTTTGTGGTTTTCCTGTTAGTAAACAGCTTTGAATCCATAAAAGGAGATTTGCATTTATTATCTAACCACAAGGCAAGACAATATTTGTAGAAAGCATCCAAGGTAGACTAACCTTTCCCTTGGGTCTCCTTTCATACGTATCTTCTGCAACCCTTCACCCTACAAATATTTCATTAGAAAAATGTATCTGCCAGGCCTTACGATCTCTTCAATATTTCTTATTAGCATATAATTTTCCTAGGCTAACCTCAATCAATAATACTTACCTTTTTGTTATAGCATTTGACAGCTCTTAATCCACCCTACGGTAACTCATTCAGCCTGCAGCGCTGGATGTGTCCTGATTTTACAGCTTGTCATCCCTGAACATGCTCCAGACAATTGTTTGATTCTTTTCCTAAATCTACTAGCAAATTTGGAAACATGCCTCACAAATAAAATTATAAAGTTCCTTTATCTTCAAAACTGCTACTATTAATTATTACCATGGAAAATGTTATTTAGTGACTTGGGGCCCAATCCCGTTTTCAGTGACGTGAACAACAAGACATGCATTGTTTTCAGTGAGAACAGGCTTGAGGTTCTACTTTCTACTTAATACATCATTAATAGAGTTTGATTGGAATTTACAACATGAAGCTTAATTCAGCCATCCTGTAAGTGCTCATCAATTCAATTAACAATGGTGGGAGAAAACCAAACACCAGGATAGTTTCTAGTTATTTTACTTCATCTGCATTTTGCAGCACGCATCAACAGTTACAAATATTGAGGGAGGTCTTAGGAAAAAAACCTGTCATTACGGGCTTTGAGGTGCAGTTAGACCTGTGCAAAACTTTCAGAAAACTTTGCAAAACAGAATTCTGGAGTGAGAATTGGTGGACATTTGTAAAATGTTTTAGCCTTATGGGTCAAGTATGTCATTTTAATTAATCCCATTTTGTTCCCCAGAGCTCACAGAGGCTCGCCCATATCTGTGAAAATGCTACCACCCTCCCACTAAATAAAGAAGAAAAAAAGCTTTACTATCCATCCATGTATTTTTTTTTTTAATTTGAATTTTGTGGCATGTCGATTTAAGCCCTGGAAACAATTATTTACATGCTTGCTTGACTTTATATGTAAGTGTCCCCACTGACTTCAATGTGCAGAGAAAAGTGTACATATCATTTACAGGACCAAGACCTTCTACTGTTAACTCCTTCAGGCAGGAACTGTCAGTATAATTATACATCACTAAGTACACAATCAATGGTAACAATAATCTTGATAATTTTATGCTGAATTTATCACATGTACATAAATAGACTAATTGACTTGAATATTGTTCACAATGTTACTGGGGCAAATCTATCTTTGGGGGAAGCCGGAACGATTCCATTTACTTTATTAGTCTGATTCTCTTGTTCTGAATCAGGCCCATTGAGTAACATAAGACTTCACGCTTAAGCACTAATTTGGTAATTAAATCGACACCCATGTGGACCCATAAACTCACAAAGAAAACTACTAGACTGGGGCCACAACCAGTGTATTCACCAAACATAGGGCCTGATCTAGCTCCCACTGAATTCATTAGAGTCCCTTTGACTTTAATGTCTGCTGTGTCTATTTCCAAAGGCGTAGCTGTGTTAGCCTAGTTCAGCAAAACAAACAAGAGGTATGGTGGCACTCCCACCATAGCTCATTATTCCCTAGATCAGTGATTTTCAAACTTAGGGTCTGGACCCAGTACTGGGTCACAGACCTCAGGCACTGGGTCGTGGCACCGCCTGCTGCCGCCGCCAAAAGACAGGAATGCATTGCTCAAAAATGTAATTGTTGGGTTATGGGCATAAATGATTTTTTTCAACTGGGTCCCAAGAAAAAAAGTTTGAAAACCACTGCCCTAGATCCTGTGTCCATATATGTGTATCTGTACACATGTTGCCTCGTGCTCCCACTTTGGAATCTTGTCACAAAAGCATATCTGGATACTGATGGAAAAACCACATTAGAGTCCTAAATTACCTTCTGCTAAAGGGAACACAACCTTTTATCTCAAACTTATTATTAAGAATAGACAGTTCTTTACGGTTTTGTTACTGAATTTTCAGCATTAACTTATAACACACCAAATAGCAGTACAGAGTCTGTGGTAATATCATAAACATTTCGTTGATGTGAATTAAATCCCCTTAACAGCAATCCTCATGCTAAGGTCTTCATTGCAGAAATTATTGATTTCTGATTCAGGAAGCATTTTTCACACACTACTTTCAGTCTCTAAAACCCAATTTGTAAAACTCGACTGGTCCTTTTGATCAATTTCACTAATTCATATGAAGATTTTAAAGTTTCCGAGGTGGTCCTTAATTAATGGCTGATACAAATACACAATCAGACTCAGGTAGACCGAGAGTGGAAGTAAACAAACAGGTCTCCTGTTTCTCAAGATTTGGTGATGGACTTTCCTCAATGTACAGTTACTGCTTAACTTAATCCCAGACATCTGATAGGTTCTAAATGTGCCTCATTAATTCCTTTTTTTCCTGGTTATGTCACGGACTACTAACATGCCTCAGTTATGAAAAGTGATTGCTTTAGTTCATTGCTTCCTGCTCAGCTTGGGTCAAATATATTTCAAATGGACGCTCACAAAATGAATGTTAAATGTAAATATATCACCATTCTTAGGACTCAAACTTCCTCAATATGGCCTTGCTTCCTAGGCCCCTATTTTGCTAAACCATTTTTCTTCTCTGAAAGCATATCAGATATTATATTGGAAGACGGTACAGTGCCTCAGAATGAAAATGGAAACTTAATTTCAGTATTTCCCCAGTGCACTGTGGGGGTTAGTTCAGTGTCATTTTCCTGTGCCATTATCCATCCATGTACTGACTATATCTTGATGTCTGAATTAGTGGTGTTCAGAGGGGTGCACAAAGGAGTGTCTTAATACACATTTCAAGGAGTATCATTAGTTGCATCAGATAACCTTCCTTCCTCTTCACCATCACCCCCTCTTCCTTGAATCAGGGAACCATTCTATATTTGTAATAATAATATAATACATTTATAAGACATCTCCCTCCTTCCACCAGGGTTATGGGGTGCCCTCATCAGTTGATAGGGTGATACCAAATACTGTAGCTGGCTTGTGAGAGGACACAGACAAGCACTGTGTTAGGCACATAATGTACATATGTGCAAGACTTTTAGTAACCTTGCTAGTGACAGCACAACCCACCACACGTGAGTTTAAAAACTAATGGAGCTTTTTTCTGCTCTGCAAAATGACCCAAAGTTGGCCACTTCATCTCCTTAGGACTATCTTTCCCATGGTAAAATGAGGAAATTAATACCAATCTTTGTAAAACAATTTGAAATCTATCAGTGACAAATGAGAGAACAGTTATGATAATGAACCAATGTATCACTGAATAAATGAGGATGAGGAAGTTAGCTCCAAAGAAAAGGCCTCGGTTTACATATAAAGGCACTGGGATCCAGTCTTACAAGACACGGAGAGCCTTCAAACTAGCCCCACCCCATTCAGCGGAAACTGTGGACACTCAGCATTTTTCAGCAGACTTTCTACTCCTGCAAGGATTGGGCCCTTGGAAAGAAAATACAAAGGTAATTTATGGCAATTTTATTGAATTTTGGTAAATATTATTTTCAAATTTTCCAGGCAGTGCCAGTGACTGTGTTCCTTTAAAACAAACTGCAGAAAAGTGTAATTACTTTCTAGCTGTCAGTATAAGTATTAATACTGAACAATTTACAGTGATTACAAAATCCTCCATAAATATGGGTAGCACTAGTCCATGACAATAATTAGTGTACAATTTCTTCTCAATAGTATGATGATTAATATTTACTTCTACACCATTTTTGATCAAAGGGATTAAAAAAATACACCATAAGAGAATTGCAGTCCTCTTTGAGACACAGAACCAAAATGAGAAAATTCTGCTTTGTTTTGCTGCTACTGTCACCCAAAAAATAAGTGATGCAAATGGTGCTTTGCTGGTTTTAAAAGTAAAGCCAGAAATTATGTGTAGTTGGGACTTTTGAATAATTCATGAGTTCTGATTGAATGGGATCATTATCTCTGGTCGTACAAGCTAATAAATACTGTCTAATGCCTGGATACTGTTTTGATCTAATAGTGTCAGGGAAAAAACAACTGACTGCTTCTTTTGCAAGCTAGAGCCTAAATTAGGGAGGAGCTCCCTGATGAGTTCATTGCAGGAAAACTCTGGGTTTTGTTTTATTATTTTTTTTCCCTCCATTGACTACAGGTTCTATTTGCAGTTCTCACTCTCATTTTCTGTAAAGGCATTTTAACATGGTCATGAGGTTAAGATGTTGCACAGTGGTATCTATACACTTGATGTTCATTTTTCATTCCCTTGTGATTGCCACTACGCTTATTCTTTTTTCCCCTCCCATTCTCTTCCATTATACAACACATCCAAACCAAAGATGCAGACTGAGGCACAGTAAATGATAATGCTAGCTAATTGTTTGCCTGTAAGCAGTCAAATAATGTTAAACTGCATAATTCTGTATTTTCTTTCGGGACTGATTCTGTCAAGTCTGTATTCTCTTGAGTTTAATATTCCTATAAACCCAACACATTGTATAGAATCTGAATTAAGGTTATGCTCTGAGAGCTTTCACAATAAAAAGTGAATTTGTTAAGGGCACAAAGCCAAACATATGTATTAAGTTTCAGGGGAAGGGAATTTGAATTAAAATTAGACCTGGCATACCTCGTTATATAGTTTTTAAAACTGTTTCTCTCAGGATACTTCTAAAACAGCACTTGTTTGTTGAAAGTTAAAATCAGATAAGGATTAGTAACTTGGTTTTCATATGGTTAAGACAATACAACCCATTTTTCTACAAAGTAATCCAAGTTCTATTAGCAACATGAGATCATATAACACGAGGCTTTTATACAGGCTGAAAATCTTCCATAAAACTGCTGGCTTGATTCCGTCAAGAATGCACAGGATTTTTAGGTGGATTTTTTTCAGCAGCTAACACAATCCTTTAAAACAGATAATTTAATTAAGAATTTTAAATAAGAATTGTGAGTATATGAAACTTATAGTGGAAAAGCTTTCTTAATAGTGCTTCACTAATAGAGATCTCTGCTTTTTTCTGTTTGGCATGGGAGGGCATCTTGCATATCTGGGTTTTAAAGAGTAAATGTCTCCAGATAGTTGGCACAGCCTAAGCTTACAAATGCCTGTATTTATGGTGGTGTTACTATATTCCTAATAAATACTTGACTCCATTATGATATTGATATGAAGAGAATTATTGATAGACTATTTGTGCACACACGTCATAAACAATATGCAAAGAACAACAGATAGGGTGTAAATTGTTTCTCAAAAGCCTTGAAAAACCTTTGAAAATCTATTCACTAGAATAACTCTCCAGGCATCACCTTTTTATGCATATAATTGCAGTGAACATGCTAAAATGTCTTTGTTATTCTTATTGTTAAATAGTGATGTGACCTGGTTTTTCCACATTTTTTTTGTGTATGATGCCATTTTTTTGTGCAGATATTAGCCATTATCTGTCACAATCCTGGACCAAAATAACAAATAAGATGCCTGGAGGTGCTGCAGTTTGTGCTGCTAGTTTCCCCGAATGGCATATGCCTAGATAGACTTAGATGAGAGGTGATTGCACAAAACTGTGATTGCAAGATGACTTAGCAGAACCTGTGATGATGTCCTAATGGCCTCCTACTGAGGGGAACAGGGGTAATTGTTTGTCAAGGGAGGGAACACATCTATAGAAGGCATCCTCTGCAAACTAAGCAGCCATGTAGAAAAGAAAGTGAGAAGCAGAGCACATTGAGGCTGTATTGTAGAAAAATCTACACCCGAGACTGGTAAAAATTAATCAAAAATACTAAAGTGACAGGTTTAGAAATATTTAACTTGTGTTCTCGAAGGCCTTGTCTACACGATCACCGTATTGTGCGTTAAAAATCATTACCACGAGTTAACTAGCACAGTGTACAGACGTGCAGCGTTGATGTTGCGCGATAAACACCTTGTTGTAGCGCAATCCAACAACCACTCCGACGAGAGTGGTAACAGCTGTTGTGTATCATCTGTTGCGCGTTTGTGCTCGTGTGTACGCTTACCGTGCAATGATCGGCCTCCGGAAATGTCCCATCATTCCCAAGTCGTCCTCTCTGGACTTCTCCCCGCCCGCTCTTTGGCAGTGATGAAACTGTCCCCGCCCACAGTGGAATCCCGGGATTTTCAAATATTTCGTCAGTTTCATTTCCTGGTCTTTTCCTTGTGGAGTGCATTGGAGTGCAGCAGTGTTCACAGTAGCAATGGCAGCCCGTCGCGGAAGACGCGCACCCCTTTGGTCCACGGCAGAGGTGCTTGACCTGATCAGCATCTGGGGAGAGTCCGCTGTGCAGGCGCAGCTTCGCGGCAGCAGACGAAATTACGACACATTTGGCATGATTTCTCGGGCAATGACGGAGAAAGGTTATGATAGAGACACATTGCAGTGTAGATCAAAGGTGAAGGAGCTAAGAATCAGCTATCAGAGAGCGAAGGAGGGAAACCGGCGATCGGGATCAGCGCCTGCTACATGCAGGTACTATCAGGAGATCGGAGCCATCCTCAGTGGTGACCCCACAACAACTCCAAACACCACAGTGGACACATCTGTAACCACAGATGAAGTCAATGCCACAACGGAGTTGGATGAGGACCTTGAGGAGGTGGTGGGGGAGACGGAGGAGAACCCGGGGCAAAGCGAGGCAGCGTGTAGCCAGAAGCTGTTCTGCACCCCCGCTGATACGTCCTCTCTAGAAGACATGAATTGCAGCATGTCCCTTGAGTCGGCTGAGGGGGGCTCTGGTAAGTTTCTGCTTTGTAATGCTAAAAGTCTATCTCACGTTAAAATATCACTGTGCGTTGCGGGGGTGCTTGCTGTGTCTCCCAGCTGTGCACGTTTACTCCCCATCCATGAGGAGGGCATCAACACAAGCAGTGATTGTGAAGTAATCATCTGCATTTAGGCCAGTAAATGATTCTTCAATGTACCTCCAGAGCCTTGTACTCAGATTGGATGGGATGGCGTTTGTGCCAACGCTCCCAAAGATGGACACTTTGCCCCGCCAGCTGCAAAGCACAGCCCTGGGAACCATGGCCGCAAACAGTGCTGCAGCATACGGTCCCAGCTGACTGCCCGCGGCATGTAGGAGATGTATTCTAGCGGCCAGGGGCACTCTGAGGAGAGCAATATCGGGTTCCATCTCTGTGCCCAACGCTGATTATTAGCCCCCAGTAAAGCTGTCTACTAGGACGTACCTTGTCCGCTTCAGCAAGGCATAGGGTGTTGACCGCACTGCACCTTCCAGAGTAATGTGCTACTGGAAGTTTAATTTTCTTATCCTGCCTATGTGTAAACAGCAGCTTGACAATTATTTGTTTTTTTTAGAACAGACCTTGAGAAGGCCGTTGTCTACCCCCGCTCCCCGAATGAGAAGCATTCGGCAGCGTGCACGAAGGAACAGGGAGGATATGTTTCAGGACGTGTTGAAACATACACAGGAGTCCTTGAAAACTGCACAGGAATCCTCCTCTGCGACCAGAGCATTCAGAGCTGAGTACCAGCAGATGTTGAAAACACACACCAAGGAACTGATAAGCGTGATGAAGGAGCAAACAGAACTGTTCAAGAGCATGGTCGCTTTGCAGTCCCAGGCGATTAATGTTAGGGCTCCACTACAGACACTGCAGCCGCGTCTGCCTCCCACCCCCCGTAGTCCCTATAAGAATTTCTATGAAGTGCACCCGTCCCACCATAGCATTCCAACAACTAGCTTTCCCCCCCTGTACTTTCTAGAGCCCCACAGCTACACACACCTGTAACCCCAACCTTCAAAGTCTGAATAAAAACAGAATAAAATCATTTCATTAAGGCTTTATTTTTACACATGGCTACTTTCACAAGGTGCAGCAGATGCGTCCTAAAAGAAAACTAGGGGAGGGCGTGACTGAAATGTGCTCAGTGCCTCCCTTATGCGAGAAGCTTCCCCTTTAGCCCCCCTAATACTCCTAGTGGCTGGCTGTTCGTATGCCTCCTCGAGGCGCTGTGCCTCGGTAGCCCACACTGGGCAAAACTTTTCTCCCCGACTTTCACAAATATTATGGAGGACACAACAAGACGCAATCACAGCAGGGATGTTGTCCTCCGACAAGTGCAGCCGCCCATACAAACAGTGCCAGCAGCCTTTTAAACGGCCGAAGGCACACTCCACAGTCATTCTGCTGCGGCTCAATCTGTAATTGAACCGCTCCTTGCTTTGATCTAGGTTGCCGGTGTACAGCTTCATGAGCCATGGCATCAGTGGGTAGGCTGGGTCTCCGAGGATAACTGTGGGCATCTCCACATCCCCCATTGTAATTTTTCTATCAGGGAAAAAGGTACCTCCTTGCAGCTTCTGGTACAGACCGGAGTTCCTGAAAATGCGGGCATCATGCACCTTTCCTGACCACCCAGCATTGATGTCAGTGAAATGCCCTCTGTGATCCACGAGTGCTTGCAGCACCATGGAGAAATAGCCCTTCCTGTTGATGTACTCGGGAGCGAGATGATCCGGTGCCAAAATAGGGATGTGTGTGCCATCTATGGCTCCCCCGCAGTTCGGGAATCCCATGGCAGCAAAGCCGTCCACAATCTCACTGACATTCCCCAACGTCACTGTCCTCCGTAGCAGCACGCGATTGATGGCTGTGCAGACTTGTGTTAGGGCTACTCCGACGGTGGACCTCCCGACTCCAAACTGGTTTGCAACCGACCGGTAGCAGTCAGGAGTCGCCATCTTCCAAAGAGCTATCGCTACACGCTTCTCCACAGTGAGGGCTGACCTCATGTTGGTGTCTTTACGTCGCAGGGCAGGGGACAACTCTGAGCACAGTTCCAGAAATGTTGCTTTCCGCATTCGAAAGTTCTGTACCCACTGTTCGTCATCCCACAGCTGCATAACAATGCGATCCCACCACTCGGTGCTCATCTCTTGCGACCAGAAACGGCGTGGACCGTGTGCAGATGGTCGGTGAAGGTGCTGAGCAACGCGGTGCTGTTGCTCTGCATGGCATCGATCAGCCGCTGCTCCTCTGTGTCATCCTCTGGATGGGAGCTAAGAACGTAATGAGCAACCATCCGAGATGTGTTCAGCATGTGGAGGGCGAGAGTGGAGACCAGAGCAGGATCCATGCTGACGCTAATTTTGTTTCTTTCCAATGGCGCGCTCCGTGCAAACACTATTGAAAATAGGCGCGAGTTGCTACTGGCAGCGCGGAAGACGCTAGGGAAACACACTGCACCATGGGAAACATCCAGTTTACCCATGCTGCTATGTGCTCCTTTCCTTCATCCCATGATTCCAAGCGCGTACTCAGGGAAAATGGAACGCTGGGATACGTGCCCAGAATTCAGTGCGCTAATGCGCATTACAGCGAGGAATTCTGTGACGGAACAAGGAGCGACGTGTGTACGCGCTACACCGCGATAAACATCACGTGCTTCTTATAGCGCAGTTCAGAAGTTGCGCTATAATCTGATCGTGTAGACAAGGCCTTAGTTAAAAAAAATGCAATTCTCTTGAAAATGTAAGTTTTACTCTCGTAAAATTGTAAACCTGACTCTTCATTGACTGCTCCTAATGAAGACGTGAAACTTTATACAAAGCAGTGGGGAAATGCCAGGAAAACTTTTTACAAAGCAATGGGGAAACACAAGCAAAAGTGTCCATAGTGCATATGGTCTTCTCATAAACTATCATGTCTAACTAACACTGTTGTTGAAAGCCTAGCTGTTAAATCCAACATTTTCTTTCTGCAAAGATTAAAGTCTCAAGCCTTTCAGTTTCATTTATTCACTGTTCTAACATCAGTGCTAGGTAGGGCCTGATTCATTCAGGCCAATGAGAATTTTGCCACTGACTTCTGTTTCTGCAGGAGCGGCCCTTAGAGTATACCCAGGAACCTATTCTATATCCACTCAGGCTCTTCTGTTTGACAAGAAATAAGATGAGGCAAATAAGATAATAATAGCATAAACAATTCCGTTTGAAGCGTATGTCTAATTTTTCTTCTAATTTTAGAATAACTGAGGATCTAGTGCCAGTGGAGGTTACTGCTGTTATAAATAAGTCAACCTATTAAAAATTTATTGCCCTATTGAATATAATGTACAAATTCTTAATGCTTTACCAAAATATCTGTGCTCCTGGCCCATCTGTTTTGTTTTACTGATAAACTGCTAGATAATATTCATAGGCCCAATTTGGCAAGTTACCAGTGGTATCATTATTCTTGTCTATCATCCCCTAGACTTCAGTGCAACTAGCCCTATTTTTTGAAGTTATAGCTCATTTGAAAAAAAAAGGTTGGTGAATAAATATCCAGAGTTGATACTGGTCCACAGCATTATCCCATTAGAGGAAAAGGTATACTGCAGTGTTTAGGGGCAGGGACATGGCTTTGGAACAAAAAGGGAGAGAGACATTCTTGGGGGCCACTTCTCCCCTGTTAAGATCCTATTATTTCAGGGAAATCTAATGTGACCCCTGTGGTCTAACCCTTTTTTATTCAGGACTATGCTTTACTGAGGAGCTATGCCTTTGTTATTAGTTTGTATAATTTATTTATATATTGACCCAAAATGTGCTTGATGTTCTATGTGCCTGTAATAAACCAACTCCCTGCCCCAGTGCCAAGTTTCGTGCAGCTCCACATCGATCATATTATGTACATTATTTAATGAAATAGTTGGAATATTTGCCTATAACCATAAACTTCAACTTAATAAAGTTGTGTGAATTTAGTGGTGGTGAAAAGTACTGGCCTATTTAACCATCAGCAGCAGGACAGGAAATCATTGAAAGGACTCTCCCACACACTTAGCAATAGTACAGCCCCAGAAAAGGAAACAATCATTTCAACAATGAGAAGGATACCAGGTCCTCAAACCAACATTATAAGGGCCAATAACAGATTGGAGCTGACAACTAAAGCTGGTCAAAATTTTTCCATTAAACTCTTGGTTGCAAAATTGGGTTTTGATTAAACCTAAGTATTTGTAGAAAGTGTCATCTTGCCATTGATAATTTAAACATCTCCTTGCCCCCCACTAACCCCAAGAAAGGAATGAGGATTTTTTTAATGTAAACCCTTAGGGGTTTTTTGTTTTTTTTTAATGAAAAGTTAAACCATTTTCCAACCAGCTCTATTCTCAGTCTTCAGATCCACAGCATAAACCTCTTCCTCTTCAGCTCTAGGAGTAACCAGGCAGATATGGAGGTGGGGGGTGGAGGAGGAACCAATCCACAGAAGAAAGAATCGCACAAACTTTGCTTGTGAGTTATACACCTAATTGTCAAATATCTTGGAATATTTTCTATCAGAATTCCTGCAATCTGTTCCTGGTTCAGCATAACCAAACAGAATGATATTTTGTCTGGTTTGTCGAAAAGGGCAGACCTAGGACTGTGGATCTTTCTAAAAAATGTTTGATATTTTACTAGTTTCACAGGAAATTGTGGCGACACCTCCCAAATACATAAGCGTCAAGCAAGCTGAGTGGCATTGATTACCCTGAAGAGTTGCATTCTAAACAGTTACCATGCACATAATGGGATTTGAGGGAAAGATAGCATTTAAATCCTAGTTGCTGACTTTTTGCTCTCTGTCTTACCAGATGGGATCATAGCCTTATACCACTTTCGGTAAATTACGCTCTTAAACTTCATATTCAGATAATTTATCTTTCTATTATATTCAGAATCCATGGAAATCTGCAACCCTTCTTCTCGACATATTCCATGTCTATATACATTTTAGATCTGAGTCTTACACAACTGTTTGAGATAATGTAATTCTCTTGTAATTCTTTAGTAAAATGATTTTGCATAATCAATAAATCTTGTATTTGTATATGTGATTTAAAACAAAACTTGTAGGTAAAAGGTTCAAGAACGCTCATGTGTCTTACCAGTCTAGGTCCTATTGAAAGTTAGTTCACTAAGGCATTCTTCAAATGTTTACCTTATATCCTAAGAGTATAATATCTAGAGGCCTTGTACTTTATTTATTATTGTTATTATTATTATTGTTATTATTGTCCTTCACAATATGCTTCTATTGTAACACTAAAGAATTTACATTTTGATTGCACAGGCTACCAAAGTATACTCTAAATTCTCTAAAAAGTATTAATAGGATTAAAGTACTATTCAAAATATTATCTTCTAAATAAGAAATGGTGAACTAAAGTAAACTGGCAACATGGCTCTGCCTAAATCATCCTCCTTCAGCAATGAACATTTCCTTACTCTTCATAACCAAATGAAATACTGGCAAATATGCAATAGTGCCATCCACTTCAAAATTGTCTGCATCGGTCAATTTTTATGAACTACTTTTTACAAGGAAATTCTTTTTTAGTATTTATGAAGTAAAAGAACAAAACACTATTTTATACTCACTGAACCATGTTCATCCCAGAGGCAGAAACAGTAATGTGCAAATTCCATGTGGGAAGGTAACAGCCTCCCTGGGTTGTTGCATACTGGAGAATTTATAACACAATTCTTTGAATCCCTCCCATGTTCTTCTTAAGAGCTTGTTCAACTATGTGGAATACTTCCTATCACCTCTTTGGAATTATTCTGGATTAAAAGAATATATATATCATAGATAATATTAACAGGGGAAAGGGCTTTGTTTTGTTTTTCTCATTCTCTCTATTGGACCATGCTAAATTAATTAAATATCACTTTCCCCAATAAAGGCTAATAGAGTTGCAAAGATAAAAATGAGGTCTTCACTGGAAGAAAATGCGGCCAGCAGAGGTGTGAGTGGTGCAGAATTTGACCTGATCTCTGTTACGTGTGACCTCAATAGGAAGTCCTTTTCTGATTCAGGGTCTTTGAGATTTTATAGAATTGTTGCATATGGAATCAAACAAGCATAAACAAACAAAACTTTAATCGTAATAGATACAAAGACAGAAAGAGAGAACCTTTGCATATCAGATGACTGTACAATGAAATTAAGTGGCATATGGACAACAGCAAAACTAAACATAAGATCAGGAAATACTCTAAAGAACGTACTATTCAAAATATCTTCTAAATAAAAAATGGTAAACTGGCAACATGGCTCTGCCTAAGTCCTCTTTCTTCAGCAATGCACATTTCCTTACTCTTCATAACCAAATGAAAGACTGGCAAATATGCAATAGTGCCGTACCTTAGGTCAGGATCCAAATTTGGGTCATCAGAATCTTTCAAAAGGTCATGTGGCAGCTCCCATAGCTCCTGTCCTATGAGGCTGGCTGGTCTCTCCTCTCTGCTCCAGACATTGCAATCTCTGGGGTCCTAGCGCCACTCAGGTTGGCCCAGTCGTCATGGCAATGGGAGTTCAGGCAGACCAAATTTGAGTGAGTAAGTGAAACTGCAACTCCATGAGCCAGCTCACAAATCTACTCACATCAAGTTGATCCATTCAGCAGGGTAGGGACAAACCTGAATAACGTTGAAAGCCCTGAGGTTGCAATGCCTAGAGTGGAAAGCCAAGCTCAGCCAGATCCAGAGTGTAGTAGCTACAGAAGCCACCACTGTGGCGTGAGCCAGGGCCTCCACCTCAGACTATTTACTGGATCATGACAGGACATCAACATTTATAAATGGGTCCTGAGACCTAAAAAGTTGAGAACCACTGACGTTGTCCTAACACATTTGAAACTATACATTTTAAATATAGTAAAATAAATAGAGGGACTAATGGAAGTTATTGGAAAAAAAAATCAGTAAAACTTCCATACATCTAAATATTGGGATTTCTCACAGACCTTCAATCAGGTTGAGTAGCTTTTGTAATGTCTCTTGAATAATAAAAACTAGATAAAGTAAGATATCATTAGGCATTACAAAATCTACTCAACCTGATTGAAATTGCTCTGGAAATTATGAAAACACACAGAGTGTGATGGAGGTGCTAGCAGAGTTGAGCAATCATGAGGACACAACTCATCCTACATTGCAGGTGAAATCCTGACATCTAACTCGACTTGATAAAGTCTGCCTTAAGTCGACTTAAGAGTCTAGTGTAGACTCTCTAAATTGACTTAATAAGGTCAACTTAATAAGGTCAACTTAACTTTCTAAGTGTAGATATAGCCTATGGGACTAGTCACATACCAAACCATATGTCCGAGTATTTTGCTGGATTGGGTCCCAAAGATTTCCTTACCTGGCACAACTCAGAGGGGGAGAGCACTTTGAGATGTGGAATAGTTATTGTCCCATTTTCCTTCCTTGCACTATATCTTTTGCAGTTTAAACTCCTTGCAAATAAATCTGCTTGAAACTGTATTTTTCTTTTAGTTGTCTAGTAGTTTTAGCCTTTCATCAATCTAAAACAGAATTAGCACACTAAGCATACTATCAAACAAATAAAGGTTCATATAGCTAGATAACGGTTCAGCTATTTTGCAGGTTTGATATTACAACTACTTGTCAAATTTCAACATTTGTTAGTCTTTAAAAGTGCCACAGGACTCCTTGTTTGTTTTGCTGAACTAGAATAACATGGCTACCCCTTTAGAAAATGTTAGGTCACTCATTTAGAAATGGATCTTGTTGTGCATTTGGTTTGCCATAGTAATAGAATTAGATCATTAAGGTGGGTTGCCACAGTAATAGAACTAGACCATTAAGATATTAGGTAAAACTGGTTTGGTTGGTTTTGAGTTCTTCTCTAATAAACCACATATTTTGGGCTCCTTATTGTGTGTCTGTTTCTAACATCTTTTTGGATACAAGGACCCTACATAACAGATCTATACTGGTACAAATTAAAAGATACTCCACAGCATATTCTATGCCCTACAGTCACCTTCCTTATCTTATTCTATGCACATGGACTTTGGTCTCATGCCTCACAGCACAGTCAAGGGATAGAAGTTTACAAGATACATGCTGTATCTTGCTGTTATATTTAACCATTCATCACACTGCCAACCTTTCTGAACATAATTTCACAGAACCACATTCACTGGGATCCTTCCTCCCTACGTTTGACGGCATGAATGCTAGATGGTCGACCATGGTGTATAGAAGTTGTTCTGCAGGGGGTTCGGATATTTTGATTAGTGTAGGAAACCCTCTGCTAGACTAACATCATGCTCCTATGAGATTCTCAACATTGCCTTCAGCTGGTGATTTCCATCCTTGATATTTTAGACTAGTGTCTTTAAAGCTATCTGGTGTCTCAGTTAGTTCAGTGAAGGTTCACTTGACAATGATATCAACTTGTCCCATACAATTCAAAATTCCATCAATTCTTACACCCTATTGTATACAAATTTCTAAAGGGATTTATACATGTCTTACATTCTCCACACATGGGACTTGAGCGTAGAATTTTTATTGCCCATCTCTTTTAAGGGCTCTCTCCTTTGAGCAAAAGTCCTCATGTTCCCTGTATTACTTCTCAGTGAAAATGGCATTCTTAGTAGCAATCATCTCATCTCAAAGGATGGGCAAGATTCAGGCTCAATCTACAATTTTTCATTAAGTCCGAGTGACTGATTTCTCACCCAAAATGTATACAAAGGTGGTTTCAGATCTACACTTCAACCAATACATACATTTACTAGGAGAGAACTCTTCTGTCGACATAATTACTAAATTGCGAGTGGTGGAAATTATGTCAGCAAAACAAAACAAAGACAAAGACATGCAATGCCACAAAACTCACCCACTGCTCCTAAGGCCTGTTCAAAGTCCCCTGTCTTTAGCCCTTTTTGCTGCCAGATTCTGGTCCAGACAAGCTAAAGCATTCATATTAAGCTATCTTGAAATCTTGTCTATATGTCTTTAGTAAAAACGCTTTTAAGTTTTGAAGCTAGAAATTTTGAGGTTTCTTTCCCTGAACTCTTGATAGACTAGTACCTCCATATATCAAATTTTCCTAAAGAAGTCCATTAGGTATTGAAATTTGTGTTAAATGTAGTGAGAAACACCTATATTGTAGGCAATTGCTTAAAATCAGCTACCTGGCACTGAGAATATTCAGGAAGAGTGTTCAGTGCCTGAAATTTTTACCTCAAATTGACTTCCTGGGATTCAAGCAAATTCTGTTTTACTACTATAACATGAAGGAGTTTGGAAAAGAAGCAAGAAAACAAAAGCAGATAAATGATATCAAGGGAATGATTTGAGACAGTTGTATCAAAATTCACTCAAATATAGTTCATCCTCAACTTCTAGAGCAGTAGGTTTCAAACCGTTTTTCTCAGGACCCAGTTGAAAAAAATCATTTATGCCCATGACCCAGCAATGACATCTTTGACCAATGCAGTCTTTTGGTGGCAGCAGCAGCAGGTACCACAACTCAGTGCCTGAGGGTCTGTGACCCAATATGAGGCCCCAACCCTAAGTTTGAAAACCACTGGCCTAAGGGACCAGAGAAGTTAGTGAAGAAGGGGAATTTTGTGAGGGAGTTTACAGAGGGAATGCAAGAAGCAGATATACCTAACAAACATACTCTAAAGTGGGCTAATAACCTATCCACACACAGAAAACTCCTGCAAGGGTAAAAGTAATCCAGGCAGAAGTCCAGCAATAGAGCCCAATTTATTGCATTGAATGCAGCATGTATGATTAGCTGCCTTGTGAGAACGGGTACAGATGCATATAGTGCAACCAGCTCATGGCCCTCAGGCTCTTGAGGCCAGAGTAGCTGAACTGAATGAGCTAAGGGAGACCGAGAAGTATGTACCTGAGACTTTCAGATGGCTCCTGCTCCCAGTTTGACAGTCTCACTCTGTGCTATTAAGAATGAGAATCTCAAGGAAGGAAAATATCAAGCTGCAGTGGAAACAATACCATAGTTGAGATTCTCCATCGAGATGATATCATGATATCCCCTTGCACGGACACTACACTTCCTGGGGAGGGGACCCCAGTTAATAGGAAGAGCCAGATAATAGTAATGAGGGATTCAATTATCAGAAACACATAGCTGTGTTTATGATGACTGGGGAAACCACATGCTAAATTGCCTGTTGGCTGCAAAGGCTGTGGATCTTGTGAGACATGTAGAGAGATTTATTGTGCTGTGCTGGGGAGCAGCTGCTAATCATGGTATATCTACATATGAGAGAATGAGAGAAGTACCAAATTTACCAATGAGTACCAATGAGAGAAGGCCAAATTTAAGCTTCTAGGAAAGGGATTAAATTCCAACACCCACCTGGAAGCATTCTCTGAAATATCCCCAGTTCCATATGCAGGGCGTTAAGACAGGCAGACCTACAGGGTGTCGATGCCTGGATAAGAGGGTGGTATAGGGAAGAGGGTTTTAGGTTTATTATGAACTGGTGGACCTTTTTGGAAAGGAAGAGCTCATACAGGAAGATGGGTTTCACCTAAACCAGAACAGAATCAAACTGCTGCCATGTAAAATGAAAAGGGATATAGATGATTTACTAAACTATGGGCTGGGGCAAAGCTGATAAGCTCAGAGGAGCACATGGAAGATGACTTTATTAAAGGGGAAATGCTATATGCTAGTAATGGAAAGAAGTTGATAAAGTACAAGTAGAAGCTAATGAGGAACAGTGAAACATAAGAGTCCCATTCAAACATAACACATAAAGGCAAGCAAGTGAATATTGACAAAATGTACAAGTATTTATATAAAAATGCTAGAAGTATAAAAACTAGTATGGGTGAATTTGAGTGCCTAGCATCAAATAAGGATACTGAAATAATAGGTATCACAGAAACTTATTGGACTGAGGATAATCATTGGGATGTGGTAATACCAGGATACAAAATATATAAAAATAACAGAATAAGTTGAGCTGGTAGGAGAGTGGCACTATAGAAAGAATAGAGGGAAATAAAATAATCTTAAATGAGTTAAAGTGTATTATAGAATCTCTCCAGATAGAAATTCAATGCTGGAACATTAAACAGTATAACAGAAGGAATATACTGGCAATATACTAGCAAACCACTGATAATGATGGTGATTGTGAAATACTGAGGGGGACTGGAGAATCTACAAAGGCAGAAAACACAATAATAATAGAGGACTCCAAGTATCCTCATATTGACTGCTATATGTCACCTCATGAAGGGATACACAGATAAAATTTCTAGACACTGTAAATGACTACTTCTTGGAACAGCTAGTCCTGGAATCCATAAGGGAAGAGGCAATTCTTGACTGAGTCCTAAGTGGAATACCAGATCAGGTCCAAAAGGTGAATAGAGCTGAACTGCTTGGTAATAGTGAACATAATGTAACTAAAATTTAACATAACTGTAGGAGAGAAAATGCCAAAAAAATCCACCACATTAGCATTTAATTTTAATACAAAGAACTACACAAAAATGAGAAAGCCAGTTAAATGAAAATTAAAGGGAACACTCACAAATGCCTGCAAACTACATGGAGACTATTTAAAACACCATAATAGAGAATCAAACTAAATGTCTACCCCAAATAAACACAGCAGAAAGAGGAACAAAAAAAGTTCCACCACAGCTAGACAGCATGGAAAAAGACAGTTATAGAGAAAAAGGAATCTTTTAAAAATTGTAAATCTAATCCTAATGAGGAAAATAGAAAGGACCATAAACTCTGGCAAGTCAAACATAAAAGGCAGATCAAGAAAGAATTTGAAGGTATTGACACAAAAACTAAACAGCAATTTTTTAAAAGTAGATCAGAAGAAGGAAGCCAGCCTAACAATTATTAGGCCGCTGGATGACTGAGGTGCTAAAGGAACACTGAACGAAGACAAGGCCACTGCAGAGAACCTAAATAAAACTTTGCATCATTCTCCATTACATGGTGGATGAAGGAGATCCTCACACCAAAGCCATTCTTCTTAGGTGACAAATCTGATGACCTGTTTCAGTTTGAAATGTCAATAGAGGAGCTTTTGAAAAAAAAAAAAAAAAAAAAAGATAAATTAAACTGTAAGAAGTCCCGAGGCCCACCTCCTCCACACTCAAGTTCTGAAAGAACTCAAATATGAAATAGAACTACTAACTGTGGAATGTAACCTATCCTTTAAATCAACCTCTGTACCAGATGACTAGCAGATAGCTAATGCGATGCCAATTTTTAAAAAAGGCTCCAGAGGCTATCCTGGCAAATAAAGGCTAGTAAGCCTAACTTCAATACCCGGCAAATTGGTTTAAACTATAATAAAGAACAAAATGTAAAGGAAAATCATACCTCACCGATATATTAGAATTTTTTGAGGGAGTCAACATGCATGTAGACACTTCTGATCCAGTCAACACTTGGACTTTCAGAAAGCTTTCAAAAAAAGTCCTTCACCAAACGCTCTTAAGCAAAGTAAGTAGAGATAAAAGGGAAGACCCTCTCTTGGAACAGTAACTGGTTAAAATAACAAGAAATAAAAGAAATGACTTAATAGTAAGTCTTCATAAAGGAGAAGGGTAAATAGCTGTGTTCCCCTAAGGATTTTTACTGGGATCTGTGCTGATCAACATATTCATAAATGATGTGGAAAAAGGGGTGAACAGTGAGGTAGCAAAGTCTGCAGATGATACAAAGCTATTCAAAATAGTCAAATTCCAAAGGGGTAGCCGTGTTAGTCTATTGTAGAAAGACAACAGAGTCCTGTGGCACTTTTAAAGACTAACAGATTTATTTATCGCATGAGCTTTCGTGGGAGAAAATCCCACTTCGTCAGACGCTTTGAAGAACGTTCTTCAAAGCGTCTGACAAAGTGGGATTTTCTCCCACGAAAGCTCATGCGATAAATAAATCTGTTAGTCTTTAAAAGTGCCACAGGACTCTGTTGTCTATTCAAAATAGTTAGTCCAAAGCTGACTGCAAAGGGATCTCACTAAACTGGGTGACTGGGTGACAAAATGGCAGATGAAACTAAATATTGATAATTTCAAAAGGGGACATATTTAAGAAAATAATCCCAACCACACATACAAAATGATGGGATCTAAAATAACTGTTACTGCTCAAGAAAGATTTTTGGAGTCATGGATAATTTCCTGAAAATATCAACTCAATGTGCAGCAGCAGTCAAAAAAGCTGACAGCATGATGGGAACCATTAGAAGAGGGCTAGATAATAAAACAGAAATTATCTTAATGCCATAATCATGATATGATTACACTTTGATTACTGCATGCGTTTCTGGACACCTCATCTCAAAAAAAGAGAGAATTGGAAAAGGGAAGAACAATAAAAATTAGCAGCGGTTTGAAGAGATTAAAAAGTCGGGGACTATTTGTCTTAAAAGAGATGGCTAAAGGGGATATGATGTAGGTTTATAAAATCATGGGTGGTATAAAGAAAGGGATATGTTATTTATTCCCTTCACATAATGCAAGAATCAGGGGTCACTCAATGAAAATACTCAGCAAGTTTAAAACAGACAAGACAAGTTTTAAAAAGCAAGTTTAAAACAAACAAAAAGGAGTATTTCTTCACACAACTCATAGTTAATCCATGGAACTTGTTGCCAGTAGATGTTGCGAAGGCCAAAAGTATAACTGGGCTAAAAAAAGTAGCAGGCAAATTCATTAATGGCTATTCACCAAGACAGTCAGGGATACACCACCACGTTCTGGGTGTCCCTAACCCTCCATCTGCTAGAAGCTGAGACTGGACAACAGGGATGGATCATTGGAAATCACCCTATTCTCTTCATTTCCTATGAGCCGATGTCAGAGATAGGATATTGACTAGAGACCATTATTCTGACCCAGTATGGTCATTCTCATGTATACATTTTGATGTTTATACCTCACTCCAGGAGGTAGTTAATAATTTGCTGCTTGCTTGTACTATCTGTAAATTACAGCATCCTGTGGTGGCTCAGTTGTAGTGGCCAGAAGATGGGAGGGGTAGAGTTAAAGGTCTGCCCATTCCTAATTCCTCCCTACCCACCTGTACAGTATCCCAGTTAAGGTTATATTCTGTTTATAAACAGGGCAGGGAAGGAAGCAGGAGGGAGAACGCTGTATTTCTACTTGGTTTTTACTTGTTATTTTATCTTTTTATTGACAGATGACTCAAGTGTTCCATATTTGGATACCAAAGAATATAGACCATTTGATGAATACATTCTCATAATTTGCCAATTAACATTTCCATTCTTCTTTCCTGGATTTTGTCATGCCAGTAGTCCATTTTGATAATTGACTGACTGACTGACTGAGAACTGTCCCAAGACATGCTTCAAATTCCCCATTTTTTTCTACCTTTAAACCTTGGGGTTCGCTGAAGTTTACAGAAAATGAAGTTCCTTTTTGCTGCTCTTTTATTAAGCCTTAGAACTGTGTATCTATATATGGTATGAAAGGCTCCAGATCTAAAGATAATTAAGGTCACATGACACAAGAATGGGCCAATTGTACACAGATCTAGGATCCATCATTGTAAAGTTAATGTGCGCTTCGCTGAAAGCATATAATCATTTTGAAGTATCTTCTTTGTGGTGCTTTTTTTTTTTTGCTTTTTTTTTAAAGAATGTCAAAAAAGCAGAGCCTAATTTTATGTGCCTGGGAGTAGCTATCTAAGCTTCAGGCAATACAAACGCTGCTATTACTGGGGAGTAAAAGCTCTGCATAATTAACAAACATCATCAGCCTTACAGTTCCTGTAGAATGTAGTAAGTTCCTTGCCTGAAGGCTGCTCTCATCCTAGTAAGTCTGTTTACCCTGTCCAAGATTAGATTAGTTTAATTATTATGAAAAAGACTGCTAAGATCTTACAGCCTAATTATGCAAATGTTTCTAAATGTTCACAAAAGTAATTTATTTATTTGGAGATAAATGAATCTGTTTTGTCATAAAACAGATTGCAGTCCTGGCAATGTACAAGCAGGGTTATGTGCCCTTAGGCAAATCTTTCACCACAAGTATCAGTGGGATCCCTGGATTACAACATTTATAAATACATAAATGTTTTTAGCAGTTTTTTATTGTTTTTGTAAATTAAAGTAATCCCAGACAGAACTATGACAGGTTTAATATTCACCAACCTTGTTATGAAAACACCGTTTCTCAGCAGAAGCATTTAAAAGATGCTAACAGCTAAACATTCCTAGTAGACCTATTAAGATGCACCTGTTTTATTATGCTTTAGATCAGCTATCTTCAAAAGCGTTCTTTCTTACTTGTAGAGGTTCTTGGTACTAGAATGAACTGCTCCAGAGAAGTGGACTTCCTGGACTTCAAATCTGACATTAAGCAATCCTGTTTGACACAAGGAATTCTATGAGTTTGTCTTATAAACTTTATTGTGGGCTATAGATGTAACTTCATACCTGTAAATGAATGATAAAATACATACATTATACACGTAATAGATGCAGAAAAACAATTCTATTTTTAGTTACACTTCAGTTTGCATTGCTATTATCATGCAGTAACAGAAAACTAGCATATTCCCCTCATTCTTGAATGTATATTCAAGTTGGAGGCAGAGCTGTCAATTTTCAGAAAGGTAGGACCTTTACATCATATCTCTGAGCTTCAAGTAAAAATGGTGACTTCAGTATGTCTTACTGTACAGTAACATGCAGCAGGACATAAGTGTAATTACCATTCTCAAACATCCAGAACTTTTGCCATCAAGGTTAGTTGTACAAAGCTCAAAGAATTTCAGAGTGAGAGAGCCATCTGTAGATAGGTGGATATTCCATACAGATATCCACTTAAGATTATATTACTGGCTCTCAGACATATCAACTTTGTAGCATGCTTCATGGAGCTCAGACAGACAAGCTCCTCTGAAATGCCAAAAATAAATAAATAAATAAAGTTTAGTTTGATGTTAATATCAAGCCAGGTAAAAGAGAATTCACATCTAGCTATTATATCTGGGCATATTAAGAAATACTAGCCAAGTTCAATTAAACAATTAATATCATTTGGATGCTTTTTACAAACAATGATTATTTTCCACCCAAGATTTAACATGATGCACTTTATTAGAAATATATTGCACTGAGAACAATGCAGATTGACTTCCTGACTTGTTTATAAATTAACTGTTATTTAAATAAGCAGAGTAATGGCCCTATGTGGAGATTATACCTAGAGTTCTCCAGTGTATTAAATGGAGGATGTGAGCAATGATTCTAACTGGCTGCTATGACATCACCATTATCATGGATACTCAAGACATTAGAAGCTGCTTGCTGTCAATTAAATGATCACATCACAAGTGCACCTGCTTTATAATTATTCATTTGGAGCAGGAACATTAGCATATTCCTTAAGTCATTTACAGGCAATTTGACTCTACATTAATGATTTTTTCACTCTTTGTAACAAATTAATGATATATAAATACATCAGTACACATGAAACTCATACAATTTGTATACTAATTAGTGTACAACTAAGGCCTCTAGGTTGTTTAACTTGCTTCTTTCTAGCGTAGGCAGCAACCTGGTAGTTTCTTTAAAATGCCAGCACTGTATAGGATTTCTCTTCATGAAATACAGTTGTTAGTGTACTTTTCCTTCAGCAATGGCAACATGGATAAGAAACACTGAAAATACTGGTACCGGGGAATGAATGTTTGTAGACGAAATTCAAGAGTTTTGAAATGATGAAAATTGATGAGCACGTTTATTTGGTTAATCTACTCAATACAGAAACACTTCATCCATAGGAAGCTAGGTTCAAGCCTGCTGCAGATTACAAGCACAATATATCTGATAGTGTTTTTAATAAATTGGGTACTCACAAAAGGTAACAGTCTGAGAAATAGAGATTGACCCATCCAATTCCGTGAATTTCATAACATATATACTAGTCTCTAATGTCCATTTCATATGATGCATTGGTAATCTTTGCCCTATGAGTACAAATATTAAATGCCAGGAAGTAATTTTAGGCCATTTATAAGTTTTAGCAGATTGGCTTGCACCAGCCATGAAAAGAACAAACAAACAAACCCCAGCATTAATGCAAGTCTATTTTCTGACTTAGCTTTGGCTCCTCACAAACCATTACACATAATATATTCCTACCAAGGAAAGGGTAACCTGAGGAAGCCTCAGTACTAAATTATGCAGGTGTTAAAATATGTAAGTCCCCCTGAGACTCCATGTGGCATGTGTGCTCCAACAATTGCATCCTGCTTGGCCATCTTTTCCTCACACAAGTGGTGGCTCACAGTTTTGCTGCAATATTTTTACAACCCACTTAAAAAGTTTTCCCCCTTACTCTGGAATAAATCCTGTATCCCAGGAGTTTGTAGAGACAGAGAGTAAAGAACTGGGGAATCTACTCAAGTATTTTCCTGTTAGAACAAACATGCCTCTTCACTAACCATAAGCAGAAAAGGAAGATAGAACCAGTAGGTAAATTAAATTACATGAAATGCATTTAATGAGCATGTTGATACTTTGTTTCTGAAAATGAAGCTGAATATATAACTAGTGTGTGTGAAGGGGCAGAACATCTTCTGGGGGGACTTGGTAATATCCAAAGAGAGATCCATCCATAAGTAGGAAAATCTTCTCAAACAGTCTGTTAATTTGATGATAGAATTTTGATAAGGAGTTCCCAAGATCACCTGAGAGGCTCGTCCTGCATTCCATAAGAGGCCTGAATGTAGCCCCAGCAAGGAAATCAACTCCACCGTTCCATGGTGACACTTTCATGAGAGGTATTGAAAGTAACCTTTTTAAAAGCAGCTGCATATTTACTCTGGGAATTATGACAGCAGTTAATAACTGCAAGAAAGCATGTGAGATGAGGGGACTTAGGGTGAAACACATATCACTATATGACTAACATACAAAGCGAAAGTACTCACATTTTTCTGCAGTGCTTTCTATTTTAAATTTCCAGTTTGAAATCTTGGCCCCATTAAAACCATTTGGAATTCTGCCATTCCGTTCAATAGGACCAAAGACATAGGTCAGTAAGAGTGAACCTGAGGTATATGAGAATATTAGTTGGGACCATGTTAACCAACCTGTGTGTTTGTGATCCCATTTTCCTAATTCCATGCAGGAAATTATAACCCCCTCAGTGGAGTAAAGCACTTTATAAAAAAACTTTGTCACCAAGTAAATAATATTTGTCCTGCCAAGTGGAATGGAACGTTATTTCCAAAAGTTGTACTAATATCTGGAGCATTTTCACTCACTGATGAGATTATCAAGTCTAAAATGTGGGTAACTATATATGCCTTTTTCCCTTTCATCTGATATGTTTTCTTTTTCTTTCTTAAGAAAGAAAAACAAATTGTGTGGTTAAAAAAAAAGTTTCTTTCAACTCACTGGGTAATTTGGGTTTTGAGGTAGAAGAGTAATAGTTTACCAGTAGCTGATTTTATTTTTCAATCGACATCATCGATTTATTCATTTTATGGAAAAAGTATTCTGTTGGAGTATTTCAGATTCCACAATTTCCTAACAATATATTCTCATTAACTTCCTTTAATTTAATGTTGCTCTTGTAATATGCAGTCTTCAACTTGCAGCTTAGTTGAGTTTTGTTAGGTCAGCTTTCCAAGACTCCAGTAGGTTCACAGTTTGTGTGTGTGTGTGTGGCAGCATTACAGAATACAGATCATTCAAACAAAATGTTCCGTGACTTTGGGAGTGTAAATAATAAATAATCTTTTATGCCAGGACATAAACTAAACAAAACAAAAAAAGAAGAAAAAACCAAGAAATATAAATCCTTATTGCGCTGCACCTAAAGTTATGAGAAATTCTGTGGTTTGGGTGGGCAGAAGTTTCTGTGAACATTATTTTACTTTTCATCCCCTAAAACTGAAAACAACGCTCAGCTGAAATTACTGAATTTCACCCACTTTCATAACAAAACCATTAATTGACTCATGTTGTTGCAAAACTGGTATCGGAAACTCACTCATCAAACTCTTAATTCCTTAATGAACCCCAGATATAGAATACCTTAGCTTGAGTTTCACACTTGTAATACAACCAGGCAAGTTCAGAGCGACCACTTGACCTTGGAAACCCAGAATGTCTCTGTCCTACTGCATTTATTAGTTATAACATTCAAGGTACCAAAGTGATGAGCCCCACATCAATGCCTAGAGAGATGGAGGCCTGATAAACATAAAACCCGGAGAAGAACGCTGTGTAGCTTGAAAGCTTGTCTCTCTCACCAACAAAACTGTCGAATAAAAGCTATTATCTCACCCACTTTGCCTCTCTAATATCCTGAGATTAACATGGCTGCCACACTACAAACCGGTAGAAAACATTCAACCATGTCTATTATGTGTTCTCAATTTACCCTTTCTGCCATCACAATGCCTCCGAAACAGTTCCTTCTCTCTGCCTTATCCTTCAAACCAGTCTTTTCCGGCACATGCGAAGGATAACTTGACTGAGGAGCAGAAGATGACAGAGAAGGTAGTTTTCCCTCTCCCGCTCATACAGCCAAAACTTTACAGTGCCCTTGACCCTTCCCCTTTCACTGGAGAATTATGCCCCTGATTGCCACTTATAAAATGTCATCACTCCTAGTGACTTTCACATGGTTTGGTGTTTCACTGTGAACATTTTGCACATCTCTAGCTGAAGCCATGTAGAAGGGAACAGTGTTTTAATGTTTTCCGTAGTCTGGAAGAATTATACATTTATTCAAGTGAAGGCACTAATGGTAAGAGGGAAAATATTAGTAATTCTTCATTCACTGCACAGTTTCCAAGATGGAGCTGTGAAGCATCATTTACAGTCTGTTACAAAGCAAATCAAGACAATATTTAATATCTGGATTGTGCACTATTGCAATATGGAGAGAAGGGAAGAAACTGCTGATTATGTAACTCAAGATTATGCAAAATAACATGATGATCATGCATATCAAGTAGCAGCAGCCAAATGTTGGAGTTGTATTATTCTCTGCTTAACTTGCCTTTATGTGGAAAATTGTACATCAGTGCAAATGTTACAGGACACTAATTCATGACTGAGATCTCTCTCTCTTTCTCTCTCTCTCTCTCTCATTGTAGCAATAAACAATAAGAGTTTCAGGAAGGTTTTGCTGCTTAAAACTAAGACATATTGAAGCAGTCCTCCACAAGATGGCACTCATTTCATTCTCTCAGATATGTTTAGCAAGAACATAAAAAAGAAAGATTCAGGAGAAAAAAATGAGGCTACAGAGTTTGGAGAAGTTGCAATAACACCAAATGAGGACAGAGATATTTAACAGTTTGACATGTCTGCATGCAGTTTGTTGTAATTACAGACCGTGTACATGATTTTTGCATTTTTAGGTTCAACATTTGAACAGGAATATCTTTTAAATTATTTCCACCCACATAACAACAACATTAAAAAGACAACAAGGTGCAAGAAACCAAACACCAAAAAGGTGAGAGAAGGGCCCACCTTTGTTTTAAGTCTTTTGCCTCTTTTACTTTAGAGTGTCTAGCGCCCAAAAGTACAGTGACAGACAAAGATGTAAATGAGGCTTTTTGCAAGATTCTCTCATGTCCCAAAGCTCTGCTTGGTACCAAAGGTGGGAGGGAGCTGTCAGGTAGCTGGTTCCAACTCCCTGATTCAGAGGATAAGCCCCAGGCCTGACACAATTTCGAACTGCTGCTGTGATACTCTAAGCTGAGCCTTTGAGTTAACAGATCCTATGCTACTAGAGTATTTATGCAGGGTAGTGGAGCTCCACAATATACCTCCTATACTGAGGGAGAGAAAGGAAGCAGAGGTGGAGACCCAGATCCAGCACATAACGCTCAGCAGACAGTTCTCCTACGCCAGGAAATTCTGTGCTCAGTAGAAGTGGGTGGGAAAGCGTTTTCCTGTCCCTCAAGAGTTTTCAAGATTTTGACTTTTTTTTTTCCTGTCCAGCAAAGGCCTGAAACATCAACGTCTTGAAAATATCCATGAACTGCTCATTTGAAAAAAATTCAGATGGGGACTTTTCAAACCTTTTGTTTTAATAATTTCAAATTCTTTCTTTTTTATTTACATCTTTTTAACCTTTCAACCTTTTAACATACAAATCAACTAAAATTTCTAAACAAAATATGTCTATTGAAATAAAAAATGAAGCATTGTTTGGAAAGAGTCAAAATAAAGTATCTTCTCAATGGTCACTTTTAATCAGGAGACTAGTCAACTCAACCCCTTTTGTGCAAACCTTCTGGTGTTGATGAAGCAACACAATTCAGCTAGCTCTAATGTTGAGCCTTTTCAGTCTCACACCTCCTAAGAGCTAATGAATCCATAAACTTGCACCAGACAGAAATAGGCACGGTGCCCAAGAGAAATGAGGAAATGTGCTGATTCCCACCATGGCCCTCAGGACCATCAACCTGGCCATACTTCTGCACACCATAGTTAGGTGCACTACACTTGCACTGGACTATATGTGTATATTCAAGCATCACCAGTCTCAGTAGTATGGTGCCTGACCTGTGAGCACACTGGAAGGGAAAGGGACTTAGATTCATTCTCCTCTCTAGAGCAAGAGCAACCACAATTTGATCCAAATCATCAAAATGTTTTGCAAGTGTTGTGACAAATGTCTTTCTTTTCATTCAGTTGTTGTCAGCTAGCTGCAGGGTGTAGGCAGATCAGGAATACAAAGATACACAACAGCAATACTCAATAAACACTGTGCTTGAGTATGATGCCACTAGCTCAGGTATTATGCTGGAGTAACTCCACGGACCTCAAAGGAGTTACTTTTATTTTACACTAGTGTGAGATCAGAATCAGGCCCATCATCCAGCACTCAACACATTGCTACCATGATTACCCAACATTGTCTTTACCTTCCACAGTGAGCAAGGATGTGCACATCTTATACAGTGTTCCTTCAGTGATTCCATACAGTTAATATGAGGTGAAAAAGAATGGGAATTTTTTCCCCAGTTTTTCATTAGCTTTGGCAAGATACGTTAGACTGACTTTGCTTGCTGCTTCTTGGCTGCTTCAGGTTCCTGGTACATTGGGCAAAACCCATCTCCAGGGGTATCCCATGTACCAATTACTGTACGTCCCCTTTTAAGACCTGATCTTGCATCAGAAGATCAGTGCTTCAAATAACACTGCTGCTTTCTACTTTTCTCCCTAAGTGGAAGCAAAGGGCAACACTGAAAGGAATTAAATTGTGACCTAGCAAGTTGTACAAAGTAACGTACCCTTTATATTCAGGAGTTTCTTTTTCAGTGTAGAAAGGAGAATATTGTATTTTATACTGGATAAAGATCTAATTTCACTATCAATTCACAAGTTGCAATGGCAGAAGTCTGACATATCCCAGCATCAACCAGGAAAAAAAGGGAGGGGGGAATTTTGCAAAGAAAAGCAGATTTCTCTCTCTCAATCTGTTTTAATTTAAGGATATGTTACTTAACTGTCAGTGAACACCATGTGTTGAGACTTTACTAGAAGATCTAGGATCTGAGTCTGATCTCATATTACTTTTTCTCAGCAGACTGGTGACTCATATAATATAAGAGATCAGAATCAAGCCCTAGAAGAGTCTGATTTTTAAAAAATTGATGCACAGATTTAAGAGATTCAGAAATCATTTGTTACCAATTAGCAGGGGGCATAGGGGCACATAGGTTACAGTAATCCCCTGAGTTCACCAAAAGCAAATACGTAAAGGTCTCTACTGGTAGTACATATCACTCTGGTCATCAAAGTCATTTTGAAAAGTTTATGCAGAGAATGTGTAAGGATTTATGTAGGTATGAATACTGAAATTAACACTCCCAAAGTAAGTGAGTAAAGACAGGCCACCAGAAAGTGATAAGCATATTCTAGGCAAGAAGGGGGCAGTAAGCACTTATCACTCTGGCAGACCATTCATTATTGTATACCCCTGAGCCAACTCAATCAGCAAAAAACAACGTATATACTTGGAGGTATGCTAAGTTTGCTGTCTGGGCCAGGCGCTGCAAAAAGGATTTACGAAAACAAAGGACAAGCCTCTGAAGACAGGACTTACTGGGGTAAGGAGCATATTGTGTAACTGCATAAAAAAAGCAGAGAGGGGACAAAGTTTCTTCCTTCAGGATGTGAAAACAAACTACCAGTGGGATTGATTTTATGAAAGAGGGGTCTCAGCCTGGCTGATAATGCTGGAACAAGGACTTGGAGTAAGTTGTCCTGTAGAAGACCAGGCTTGAGTAAGCATGTTATAGTTTTGTTTTATAGGTATCCATTAGTTTCCAATATTCTTACTTTTACTGTTTGAATCTCTGTTCTTTGATGACAAACATTGTTTTCTCTATATCTATGTGTTGTTCATTAAGTGGTGTGCTAATTCTGAGGTAAAACTAGTAAGTTAGAGCACAGTATTCCTTTGGAAGTAGAGAATCTGTGAGTATTCAGTGGCCCAGCAGCAGGGCATTCCAGAGGGACACTTGAGGGTTGTGGTGTGTGCCTAACACTGGCATGGAATGGGTGAGCAGAGCCCATGAGGACTGAAAGGGAAATGTGCTGCCTGAGGCAGGCCAGAGTTGCCAGGGAGCTGACCCCTGGCAGGTACAGACAAGGCTCTCTCATACTAAGGGCAGGTGGCAGTGAGATGCCTTACAACCTTGGATACCACTGGGAGGTAGCAAAGCTTCCTTTCTAGACATACAATTGAACTGAGTCATATTGTATTGTTGATTTTAAGGACTACTCTCCACTGAAGCTAGTAGGAAGTTTTATTTAAAAATAATAGTATGATATGGCCTATTGATTTCAATGAATTTATTCTCAATTTACACCCGTGTATTGTAAGATGAGAATCATGGTTTTAGTCTAATTCATGCTTAGCCTCTCATAGAGATTACATACATTGAACTGTACAAAATGTAGCATTTTCTTTTATCTGGGATTTGTGGTTTTGCTTCAGTGGGTTTGAATCCCTTAAGGATTCACTTTGAATTCTGGGATCCATTCAACATAGTGCTACATGAAAACAGTCCATTTCCCCTTCCCCTCAAAGGTTTGCATTAAAATTGTTGTCATTCTATTTCAGGTGATTTTTGCACCTTTAACATTTCTTTTTTCCATTAAGTTTTAGGAGTACGGCTATTATTTTATCATGAAAAACGCATGTAAAGAAAAGTAAAATAATTCAAGTGAAAATGGAAAGTTCTTTTACTTTTGTTGGAGTATTTTTAACATAGGATTTCCCAAGACTCGGGAAGAATTAGAGTATGGAGAGAATAGAGTAGAGTACTGGAGAATTAGGTCGACTTAAGGACGGTTAAGTTGACCTACAGACCACTGCATCCATACTGGGCACTTATTAAGTCGATTTAAGTGCTTCCTTAAATTGACTTAATAACACCACCTCTTAAGGTCGACCTAAGGCTTAAGTCGAACATATTAAGTCAACTTAAGCCAATGTAGATGGGGGTAGCCCTTAAGTTGACCTAATTGACCTCCAGGCCTCCTCACAGAGTTCCTGGCCACTCCTCCGTCGACCTAGCACCTGCCAGCGTGGACACAGGGCTGTGGACTCTCTAAGTCAACTTAACAAGGTCAACTTTAAGTCAACTTAAAGTCGACATTGGTTAAGTCGATTTAACAGAGCCTCCAGTGTAGACCCAAAGTGCATGCCACATAAAAAGCAGCATATATGCAGAAAACTCATTGCAATGACCTGGGATCCAATCCAAGCCCATCAAAGTTAACCGGAGTCTGTCTGTTGACTTCTGTGGGTTTATGATCTGATCCTTGATGCACCATGGGCCAAACATTTGAAACCAAAGGAGTCAGATGAGCTGATCACTAATGCAGAATACAGTGGCTGCTTACTAAGTGGTGTTTCATCCTGGAAACACACCATACCAGTGCTTTGGGTTCCTCACTGGTTGCCAGTAAGATTTCCAGATACAATAAAAGGCTAAAACTGTGCATCTCTAAATGGGTTGGAACCAGACTACATGATAACACACTGCCACAAATGAGATCAGCTGAAGTCTTCAGTATGTGATCTAAAGAGGAGGGAGCTTTCAGCCAGACATTGTTCATGAAGTGTCCTTGATTCCGGAATCCACTTCCCTACATCATTTCACCAAAACCTTGATCTAGTAACTTGCCAGGGCAAGCTACAAGGCCTACATTGTCTCTCAAGAATTTAGGGATGTGGTGTTGGAGGGTTTGAGTGTTTATTGTGTAGTTTATTTTACCTTTTGATGTGAATTTTCTATATCTTGGAGAAAGTTATTCATTGTATATTTTTGCTTAAATAAATTTATGACAGCACAACCAGAGGTTGCCATTGTCACCTACATATTTAGAAACTGATAATATTAAATAAATAAAATAAGATCCAGGGTCTGAAAACTAACCTATATATCTGTTGAGTTAGTGAGATGCATTGTCTTTCCCATATGCTTATTCACACGAACAAATGAGAACACCTACAAAATAAGAGTTCCAGCATTTTTTGTCACCTTGAACATTAGCCAAGGAGGTAAACATCCACAAGATGTAGAACATGTGGAGCCAAGAAGGCATATAGGCTGCATCTACACTTATAAATTAAGTCGACTTAAGCTTGCTTAAGTCGACTTAATTTACCCTGCGTCTACACTACAGTTTCCTTAAGTCGACTTAAGCAAGTTGCTTAAGTCGACTTAAGGAAAATAAAGTCGACAATGAAAATTAAGTCGACATTATAAAACCTCATTTTAATTCAACCTAAGGCTTAAGTCGACTTTTTCAAGTAGACTTAAGCCAGTGTAGACCTGGAGTAGCCCTAAGTCAACTTAGGGCTACTCCAGGACTCCACCACTGCCCTACCTGCCGGGGGGGCGGGGGCACAGAGGGAGCCTGGCATGCCCCCCCACAGGGCAGAGCCCTGCCCACCCTGTCCCTATGCCTTGCCAGGGTCCCTGTCCCTCTTTGCCCCATTGTACCCATGCACAATGTACCCATGTGCCCCCTGCCACTGGGCAAGGGGTGCTCCCTGCCGCCCCCGTGGACCTGCCCTAGGTCCCCCTAGCCCCTAGAAGTCGACCTAGGCATCCAGTGTGGACACTCTAGGTCGACTTTGTAAGTTCTCCCCAAAGTCGACTTTAAATTTAGGTGTAGATGCACTAAGTCAACCTAAATTTACAAGTGTAGACATAGCCATTCATATGTGCACTTGTACACAGTTGTTCCAAGTAGATTCTCTGCCTCGACCCATGCAGAATCCCACCACTGATCACAGAGGAATTGCTGAACTTGTCCTAGGCATACACAGACATCATCTCCACAGGGATGAGGAGAAGCATGCTGCTTCCAGATGTTGCTGCCAATTGGTGTCACAACATCAGGGGTAACAATGAGATAGCGAAAGGCAAAAAAATGCAATTGCAACAGAAACAGCATTTTGGAGCATATAAATAATGAACCTACCTGAAGCTCTGAGCAAAAATAGTTAAAGAACATACAAGCTAAAACAAATTGGATCAAATGATGTTGCTGGATCAGTTGTTGTGCCTTGTTTCAGCAACATAGGCACTAGCCCTGAATTTGGGATATGAGGTGTATTCCTCCACCTGTAGGGACATCCTAGTCATTACCATCATTCCTACTGTTCCTCAGTCTCATTCTGTTGTAGAATGCTCATCTATTTCCAGGTGAAATAAAACATCGAGTTTCTTTCCCAACTGGGTATGGCAGCAGGAGAAGCCTGCACCACCTCTGGTTCTGACAAACGCCTTCTGACTCTGTATGTTCTCAGTGAAGTCTAGTAAGTCTTTGTTATGTTACCACCCACCTTCACTGTTGCTACCTAAATTTTGGCCAAATGTGAGGGGGAAAAAAATCAGTCACTAATATTTGTTGGATAAAAATCATGAATTCAATTTTATATTCATGATGTGGCTTTTTATTAAGTTTCCATAAGCGTTCATTGTCAGCAGAATATTTGCAACTACTACAACAGGGATAGAAAACAAGACAGAAAATATCAGAATACCACTACATAAATCCATGTTGCACTCACACCTTGAATACTGTGTCTACGTCCAATCACCCCATCTCAGAAAGGACATTGTGGAACTGAAAAAGTTTCAGACAGGACAACAAAGATGTTCAAGGGTATGGAATGGCTTCCACACAAGGAAAAACTAAAAAGGTGAAGGCTGTTCAGCTTGGAAAGAAGACGACTACGGGGGGATTTGACAGAGATCTATAAAATCATGAGAAGCGTGCAAAAAGGGGGAACAAAGAAGTGTTATGTATCCTGCCATACAGAAACTAGGGGTCACCCAATGAAATTAGTAGACATCAGGTTTAATAAAAAACAAGAGGAAATACATTTTCAGACAAGAGACAACTAACCTGTGGAACTAATTGCCATTGGATATTGTGGTGGCCAAAGTATAATTGGGTTAAAAAAAAAAAACAAAAAAAAAAACCTGGAAAATTTAACAGAGGATAAGTCCATCAATGGCTATTAGCCAAGACGTCAAGAATGCAACCTTATGCGCAAGGCAACCTTAACCCTCTAACTACCACAAGCAAGAGTGGAAAACAAGAATGATGAGTCTTTTCAAAATAGCCCTTTTCTGTACACTCTCACTCAAGCTCTGGGTTACTGTCAAAGGCAGGATACCAGGCAAGATGGACCATGGTCTGACTCAATGTGGCAGCTCTTAAATTCTTATGTTCTTAATTTAAATGTTCAATTGCAAAGCATTAATAGTTATTCACCAAAAGTGACTATCATTTGCACATTTTAAAAATTGATGTCTATGGATAATTCACAAGTAAATAAAAACAGGCTAAATTCATCAAAATAAGTTGGTTGTACCAAGTAGTTTTCCAGGCTATAGTTATAATCGTCAAGTATATCTTGATTGACAGACCTTTTTATGTGAAAGGGGCCAGGTTCCAAGTCAACTTACTCCAGTTGAGGATCTGGCCTGAAGCTAGACCAAGTTATACTAGTTGAGGATTGGAACTAGATTTTCTTCTTTCTAACTTGTATATTTTTATTCGTTTTATTAACATCTGTGTACTGCACATTTTTAATCAGCTGCACAACTTTTCTTACCTGAAATTCTGGGAATGACTATAAACCTAAGCTGGCAATATTTTACATACCAAAGTACCCCCATTTTGTTCATCTACCTCTAGTGAAATCCCTTACTCTCTATCTAACTCCCTATAGTTATCTATGAAAATGTTGTTATATTTGCCCAAGACTACATGGGAATTAAGCAGGAAAATGCATAAAACAATGCTGGTCACATTTGTGGTATAGATTCAAGTTGTTGTCAATGCTAAAAACCTTCAAATGGTGAGAAACTTCCCCAAATACTGAAATTTTTTGTAAATGACTTCTCACTTGAACATGAACTGAAAAAAACAGTTTTGAATCTTTTACCAGAAGTCTGACAGCCTTCTTAACAAATATCTTTAAGTTATAACAGCTAACAGACACTGTACTTGCAAGATGGCTAGAAATAATCAATTAGGTTTGGTATGGTTCCAGTTCAGAGAAAAAGACACATATTGCTATTGCAATCTCCTTTTTCCCTTTGTTGTTTTCTTCCACAATTTTTTTCCTTATCATTCCTCATTTTAATGCAGAGCATAGCTATGTATTTTCTATGGTCAGTGGACACTTTATTTTAATTACTTCAAAGATAAATGTATTTTGAAGACACTTGGTTCCAATTTCAAGGAAGAGAAACAAAATAATTGTCACAGAACTATGCAGAAAAAAATGTCAAACATGGGAAAAATGTCACACCTGGAAAAAACGGATCAAGTAGTATACTGTTTATCTTTTCCTAGACCTTTGTATTTTACACATTAACACAATTGTGCCAACAAATTTACTTACTCACCTGCTAACTGTTATCAGAGGTTAATACGTTAATTTATCAACAGTGAAGATTCTACTTCACTGCTATAGTAATATGATATCATCCTCTTATCTCCTTTTAAAGTGACGACTGTACATCACTCATGTTTCCGCCTCTACTGCATACTTACATTTTAAATTGTTGTTGTTATTGCAGTAGTATCCATATGATCTTATAGAGATATGGGGTCCTACTGTCCTAGGCACTGTATGATTCCCACTCTAAGAGCCAGTCCTTGCTTTGAAGACCTTTAAATGTAACTTAAAACACAACACAAATGTAACTTAACACACAAATGGATGTAACAAAGAAGCTGAGGCAATGGGAAGGTACCAACACTAGAAACACATAGATGTCTATATTTGGATGGTCTGCAGTCACTTAGGGTACAAAAACAAAACAAAACCAAAAAAAATCAAGCGGCAGTGAGGCTCAGAGTCTGAGTCTACAGACTCCTGTTATGACCCAGTGGATGTTCTTGCTTGGACTCTGAAACCTGGGGAAGGGGTTGGATTTCAAAACCCAAGCTCCAGCCTAAACAGAACCATTTACCTGGTTCTTTTTAGTGCTTCAGTACAAACCCAAGCAGATAGGCTTGGGACTCAGCATACAGCTGCGGCCCATGTGACATCCTCAGGGTCAAACAGGTAGTATATATATTCTGTGGATGCAACCTACATAACACATAGAGAGCTGCATATACAGCCCCCAATGTTAAATACGTTGAGAACTACTTGCTTGCGTTCTGAGACTTGCTGCTTGAGCGTTGTTTTTGCAGTGTAGGTGGCTACATTATACCCTATGCCTGGGTCTGTGGAACTGGGCGTTGTGGACTCAGTGTTTCCTAACCTCTGCTTGAGAATCCATGCTGCATTGTAAACCTGGGTTTACAATTGTTGGACTCGGGTCTCACAAGCATGCTGATGTGTCCATAATGTACTAAACAGACCTTCTGATTTCGATCTGTGTCTAGACTTGGCTCCATACTACCAAATAGCAGGGCTTGTGCTCAAATCCCAATTGACCCCCCCCTAGAATCTGACCCCCCCCAAGCAAGGTCTGAGTGCCAATGCTTGCAGATATGAGTCGGACTGATTTATGTATGGACAGAAAGGGGGCAAACATGAGTCAGAGCCCAGGGTTTGTAAGTAGCACAGACACTCTTTAAGGGTCAAACTGTGAGCTAGTGTCAATTGCCATAGCTCAAGTCAAGCCAATAGAGCAATATCAATGTCTGCCAGCCGTAAACTTCCTTCTTTTACACGATATAAACAACCAAATTTATAATGAAGGTGAACGGCAAGGAAAGCAGTAAAAGGAGGAAGAGCACTGATACCATCTCTCCATAATACCATCAATTACTAGTTAGTAATTAGTAAGTTGTTTAATTCATGAAAGCTCAAAAAACAAAACAAACAAACAAACCAGATTGCAAATTACTGATTACTGTAGGATAATATTCAAAATTAAAATAATGGCTTTCAACTGAGAATCCCAAACTGATGTTAAGTGAGTTACAAAACATCCCTTGGAGCCACAGTTGTTAGTTATTAACTCCATTTTACAGACTGGTAAATTGGGGCACAAAGATGTTAAGTGTCCCCAGAAAATAACTGTTAAAGCTGGGAACAGACCTCAGGGGTATGTTTGCCCAGCAGCTGGGAGAAGTAATTTCCAGTGCAGGTAGACAGATTCAGGCTACCTCAGCTTGAGCTAATGTGCTAAAAATAGACGTGTGCATACTGCAGCATGGGTCAGCCACCTGAGCTCAGACCCACAGTGTCAGGCGAGCCTGGACTCTGGGGGCTAGCCCAAACTGCCGCCAATCCCACAGCATTCCAGCTGCTGTATTTTAGCACCCTAACATGAGCTGAGCGAGTGGAAGTCTGTCTACTTAGACTGGAAAGCACATCTCCCAACTGCAATGTAGGCATATCCCAGGAGACCCAACTGCAAATTCTGGTCAATAACCTTAGACAAGTTTCCCTTCCAGGTATGTTAACAGTCCCAGGAGACCTGCACATGTATTTTGATTATAGTAGTGGCTGGAGTTTGCAAACAGGATCCCACTGTGCCAGACACAGAGCAGAAGACAATTCCTGCCCCCTAAGAATTTACAACCTAGCCTCCTAAACTAAAATATTTTTAGTTGTGAATAAAATATGATGTAATTCCTCCCAGACACTGTTTGACTTGTTACAACTTTAACTTGTTATCCAGGAAATGAAAAAAAAGTCTGTAACAGAATCCCTCATGCTGGTCCTGTAACTGGACTGTGTTTTTACAGGGATGTGTCCCATTACTTCCTTCAGAATCATTTCTGAGATTGCATTTATAACTCTTCTCTTCCTCCCCACTCCCCAATCTTGTCAAGAACATGCAAAAAGAACAGCTCAGTACATAGATTTTAATTGCATTAAACAGCAAATTAATCTTTCCCTCTAGATATTCCACTTTGTCTCACTAAACCAGAAAACAACTAAAACCACAGCCATGCACTGACTGAAGCCTCATTAAAAAAAGTTATTCCTATGAACTGGCTTCTGTCCAATAGGTAAGAGTAACTGAAGTAATTTCAATATGTTTTAACACAGGAACAAATGCTCAAGCTCTGTTGCTCTCTTTGTTGAAACCCATTCTTTCGGAAAATCATTTTCTTTATCCATTGGACAACAAAATGCATTGTCAAGAAATTTTATAGCAATAATTATAAAAGATGTCCATTTGAACCCATTGAGGTCTTACTGATTTTACAACACCCAGCAGACCTCCCTGCAGGAGAACACTATATTTATGTTAGCAATATATGTGAGAATTGAGATCGTAAAATTAAATGACCACATAGAACTGTCATTTATATGATGAGCACCTACATATGTGATGCCTGGTTTATTTTGTAGCATAGGGTAGGACTAAATGGTCCACTCTCTGTGACTGTTTTTAATCACGCATTTCTTCACTGTTCCTGCAATATTACATTTGAAGGACTGGTAAGCAGTTTGCTGTGAAATGTTAAATGGATACTGGCAGTACAAGCCTGATAGAAGTGCTCACTAAAATAGAAGTACAGTACATATTGTATGCAATTGTTTTATGAGACACATTATGGTTACTAGAATAACATTTCACCATTACCAACTGCTGAGAGAAAAGTCGTTAAGATATTTGGCAAGCCAGTGTAATTTTTCAGCAAAGCTTTAGAACAAGACCTCAGAATAGCTTCTGTAGAAAGAGGCTAGCAGTCTCAAGAAAACAACTTAAGTCTTCTGTCATTTTATTCATAGAGGTTTATTTTCAGATTCCAATGAGAAAGTTATTGCCTCTGGAGAGTGAACAATTGAGCCTTAACCCTTATTATAACGGTGCAATTTCAGACCATCTATAATAAATCTTGCTGCAGTGTTTCCATTAGAAATCTCTTTTCTAAGGAGTTCTTTGACTGTCACACGGACATATTGTAAGGGATTTTTAAAAAACTATTGTTGTAAAACAACAGGAAATTAAGCACTGTTGAAGGCTGAGATGAAAACAAAAAAAAATACCCAAGTTAAAGTTTACAGTCCATCCTTCTCATGTTGATGGTCACGTGTACTGCAGAATATTAGTGCAAAACATTATACCCTTCATGAACACAGTGGGATGAGCTCTAGATACATTATCTCGCTTACAGCAATTTGTGACACAATCCTGAAATTACTTAACCTCCCATTAACATATTAGAATCTGAATTACAGATGTCACCCTGCCCTCAATGCTCCTAGTAAATATGATTCTTTTATTTTTTGGTCCTTTCCTGGCCCTGTTCTCTAATGAAGTAACAAGATATTGCAGCTTCAAGGAGCAAACACTTGCAAGAGAAACAGCCTCTATGCATCACCTAACTAAATCCTTTCCTTTGTAACAAGTACAGTAATGACCTATTACGGTATTATCACAAGGTAACAAAACATAAGTAATGAGGCCCAGTGCAACCTAACACTTCAAGTTGTCAATGTTTCCAATGGAAACGATGCCTTCTGGTTAAAGTGGCCTGACAGGAGAGCTCATGCAGGGCCTGTAAATGATGCAGGAGACAACTAAACAAGCTATTTTATTCCTGCAGGTCTAAACTGTGACAATCTCAAAATGGTGACAGGTTTAAATAGTGGTTGCCATTTACCCCATTCAGAAGACATTTTTGATATTTCATTTTAGGTCTGATATCACATATTACCCATACATGGGGGTTAACCATAAACTCAAACAGACTAGCAATCTGAATGGATTATAGCTCTAGAAAACAGATAAATGTGCCTGATTGGTCCATTCGCCAACATTAGAGTAACTCCATTCAAGTCACTGGTAGTAAATTATTTAAAATCCATTAATGAATTATCTCCAATGCTGTTAGTGGTACCAGATACGAATGTCTGTGTTCCATATGAGTGGTTGAGGTGGCTCCTCAGAAGAATGTGGGTGTTAGTGAATTTCTGATATTTTGTTACTTCTGTAAAAAAAACAAAACAACAACAAAAACCCACCCTACTAGTTTAAAACTGGGAAGGTGGAAAACAAGACAATATCATTTTAGCCAGAGCACTTGATTTTCATATGACTATGGAAGAATCCAAAGCTACTATTTTTAACTATTTAAAGAAAAGAAATTTTATGTTATACTAAAGCAATTGAAATATTTTCTCTGGAATATTGTGGTAGGTTATTCCTGTTCCGCCAACTAACAATAAAAGTTGAACACTTACTTAATAAGAAAAAACCAAGTACAACAAAGCTTGGCTGACTGTCGTATTCTCCCAAATATTTAATACTGTAGATTTTTAGTCACATAAGTAATCCTTATTAACACAGATTGTTCTATAGGACTACTCACATAAGTAAGGGTTCACAAGATCAAGCCCTTAGTTCTTCTGCCTTGAACACTGTCAGACCATAATAGAGATTCTTACTGCAAAAATAATTCTAAGATTCAAGTAAAACATTAAAAAGGCTGATGGAGCTCAGCCCCAAGCCAAAGTCAGTACATTCAGATAAAGGAGCTCCATTGCTATCTTAACTTTTCAAGTATACATTATTGTGACCTCAGTTCAGCAAACACTTGTATACAAGTTTAACCTTACTACTTGAGTAGTCCAATTGGCCTTTGTTCACCATAACATATTTTCCTCAATACTCTCATAGTAGTAAAGTTAAGCACATGCATAAGCATTTGCAGGATCAGGGTCTCAAGATCCCAGGCAGAACTGGGTGGTGAAATGTAATTTTTCAGGTGATGCTGACTTAATATGTGACTTCTTATGAAGTGAGGTTCTGTAGTACATTTAAATATTAGGACATACAGAATTTTATATTTCCTTGTAAAATTGCAGTTTTAAAATGTACTAGAAAGATATCCATTGAGCCAGACCAAAGAATGAAGTACACTTCATGAATGAGCTGAATAGGATATACGGATCTTTTCTAGAGCCACAGCTGAACTGAAGTCCACAGCACACAATTATTGCTAAAGCAGTTTCTTGAACAAAAATTCTAAACTTTTTTTTAAAAGTTCACCAAACTAACTCATTTTCCTCAAAGGAAGAAACCTGACCAAAGCCTCAAAGTTAGCATCCCCATGTTTACAAACAAAATGATGAAATAAACTTTATAGTCTGAGGAAAACCAAGTTAACAACTATATTTGGGAAGTTCCTTTAAGAATGAGTACCTAGTGCTTTCAGGGCCAGGGTATTATGTACGTATTTAACTTTAAGCATGTGAGCAGTCTCATCAATTTCAGTGGGACTACTCACATGCTTAAAGTCAGCTATGTGTTCAAGGTCATGCTGTGACAGAATACACTCCTGTGTTCACACCCACTGTGTTCACACACCACTGTAATAAAGTTTATATAAGGTGCACCTTAAAAGATATCATCTGAAAACTCATAATTTGCTGATAAAATACGTGTGGCAACATTAAATGTGAAGTTATAACATTCCCTTGTAAGCTGTTATTAGCACACATTCCAAGCACCAAAAACGTGCCCAAAGAGATGTTGGCAAACAGGTCTGTCCTAAACAAAGGAATGTGTGCTCTCCTTACTTTGCATTTAAGCAATAAACAGAGTCATCAAACAAAAAAGGAAGCTCAAAAAGGTGAATAAACCAGCAACGAATATCTGTCCACATAGATTCTTTGGATCCTGGTTCTCATACGGAAGAGGACACAATAAAAAGGAAAGACACACACCTCAAGGGACACCCCCCCCCCCACCCCTTCCCTGTCCATTGCACATGAAGAGACAAAGGAAGGAGCAGTTAGACTCTGTGGGAGAGGTCCTGACCTGAGCATTAGGTCATTAATCTGTTAGAGAATGTGTTGAGAAACTTTGCTTGTATATAATGTAGTTTGTTAAATTAGGCATTAGTAAATATCCTTATTTTTCTTGTAACCATTTCTGACTTTTATGTTTAATTACCTGTACTCATTTAGTCAAGTTCCAAAGGGGTAGCCGTGTTAGTCTATTACAGAGAAACAGTGCCACAGGACTCTGTTTGTACTCATTTAAAATCTCTTTTTCTAGCAAATAAACTTGTTTTATTGTTTTGTCTAATCCAGAGTGTTTAAGATGAAGTGTCTGGGTAACTCCATTTGGGGTAACATGTTGTGCGCATATTACTCCCTTAAAGGAATAACAACTTAATATGCTCATACTGCCCCACAGAAAGATGGGCAGTACAGGGCCGGGGTGACACAGCAACTCATTTGTCTGGATTGTGCTCCAGGTATGTCACACTGCAACTTAATTTATTTTTAAAGTATTTTCAGTACATGTAGAGTGAATCTATATTAGGGATTAAACAACAGAAGGAATAAAATAAATGCCATGGCTGAGCCATTTAAATGTCAATAGTGCTTATAACAAAACTTCAGTTTTTTAAAAGTTTCAAATTTAAAGGAAAAAAAGTTGTTGTTGAGTCAAAGACCTTTTTTACTATGTTGCATCCTAGAAGATATTTTTTCAGAAAGTTATAAAATCCTGAACTTAGTATTTAGAACTGAATAGGCAATTCACCCTTATCTATACAAGCAACAGATCACAATAATTCACCCTTATCTGTAGAAGCAATAGGTCACAATAATAATAATTCACCCTTATCTATAAAAGCAAAACACCACTGCAATACTGAACAGCAATAGTTATGAAAGAATTTACCAAACTGTACAGTGCAACCTCAGACAGAGCTGGAATAATCTGCTGAGTGAACAGGATTTTTTTTTTAAACTGTCAAATTTTCCAGGGTTGCAAACCCCAGAAATGTGAACTATTCAGTGATTAGTGTTTGTAATGTTTTGTAAATACACTATCCCTCAGTCCAAATACTTCTGAGTCAGATTCTGACCTTATTTACACTGGTGTAAGTCTAGGGTGGCACCATTCAAATCAACAGACTTACTCTGGATTTCTAGCACTGCAAGTGATACAGAATTTGGACCTCTGTCTTAAAACATTCTCTTTTGTGATCCAAGCCACGCCTTTCTCGATTTCCTAATGGCCTTAAAAAGTTGTCTTTTTACTGTTTCAATAGCTTTCTTTCATAGAATCACAGAACCAGTGCTGTCCCCACCATACATATGAACTAGGCAATAGCCTAGGGTGCCAGGTTTTAAGGGGCACCAAATTAGATGGAAGTGAATTATTTTTCTCTATTTAAAAATATATATATTAATTTTATCATTTTTCTATCTATTGAACGGGGAGCACCAAAGTCATAGTTTGCGTTGGGCACCAAAAATCCTTGGGCCAGCCATGCACAGAACTTAGAGATAGCAATGACCTACCATCTTATTCTCCCCTCTGTTATACCAGTTTTATGCTCCATTAAAATCATTTGATATTCAGCAGAGGATAATTAGTGCATCACTGGAAAAAAACAGGCCCCTATTTTGTAATCTAATCCACCTCCAGTTTGTGCAGGATTTTTCCAGTATGTTCCTGAGAACTTTCAATGTTTGTTAGTTTTCAAAGAACTTGCCCTATTACTTTACATTCTAATTTTTTTAAATGCAGTACCATCTTTTCTGTAATTACTTTTACAGTTGAATGTACCATGTGGAGTACCATTTAACAATTACAGAATTAACTAAATAAAAAGATTAAAGTCATAGCAGATATTCCTAGATATTTGGGATAATGGCAACTGATTAAATATTTTTGGATTGTAAATGAAATTTTTTAAATATTATTCAAAACAAATGCATCAGAGAATACTTTAAATGAGTTACTACGAAGCACTGTGTTTAGAAGAGCAAAGTATTAGACTTAAATTATTTGCCTCCAGTGACCCCTGAAAAAGGCTTCTTTTTGTGGACTGAATATAAAAAGCTCAGAAATGCTCATCATTCCATCTGGAAATCAAAATTGTAAACTGTTAGATTAATGAATACTTCCAGTGAGCTCTCACATGCAGAATAGTAAAGACATCGTTAGCAATTTGTTTTGACAAAAGCGATTAGAATATTTATTTTTGCTAATGCTTTTTCCACATTGGGACTTAGGAAATGAAATATGTTTGATTTTAATTCAGTAATACACAATTTTTTATTAAAATACAGAATCCTGCTAAGTTAATTATATGATATTACCAAGAAAAGGGATAATCAACAAACCCTTTAAAAGTTTGTAATCTGAAAGGCAAACAATGTTTCATTGGTCTGACCTGTGGGGCCACTTAAAGTTATTTTAAATGGAATTGCTAGTTTTTAATATTTATTATTAAAATGGAAAAAATTCAAATCCTACTGATTATGGTTTTTGGCATCATATGAAATATAACAGCATCTAAACCATTACAATTGTTTCAGCAGCTTTGATTGCAAATAGTTCTCCATGAATGAGAGTAGAGAGACATTGTCAAGAATATTTTTGTAGCAGACTTTTCTTTTTTGTGATTGTCTCCATTATTTGTGATAACTGTTATGAATTTTGAAAATAACACTTTTCCTTGATGGAAAAACTATGTCCTTTGTTTGCACTTAAATTGAAATTAACATTACGAAAAGACACATTGTTCTTACAAAGTTAGACAGTCTAGAGTCTCAGCCCTGGTTTCAGTCTAAGCTGAAGGCAGTTCTCATTCACTTAATATTTTCTTTAAGGGCTCATCTACACTAAAGAAATCAAATTAGTGGAATATTAGTGATTGATTTAACTGATATGTTTCATAATTTTATTTATTAAAATAAATGAACAAACACGTATAGATTCACAGACTCATAGACTTGTAGACTCTAAGGTCAGAAGGGACCAATATGATCATCTAGTCTGACCAATTAACATCCTCCAATCATGATTTAAAGACTTTAAGATACTGAGAGTCCACCAGCAACTGAGTCATGCCCCACGCTACAGAAGAAGGAGAAAAAAACCCAGAGCCTTTGCCAATCTGCCCTGGGGGAAAATTCCTTCCAGACCCCGATACCCGACAGATTGGCCCTGCTTTGATAAGAGTGGGAGAGAAGGAGAATGGCAAGAGAGGTCAAGAACCTGGCAGCTTAAGTAAAATGAGGGTCTGGCAACAAAGATGAGCAGTGAAGGAAACAGAGAAGGAGATTTGGTGACCCGAAAGAAAAAGATAGAAAGATAAAGTAGGCCCTAGAAAGTGAGGGAAGGAATGAGCCTTAAGGACTAAGAGCTAAAACTGGGAATATAGACAAAGACCAAAGATCATAAGGGATCTAAGAAGGTTTGTCCTGCTCCTACTGAGATGGCTGCAAGTCTGACATGATTTTTTAAAAAAAAATATGCTGCCCCAAAAATACATGCAAACTATTTTAAGTATTAAAAAGCACTTACTTGCCTTTGAGAGAGCTTTGTCATCCTAGGAACTTTTACAACTTTTCTGAAGAGTCATAAAGGGAAGAAACTGCAGCAACTTCTCAGCCTGCCCACCAGTGCCCACCCTAAACAATCACTGCACCCTGTCTCCAGCTTCTCTCATAAGCATGTCCTTCCTACACATCTTGCAACCCTTCCACTTTGCAACACCATCCTTAGCCTGTCTTATAGGCACAGACTGAACATGCCCTTCCCCACATGCAGTTTCATTTCAGGCCGTGCTGGAACAATTTGTATAGTGGGGGTGCTGAAAACCACTGAACCAAATTGTAAAACCTATACATAATGGAAACTACTTCAAGCCAGGGAGTGTGACAGCACCCCCCGCATTCCTTGTTCCAACACTGGTGGCCCAGCCTATATGTATCCCAAATGGATCCACATCAATGGGCACTCTCATCAGTTTATTTCAGAAGCACATCTTGCGTGGAGCTTTCCCCATGCCCACATAGACTCCCTTTACCCTGTCACTCAAGTACACCTTGCTCATGCCCTCCACCCACATGCACTCTTTCTTCCAGCCTGTCTCAGGGGTATACTTTGTATGTGCCTTCCTCCATGCACAATCCATGCTTGCTTTCCAACATGGTTTCCTTTTGAAATCTTAGTCACAGCTCAGGCTAACGCTGGCAATACTACACAGCATGCACAATAAGTATAAGTACAAAACTCCTCAGAATTCCTCATCCTTTTAACTGAATTATTGACTATCTGTATGTCAGGCATGATACTGTGCTTGCAATTCCAATGCCTGCTCCAAATCTAAAGCACACGCACTGTACCAGGAAACTTTCGGCATATAGTTAATTCATCCTTTTAACTGAAATCATATAGCGAGAGGATGATGAATTATTCTCTCTACAATGGTTTTTGGATGTCATTGTCTGACCTCATTTCTTGCATCTGACATTTTGTTGGGCAACTCTTCACTGATATATTATCATTCAAGCCAGCAGCACCCAAAGTCAACCTAATGTGTGGGGGGAGGGGTGGAAATTAAAGGCTTTAAAGTATTGCTGATTGAGAACGGAGAAAACATCATTTAAAAGCCTTTTAAATTACCATTTCTTCCTTTTGATGCTAAATTTCTCTTTGTTTTGTTCCATGCAGCTGGCTGAATGATGACAAAGTGGTTTGCAATTATCTGGGTGACATTAGATGCCAGCTGAAATGGACACTAAAGAAGGAATCTAGCATCCTGTATATATAATTCCTACACCATTTGGCACTGAACCAACTTAATAAATATACTTTCCTTTTTCTCCCCAGTAAATTCCATGGCCAGTGAATGCTGCTATGGCAACGGAAGCCTGGAAAGCCAGGGGGTTTGGATATAAACAGAGTTTTTAAAATGTTGCAGAAGCGTCCTAATCCAGAATCACACAAACCTGTGGGTTATAATAAGCTCCACAAGCAAAACTGCATACCAAATGTATATATCTGTGACAGAGAATTTGGCTTCAAATGGCTACAGAATTTTTAAGGACTCTAATTACTCTGGAGGGGGGTTCATTTTCAATTATTGTATGGTTCCTTCCAATCACACAGGTACAATGCCACCTGTTCTCTGAAGCTTCCTTAAATAGATCGGTAAAAACTGAGCACAGCTGTCAAAATCATGTTATTGTTTTCTAGAATCTGCTTCTAAAATAGTTATTCTAAAGAAATGTAAAAGTTATATTCTTATATTAGCACACTAAGTAGTTCATACCAGTTTAGTAAATCAAATATTCCATACTGCTATTTTAATAAGATGGGGAGTCATGCATGAAATGACTGCCAGGTTAATGACACAGAGAGCCATGCATGGCATGTATTTGCATATAATAGCACAGAATGTTCTCCTACATCCTTTAAATTACTCATCAATTCTTAAATAGGTATTTAACTAAGTCCTTATTCAAAATCAGAAAGCAAGTAAAGAACCACCTACAATTTTAAAGAATGATACTAAGGACTAAACAAAGCCCAAAATGCCAGCTTATAGGAAGAACAAGAAATCTACATAAATAAAAATATGATGCCGAGAGATAAAAGTAAATGGAACACATTGGTTTCTGTGTAGTCATTCTTAGTGAAACCCCAGGAGTGGATTTCTGATCAAGTCTCACTCCCAGGGAAAAAAACAGAAAGAAATTATTAAAATTTTAAAATCCAAATTTAATTGTGATCTGACAAGTAGGCAGCTGGAAGGAACATGATGTTTATGCCCTTTTTTGGTGTCTTTCTCATTGTAGAGAAAGCCTGAGAAGTTGTTCAAGTTGGTTTTTTTTGTAAATGCTATTCAAGTTTTGTTTATATAATTTAAAGTAGAAGGTTTGGTCCACCCTTCCTTTTGTCTTTTTATTCCCCCTCTTCCTCCTCCTTTTTCCTGGGGAACTATATGTAGGATAACTCACCTCCAGTCTCTATATTTTTTTCACCTACCACCCTGTCTGCCTTATCTATTCAGATTGCAAGCTTCTCAAGGTAGGGGCTTTCCCTCACCTTGTGCCTAGCACAATGATGCCCTAACAGTGACTGGGGCCTCTATGAGCTACTGTATCATAAATAATAATAATAGGCTGTTTTTTTCTAAACATAGTTAAAGCAAATAACAAACATTTAGGGGAAACCAGCTTCCACACACACATTCCTTCAATGAAGGGCTGGAGAAAGCTCCCACTCCGTTTTTCCAGCTCTCCAAGGAGTGTGTTTTCCAGTAAAAAGGGAAGACCACAATACTTGATACTGCTGATATTTTTACTCTTACATGGGGCATGGGGTTCATAAAAAGCCTTTCAGACTATAATGTTAGAAAGAAATACAAGGCAGGTTTTCAGGGCCCAAGCATAATTTTTTGAGCACAATATAATCTTGTAACACGGGCCCTCTCCGACACACACATCACAATCCTTGGGTACATCCACACTGGAGCCTTAGATCGACTTAAGGACGGTTAAGTCAACCTACAGACCACCGCGTCCACATTGGGCTCTTATTAAGTCGACTTAAGCCAGTGTGGACGGGGAGTGCTCTTAAATCGACCTAATTGGCCTCCAGGCAAATGTGGGACAGCTACCAACAATGCACCACTCCTACCTCCACCTACCACCTGTCAGTGTGGATGCTCAGTCGTTTGGAGTGTTCAGTGTGGACTCTCTAAGTCAACTTAACAAGGTCGACTTAAGGGCTTCTTAAGTCCACTTAACAGAGCCTCCAGTGTAGACGTACCCCTTCAGCCTGGCCCAGGCCCCCCAGGGCCTCTGGGCCCCAGTAAAGTGTACCCTTCCCCCTACCCATTGTGGAGGCTCTGAGTGTTTTGAGTCCTCTATGTTTTGGCAAGGCATCAAGTTCTGCTTAGAATAAGACAGCACAGAAATATAGTTAGCACACGTCATACTCAAAGGACCAAATTAATTCCTGTGCTGAAACACTGGGGAAGCCATCTCTCTTATTCAGAGGTAGCCAAGTACCAATTCAGCCTCATGCAAGTTAAGGCAACCTTGTAACAGCTTTTCAGGCAATTGCATGGCCTTCCCTGCCATGCTACCTGTAACACCATCCCTCTCTCCTTCCCCAGCCCCATTACACTTCCAGCCCACCCAGAAACCCCTCTGGAACAGAGATCGGAGGCTTGCCTACCCACACGGTGCCACTTAATACCAGCCTAGCTGGGGCAAAAAACAGCAGTACAATGCTGAATTAGACCGAGAGTATTTTCACCTTTTACACAATGATGGTTTTATTTTACCAGGAGTGATAACTTATGTAAACACTGTTGCTATTATGTGCTGTTATAAATGTTGGCCTAAGCAGTACCATTATTCTCTACTTAAAGGTAGGTTATGAGTGAGCGTTTATGGACTACACATCCCTTAAGGGACTGGAGGGAGGTGGTGGGCTACATTTGAATGGCAAGTAGCCCCAGTTCCCACTGATTTGTGTGATTTTTATACAACGGATCTAAAAAATTTAGATACCTAATTTTAGTGACCAGAATTTGCTTTAAAGGGACCAAATTACAAGTTTCATGTTATTGATTCATAACAGCATATATGTATCACTGACTGAGAAAATATAAGGGCTGCTACATCTTACTAAAGAGGATATTTGTCGTCTAAATGCATGCCTATATCTTTCTAATTCTCCATAAAAAGGTAGTTTTATGAACTGATTCAGATTAAGCAGGTCTGATATAGTGTAGCTAAAATAAAATCCCTTGACTTTTAGGCCTACAGTACATACAGTATGTCAGAAGGATAAAAATAATTTACCAACTACCCATTCTACTGGTTACTTTCCTCACCTGAACATTATTGTTGACTAATAGTAATTAATATGATTTCTCTAGAGAATAGTGCAAAAATAAATCAATCTCAACACCAACCAGTGTGCTGCTGCCTTTTTATTCAGGAAAACCGTCCTTACCTAATAACAGCAGTGGCAAAACAGGACCTCACCTCTCCTCATTCACATCAGTGAAGTTTCAACTTCAAAGTGTAGCCAGGATGATTAAAGTGTTAACATTATTAAAACACAGGCAACCCCTTTCTCACTTCTTAAGAAAATAAAAAGGAAATAAAAATGTTATGTTAATTCAGCATTAGGTGGTCAAACTTACAATTAAAAACAACACAGAAAATATAAAATTGAAGATCCCAGGAGCAACATTAGTGCATCGGTGTTGTGCACTTTCCATGTTTTAGCTCCTGTTTTTCTTGTTAAAGGCTAGATTCTTCTACCTTTCTTGAGGTAAGATTTCAAGCTCAACATTTCCCTTTTTCAATTATTTTTCTGAATGAGGGCAGCCAAGTGAAATATAGCAAAGAAGATTTTTTTTAAAAATAAGCAAAATCACATAATATATGTGTAATTGTAGTTTTATGTTAAAAAGTGTGAAGGGAAAGATATTACGTTATTACTGTAAATGTTCTAATAAGTACTCTAAAGTAGTATCATCCAACTGCAAATTCTACCTATAAAGCCATGGAATTTAGAATTCTTGTGTCTGAAGGCAAAAATGAAGTGGAACTAATGACAATTTGGACATATCTCCTAATTACAGTGGTCATCTGCAAGCCCCCATAACAGATTAGTGTAATTGCCACACTTAGAACACGTCTATTTGAATCAATCTTTTTGGTTTTATAATACACATTTTACAACAATGTACATTTCGGGCCCAATACTGAAACCTGTCTCACAATGAGAAGAAATGTACATTAATAGCAATATACTAGCCAAAGCCGCTTCATTAGACTTTGAATCAGGTTCATTGTGAGTAAGAGCTGCAAAATCTTACCTTTTTTTCCAAGCAAAATTTTTAACTTTTTTTCCAAGGAAATAAAGAGCCACTACCCCATTAAATTTGCTCCAAGTCCCTGCATTGATTAATGGCGTCTCATTTTTATGTGAAAGACTAGTACAAATAAAAGAAGATAAATTAACAATTAACACTCTCCCCTCCCACCCCCCCCACCCCCAAAAAGTGTCTCTCTCTCTCTATCCAAAGTCAAATGCACAAAGTAAACAGAAGACAGAGAAACTGCTTGTTTTCCCCTCTGATAGTGATCTTGGAACCATGTTAGGTGGACACTTGGAATAAAGCAAGATTCTTAAGCTTTTGAAGATTGCCTCTCTGTTTCTAAAAGATATTTACTATGCACCTTTTGGTAATTATATGCACATTTTTTCTTTCTATAACTCTAGATAAAATGCTCTTGTGTTTTGAAGGGATTGCAATAATAACTTGGTTCTTTTTTTTTTAACCTACCAAGCAATGCTTTTGTCCTTTTTCTTGAATTTCTCTTCCGCAGACTATATTCTGATTTTGTCTGGAAAGTCTAATGCTCTAGCTAGTATATCTACTGTATGTAGTCTCTTACTGGGCAGAGTGGGGGAGTCTTTTGTGTTAAGGATAAATGTCAGATTCATTAATTATGTATCCATAATTGGGTACTGCTGAAAATCAGATGCACCGGTTCGGCATTCTCTTTGAAGAATGTATTTGTACATTGCTTGTCACGCTGCACATGGGCATTTCCAAAAACTGAACCAGCAGAATGGCCATTATGTACAGATGTCAATAAGGTATGGTGATGTAAACAGAAAAAAAGAAAAATGAAAAAAATAGCTGGAGAGCTGATCAACTCCAGTTTACAGAGGTCAAATACTGTATTAGACAGTTTCCTCTGAAAATCTAACATGACCTTCAAGAGCCAAAAGAAAACTTTGATCTGGGGTAGAATAGAAATGATGAAGAAAAATAAAGCTTTATTTTTGGTGACTGCAGAAAGTTCTCCTTTGAAAGGCAGGTTTGATTACACTTTACTCAGCTATGTTTCTTCCTAGTCATGTGGGGATAGATTGTACCTTGAAGCATAACCAGAAGGTTGGGGTGGTGGTTAAACTGCACAAACCCAGGCACAACCATGGGTGGCATTGTGCCTAAGAGGGAAAATATTATTCTCTTCTCCCACAGAGGCAGAGATGACAATCAATCCCACTGTTCACTGTGAAGTTAACTATGAAAAACATCAGTGCACAAAACATGTTGCAGGATGGAAGCAAATTCAGATATGTTTCAGAAATATTGTACAATCTAGGAATTTAAGAAGATTGCTATACATAAAAAAGCAATGCACAAGAGGTAGTGCTAACATCCTTATTTTTCTTTGAATGTCCCCACATTTGATAAAACAGCCTGTGAATTCAGTGATAATAATAGTAGGAGTATTTCTTGAAGACTCTCTGGGTACATCTACACTGGAGCCTTAGGTCAACTTGTGCTAAGGATATGCGTAAGTTGACTCATGCTAAATCAGGTAAGGTCTGGTTTATAGAGACCTTAGTGATGGGGTGTTTGTACTATTTTACCTCTAAAATCAAATACTCACTTATAAAAGTACTTATTTTAACCCCCTCTGTTCCATTCTGCCAGCTTGTTCAGAAAAAAATTGATTTTTTAATAAAAATATTGAAAAACATATCCCCATAGTTGTTAGTACCCTCTCTATCATATAATGTGTGTGTTTCACAATACATTATATAGACACACTGAAGGGTAATTGGGACTTACTCAAAATGCATGCAGAGTAAAACAACAACCTGTTAGAACCAAAGCTTAGCATATGCGTATGAACAAGAGGTAAATGCAAACAGATCAGTTTTAGCATCCATTGTTAGAATGCCTTCTTCAAAAGGGGGGGGGGGGGCGCCAAGGAACAGGAAAAATATATAAATAGTTCATCTATACAGTACAAGTCTTTTACAAGCCAGAGATAATGGTTTATACATTGAAATGTGTAAATAAAATACATTTTAAGTGACCTCAGTCATTTCCTATGTTCCAGTATCTGTGCTGTGATCCAGCAGTATTTCACCATCACCATCAGGGGTCAGCAACCCAAAAGATAAGAGCCATTTAAAAAAAAACTCTCTGACTAATCAAGTGTTTTAAGAGCCGCAATAGATGTTGCATGTTGGTGGGGGGGATCTGGGTCAGGGCGCCTGTCACAGGGTCCTCTGGTGGGGGTGAGGGGAGCCTGGAAAACAGGAGCAGACCACCCAGAAGGTCACTCAGTGGCAGGGGAAACCCGGAGCCTGAAGCCACAAGGGGGCAGCCAAAGAGCAGCATGCAGCTCTGGAACCACAGGTTGAAGACCCTTGTCCTAACTGCTTACAAGAGCCTAGTAATCAAAAAGGCAAGATTATTTTATGCCACGGAGTTCCTCAAAATGGCCAAAAAATTCCATAATCTGGACAAAAGACAGCAATACGGCAATGCTTAAATTCAAGATACCATGAAACTCAGCTGTGGACACAGCTCTATACCTGTGAGTCATGAGGAAGAAGATTCTCCCCTGGGAATCGGTCCATGAAAACCTTGGCTGTTTGGAAATACCAGATCATTTAGAAACTCCTAATGGGATATTCATAAATTGTCCTGTACAAAATCCCAGATCTCTTCCAAGCCAGCTCTGAGACAGACTAGGCTTTTAGTGAAGGTAAGAAAGTTAGAAATGGAACTGAGCCAACCTGTGAGTGTAAAAGCTCTAAATTCATTACTCTCAATTAAAATGAATGAGGATAAGGATTGCTTCCAAGTACATCAATCAAAGAAAGTACTTGCAGCAGAAAAACAGAAGACACTGGTGTATACACGGAGGAATTTATTTTCATACTAACAACATATGTGCAGTGTAAGGTACATAGAATTGGCAATTTATTACTCACCTCATATGTTGTGACTCAAGAAATTCTGAAGCAAGATTTTAAAAGGCAGACCCAGAGATCTCTGCTGACAAAAAATACATCTGCTTTTACATACACATCATAATTACATGCCTATGTTCTGTATAGTTGGCAGACGTACATAAAGAGATACACAGTGCTCTGCCTACATATATTAAAAATGTGGTTGTATAAGTCATTAGTGTTCTTTATTGTACTGTTCACTTACAGTGTTAGTCTTTAAAGTGCCACAAAACTCCTTGTTTGTTTTGCTGAACTAGACTAACATGGCAACCCCTTTGGAACTTGTCATCATGCAAGGAAGATGCAATATTAGTGGGTTGTGAGTTCAAATAGTTTGCGGTTAGTATCTATTGCAATCAAGATTGCAATTTTTTTTATATTACCCAACATCACGTTTTTAATTTGGCTTCACATTTTAGCCAATTCTACTGTGAAGAAAGGTATGTTCTCATTCAAGAGGGATGTATTTAAGTATTTGCATATACTAGATACTCTACATGGACTTCTTAAATTCACACATGTTCTCCATTTCTTCTAAAGCAGCTAGTGCTGCCTGAAAGACTTGCAAATGTAATTGTTTAATAGACACAGAAGCAGAACTTGAGGCCTTGCAAGATTTGGTAACTATGATAAACTTACAATGATGACTTGACTAGAAAGCTGAGTTCCAAGATTTTGTCGCATTCAATATATGTGTAGTTCAATATGTTGTCCACAAAAGATTTTTAGTGTTTAGGAATTCAGTTGCATAGCTTAGGACAGAGTAAGGATTGCTGTATGGTTAGGGATCTTGATGGGGAAGGTGACTTTGGGCAAATTATTTAAGCTCTACCTCAGTTTTGCTAACATTTCCTAGGTCACAATTGTGCTGTGAAACTAAGATCATTAATATCTGTGAGATGCTAAGATATTTCAGTTTATGAGAAAACCTACGGACTCAAGCCTTCTATTAATGTAAATTCATCAAACGCAGTACTCCAGTGCTTGTCATTAAAGACTAAAACATAATGTACCACTGTAAGAAGGCACACCTACATATTCCATTGACTATGGCAAAAGGGTAAATTGTAACACAATGTTCCATGACTAAGGATTCTAGGCTCTGTGATAACACAAACAACAAATGCACAATAATAAATAAATAAAATGGATTTGCCAAGTCTCTTCTTCAGCATCAGAGAGAAAACAAAAGTGACAGAGATGCGTGGAAAGGAGCTATAGTCCTCTCTCTGTTGTGCACAAAATGAACATAATCCCACGCAGATGGAAAATTCCTAGAGTCCTGAGCCAGAGGCTTATCTCCAGTTGGCTAGATTTGGCAGTAAGATTTAACGTGCAGCATGGCAAAAGGACAGACTTCATATTTTGTTAGTTCACTGTTGTTTTTAGGGTTGTACAACTTTCCATCTCTCTTCTAGAGGTTAATGAATATCAATCCTGCTGGAGACATCACTCCTGCATAGTTTACTTAGACTTCCACAGTCACGGAATAGCACTGGGAGGTAATTGCTGTAAGGTCCCCGTGAAGCAAGTAGTTGGAAAAAATGGAAGTTGGTCTGTAGTGGGAGCAGGGAAATAGTGAGGAGGAAAACAGGTCTTTTGATTAAGACACTGATCTGTGATTTGGAAGATCTGCAGCTACTCTACCACAAACCTCCTGTATGAGATCTTGGGAAAATCACCTGAACTTTTAATTAAAAAATATTACTTCACCCACCTTGTATCCCCAATATTCAGACAGACAGTTCCTAAGAGAGAATTGCAGTCATGGAAATGCCTATAGATAAGAAAACCTTTTGCCATAATTAAAGGAAGTGAGGGAAAGACTCTCCTTAGCATTATAATGTCATTATTACTAGAAATGGTGGCCTCTAATTACCAGCTGCTGGTATTATGCTCCAAGACTGTAGAACGCATGAGAATGAGTTCATGCAGAACAATGCCCCATTAGCTTGGATATAAGTCTGCCAGATCTCTGTTAAGACTCTGAAGGATAAAATGTGCTAAGCCTCAAAATTAGATATTAAAAATTTTAAGTGGGACTCTGAGCTTCACAGGGGTATTCATGTTGTGCCTTGAACAATCCTGATGTAGGTATTTCCTTTTGAGTGACAAACACATAATTACTTTTATCAGCTCCAGGCTGCCATAATTAATACCACTTCACATGACATATCACCTGGGAAATTTGAAAAACTAGTTTTCTTATCTCTGTAATGGCAGAAACCTCAGTTTTAAAGAGGAAAGACAGTAAGAATTATATTACATCCTACCACCTACAGTATACATGTACAAGATTCTGGCTGGATACTTCATATGGAAGGCTTCAACAGGTGAAATTCCAGATCACAGTCCTCCTAGTAACATAATAGTTTTCAGCCCCCTTCACTCTTCCCTACATTTTTGGAGGAGAACAGGGCATTGTTCAGGATTCCCATATCCCTCAATTTTATTTCCACCCTTTTAAAAGAAGTTTATGAAAAGTTCTCTCCTTCAGAGTCACAGTATGTTAATATTCCTTTAGGCAGTTTCAAAAATCCTACCCCTGGAGAATTAGAGAGTGTGATGGGGAAGGTAAGCCCCACACTGGCTACGAAATGGCCTGCAGCAGGTGTCAAGCATGGAGGGGGCAGTTAAAGGAAGAAAATAAGCCCCATTTATGGCCAGCCAAAGCGCTACTTCTTAAGTCGACTTAAGGATTTCTTTATTAGTACAAGCAAGGTTGTAAAATACAGTAACTTAACCTTCTACAAAATGTTCAGTTAAACTCAAACATTCTTTCTTCTAGAACACTATTGAAAGCTTAAATAAAAGCCATCATTATAGCAACAACAGAGCTTGTAGGTCAGTAAGCCTTTACTGTAGAGTGTTTTATGACATAAGGTTATAAGAACACTAGATGGCAATAACTACTGCATGTGTATTGTGCATCAAGGGCATTTTTTTCAGTTAGAATTTAGTTTTACTCCTGTTAAGATGCTATCATATAGTTTCTCCATTAATATTCCTTAGAAGGTACAGTACTCTGCTACTTCAGAACAAATGAGACCCACCAGGTGTGTGTTTACCCAAATCAGACCTCCTCAAAGGATTTATTTTCAGTTCTGATGCTTTTGCAGTTCTGCATAGTATACTCTGATTCAGTATGAATTAAGTCAGTAGCTTTGTCACAGTGGATGGAAGTTACTGTATTAGCAAAAAGCAGTCAAGATGAATTATTATTTTGCATTCCCAATAAGTCTTACTTCAGTATTGCTGCATAGAACACACAAATTAAGCCAAACAATAAAACATGTATCTTCTCTAATAGATTCCCTAACAGATGTAATAATAAATAACAATAGATCTTTACATTTCTATAGCAACTTCGATTCAGAAATCTCAAAATGCTTCATAAACATCAGGTGATAAAGTCCTACAGCATCACTGGATGGTAGATATCATAAGTATTAATTTCCTATTAGGAATCTGTGGGTGTTAAATGACTTGCCCAAGACCACATAGTGAGTTACCTTCAAAGTCAGTGTTAAAATAAAAGTCTCCTGAAAATTAGACTCTTCCCTAGCCATTAGATCATGCATCCCTTTAAAAACATAACTTTAAGAGGGGTAAGAGCCAAAAGCCCAATGTGGTGAACTACCTAGCAGAAACGGTAAGGAAAACTCTGCACCATGGCATATTAGTATTTATTACTTGTTTCACCATATTGCTTGAAAATTCTAGTTATGGACCTGACCCCCACTGTACTAGACTCTACAAATTCCAAACAAAAAGATAACTCCTGCCCCCAAGAGCATAAATATAGATAGCAAATTTGCTTGGAACCTCTTCAAGTGCTAGGTATGGCCATTTCTCTGAGGTAACCATTGAAGCTACTATGTGAGAGGGCTAACCCGCTACTATTTGTGAGAAGACGTGATAAACAGCCCTCTCTGTTCTCTGAGCACTACTACATTTCCTAAAACCACCCCTATTTAGAGTTTTCCAAAACAGTTGATGTGGGATGAATTCTGGGCCATAAAAGCTGTTCAAATTTTAGAAATGGGGGAAGAATTAACAATGAATAAGTCTGACAGAAATAAGAACAATATCTTCCAAGAGCAGTTCGCAAATGTAAGGTTCAAAAGAGTTCCAGCTGTGGGTTCTATTCCACTAACTTCTTCATTTCCCCAACTATAAAAATGAAATAATGATACTTACCTACCTCTGTAAAGCATTATGAAATTGAGGGATGATTCTATTTGTGTCTTTATACTATGCCATCTGAGCACCTTACAAGTCTGATTATTAATTATTATTATACCTGAATGGGCCATTCCAAAAATTATTGTAATTGAGTGGCAGGATTCAAAACAAGTTTTGGAGAACTATATAATGAATTTTATATATAATACTCTTCCAAGCCAGTTTGTGCATACTACACTAGTCTCTTAACCTCGTGTGTGTTCAGAAAAGATCAGTACTGTGTGAAAAAAATGCAAAGAGTAAAAGATTAAAGACTAAGCATATGAGATACATTATTTCTGATTTTGTTAAAGGACATCAAGTGACAATATTAAATTGTGTCATATTTTTCTAAGCCTAGTATTCTCATATTTTTAAGGTGTATAAGAAAGTAAAGCAAGCTATGTTTCACTTTCATGTTTTCAGAATCAGTTTCTTCTACTTGTATATTATTGCCTTATAGAGACATCTACTGGCAAAGAGAAGACTGGAACAAAGAAAATTTCCCCCTCCTCTCAGTGCATGCCAATTCAACTCTCTGAGTCAGCAGAGTATCTCTGCTTCATAGTACAGAGCTGCTAAAATTCTTCCATTTTTCTGTTTCAAGGGACATAGCCATCTCAGTTCCTCATAAAACTCATGAAAGCCTCATCATGTGCTTCCCTCCTCTACCGCAGTTGCTGTTGAGATCTGATTTTGTCTTATACACAGTTGATCATAAATCATTAGTCAAATATCAGATCTTGCTTAGGTGCTTTGCATATGAGTTTTCATGAAAGAATGAGCACTGTCAAAAAGTAAGCTTCAGAGTAAGCCAGCATCTGCTTAATTCCCTGTTATGGATTTCCATAGTAGTATACCAACCAACTTTGTAATTTATTTGAAATATTCTTCACCAGCTGAGAGTATTTTTTTTTGTCTTGGTTTTTATTATCCTGAAAGTCTAGTTAGCTTTATTTTTGTCAGACGTTTGTTCTCTCTGAGGTGCTTGTTTGCCAATGGAAATATTTTGAAGCCAATAGGCGTACACTAGATCTAATCAAAATTTTTCTGACAGAATGTTGTTTCATGAGAAAATGCTACTTTGTTTAAATAAAATAAAATAATTTTTTTAAATAAATCTTTTAATTAGAACATATGTCTTTTTAAAAAATAATTCAAAATAAAGCATTTCTATAAGGTTGAAATGTTAATTTTTTAGCTTATTGGAATGGAAAATTTCTTTTTTTGTTGTTTCAAATAGTTATTTTTAATTTCTTTTAATATTATAAATCATAAAATTGTTTTAGAAAGTCAAAATTGGAACAAATTATTTCAATTGTATTGAAATGGAATATTTTGATTAATTTATAATTTAAAGAAAATTTGGCATCAATCACAATAAAAACAAATTTCAACATCACTCATGGAATTTTACACCGAACAGAAATTCCAATTCCCACACAGCTCTACACTTTTCACATGCTTACATATTGTGCTAAATCAAAGCCACAGTCAGTTAGTCCGACCATTTCCCTACAAGTAAGAGCTTCAAGTGCAGCAACAAACAAGAGAAAAATATTTTTTATACAGGCAGGTATAATATATGAACTTGCTTTTAACTAGTTTTTAGATATTGACTAGATTTAAGTTCACTGTGCCTCTATAAGGATCCATTTATTCCCTATCACTGCAAAGGCATTACTGAAAACAACAAGAACTTTATTTGCTTTTGCTATTTTCTCCCATTGTTTATACAAAAATAATAAAAGCGTGTAACAAAGTGGGCTTTCTCCCACAAAAGCTCACGTGATAAATAAATTTGTTAGCCTTTAAAAGTGCCACAAGACTCCTTGTTCGTTTCGCTGATCTAGACTAACATGGCTACCCCTCTGGAACTTCTACAAGATTGTTTCTTTGACTTGAAAATATTCTTTCCTAGCCCCACAAAAAAGGCCACCATAATCATTCAGGTTTTGATTCAGGGAAGCACTCCTGTTATGGACAGCATTTAAATATGTGCTTAAATGTGGCTCTGAATAGGGAGTAATTTAAACGCATGCTAAGTGCTTTCCCAAAGCACTTTCCTCTTATAACTAATAGCTTTCACTAGTTCTAAATAACTTCTAAATTCTTCTAACATCTGAAAGCTTAGAAAAGCCCAGTAAACCTCATAGACACAAAAACTTCAAAGATGTATTTGTTCACCAATAAATTCCTTTCAGAGGAAACATGGTATCTCCCTGACACTGTATGCCAAATCCTCCCCCGATGTTTTACAGACACACAAACACATTCAGCACCTCACTTTCTAAGAAACATTTGATCTAGCTCTCTCCCTTCAGAAACTACCTAAACTGACCATTTAACTTTATGATTTTTCCAGTGATAATTTATGAGAGCCCACTGACAGTGACGTGTTTTAACATGCTGGACTCATCACTTTCAGTTCACTGTTTTTCTTCTCTTCCCAATGAGGCAGCAAGACAAACATAACAACTCTCAGATCTGTGGAAGGAAAGAGGGAAGAGAGGAATCTGTATGCCAGCTCAGTTAAGTTCCTCACTAACTTAAAGTTGTGTTTAATAAAAACTGAGCTGCACAGGCCATGCATGGAATTGGATGTCTCATCGCTTTTGTAATAGAATGTGTGTTTCATTTGGAAGCAAACATTCCTAGATGTGCTCCCCAAACACTACAGAACCAAAACCAAGCTGTGCTTGTACCAGAAAACAGAGCAGCAGTCCATGGGAGCATTTAACTCTGGCTGCCCCAATTCTGAGTTTCTCAAAAAAAAAAATATACCAAGAGCTTACTCTGCCGAGAGACTTTGTGACACGAGTCATGGAAGGATGTAAGGGTGTATGGGTCAGAGGGTAGAAGCCTAGTATTTATGCACATGTGGCTACACTATCAACGCTCTGTACACAATTTATTCCAAGTTGGAGAAGATACAGAATTCAGGAGAAGGACTCCCTTGAAAGTTGTTCGATCCAGAATGAAGAATATCATTGCTGCTTTCGCAGTGTGCATCTGTGACTATTTCAAGGTGCTCTGGGATGCTTGGAAAGAGGACATCTCTTTCAGTAGCCTATCAATATTTAGCTCAGAACTTCTTTATGAGCTTGCCCGAGACATGGTCTAGGACATGATGTACTAAGAAGTGTCTCCATGTAGAACTGTTTACTTGCTCTTTTTAATGTAATAAAATAAATTAGGTACATTCTGCTAACAGCGAAATATGCTTGTTTGTGAAAGAAGTATACTGAAAGGTGAGAGCTCAATATATACTACATATAAAGTGAAATTAGAAAACGGGAGGTAACTCTTAATGCCATGTTCACTATGCCCTCTTCCCTTCCTCCTTCTTTCCTCTTGGCTGCTGCCCCCTTTTCTGTCCCTCTCCTCCTAGAGACAGATGTCCTACTTCCCATTCTGCCCCATCCCATTCCCACTCACCCTACTGGTACTGCTGCTTCACTTTTCTTTGCCCCTTCCTTAGGAGCAGGTAGGCACAATGTGGCCACAGAGAATTGAGAGGATGATTTGTTTGGGGTTTTTTTAAATGGAATTGCATAGGTTTGTTATTTAAACTATAGTAAAATTTCAAAAATAGAGATTTATTTAGCCATGGCTAAATACCACTGGATGGTCCAATCCCACATGCTTGTGCAGCTTCATACAAAAGACCCCTCATATGGTTCAATGCATGTTTGCTACATTTTCACTATGCAGTTTAGTCACAACATGCAGCACAAATAACCTTGCTTAAAAACTCATACTGAATGTACATACCATGCATGTGAAAAGTACAATCATAAAAGGCTTGGTATTTGATCATATCCAAGCCTGTTTTTCAATAGAACATTCAAAGATCCATCTGCAAAGTGAGCTCTACTTCCATGCAAAATTTCAACTGTCTACCCTCAGCCACTTTAAAGCTTTAGCTGTGTAAAAATAGAAGTTTGCAACAACTTTTTGTCATAATGGGAAAAGTGTATTTTACCCACTGCCTTGATATTTTGAAACAAAACAAAAAAATTATATCACTGAAAGAAGACCAGACTTGATAAATCTCTGCTCAAGATGTGTACATTCCAAAACATTATCAATGACTCAAAACCAGGAAGTTAAAAAGGAAATGTTTGTACAACCTTTGCTATAGGTCTTGGTAATGTTGTTTCTATCATATATACCTTAAAAAAGAATGCAGGGTAAATAAAAAATTGAAGATATTCTACTTAGTGAAGTAGATAATAATGAAAAAAATATTACAAGGTGCTATGTTAATTTTGCTATTCAAATCAGATGGGCCTAATTTGAGATGTCTGCAGGCACAGGTAAGTATTTCTGTGTCTTTATAGTCTCTAGCAGATTGATCTTTCATAGTTGCAGTAAAACAAAAACAAACCAAAAAAAAACATTTATGTTCCTATTGCCCAGATATGTAGGATTTTAAATGTCAGCCATGACAACCATTGACCTTTCATGAAAAATGTACTGGGTCACAGTGTGGACAGAGCTAGAATTTGATAAGTGACTATAAAAAGGACATTGTGAGTTTTTTTCTTTATTTTGTCTCAATGACTCCAGATAAAATTTCCTCTTTTTACAAGTGAAACAATAGCCATCCCTCCAAACTCAACCAGGATTTGAAAGTCAAGCTTTTTCATCCTCATTACAATCAGAATTTAGTTATCAATTTTATTGATGAAATATAAACCAGAATGGAAACCAGCTCACCCTCTAGTAGTGCTGTTGGCTTCCAAGTCTATGAATTAAAACGTACTAAGTAAAGTAAGCCTATGTTTCTCAGATTACAACCATGGAGCACCCTTGAATACGAAATCACAAATCTTTTCTGACTAAAATCTCACTCTAAGGCTGTTTGGACAAATAATATGGAAACAGGATAGCTGATCTCTCACGTTTTAGTAATTTAGTAAATTAAGAAAGAGAAAAAAGAAAGTATATGCGAATTTAATCTCTAACTTGCTGGATGACTATTTGAAGTCCTCCCTGGCATACTGGCCTTTTAAAGAGATAAAAGCCGTTTCTAGGTTCAGCATTACCCCTTTCCAGAATTGTTCTCCAGGAACATGCTTATGGGACAGGTGACATGAGTGTTCAGGGAAAGAAAGTAGGCTATGGAGAGCATTGGATGATATGGGAAATAACTCCAGACTGCTGTTATTGTTTAGACCCAGGGATTTGAATTCTTAATTAAGGTGCATGAGCACTCCCTTCTCTTCTCAGCACTTGAAGCCCTGGAAATCCTCCCCAGGTCAGCTGAGACCTTAGACCCCCAGAAAGCATTGTGAGAATATATAATACCTGAAGGAAAACAGAAATCTTTTTCTAGAGACAGGATAGTATACTCTTTTACTTTCTTTTGCATTGGGTCTTATGTTTTGCTTAGAGACAAGCTTGGGAAAAAGAACCCCTGAATGGAAAAATTTATCTTCAAACATTGCTGCTTGACTCTCTAGAGGAGTGCCTGCATGCCCAAGAGAAAGAATGAGGAAAGACATTTCCTGGAAAAGGGAAGTTTGATAGGTCACAGCCAAAATTCCATTTATTTTATTTTATTTTATTCTTTTGTGTGCAACAGAGTTATATTTATAACATTAACTCTGACCTAAAGCATTTGGTCTGGGAATTCCCTAGTGGAGAACATAGTTGTAAGAATTAGTTGATTAATATTTGAGATCCACATATACAAGCACTACCTATATGTGTCACTATGAAATAATTAATGCCTCTCTGCAGCGATGACCTCTTGATTGCTGCATCCCAGTGAACTATGAAACCACTGACCAGCGGAAAAAACTGGCAAGCACAGTAGGATGTGACACAGGAGATGGGCCCAGTCTATGAAACTCACTACCAGAACAGATAAGATTGTCAATTAACCTCCCCAGTTTGATAGGGCTTGATCCAAAGCCCATTGTGATCTATAGAAAAACTACCATTGATTTCAATGGGATTTGGATCAGGCTCTGAACCCACAGTTCATTTTTTGACTTAGCATTCACGCACACCCTCTTTCTTTAATGATTATTATGCTACTTAAAAACCTGATGATCTAATGAAGCAATTTACTTCTACTTGCTGGGGGGAGAGAGGAAGAGAGTGTGTGTGTTTTTGGTATTTTTCTTTAAATACTCGTGAGGCACTCAAGACATGATGGGGATGTATGCCATATGAAAACTTAGTTTGAAAAGCACGCTACATATAAAAGTTCCCATATAACTCAATCCAAAAACTAATTACATGTCCTCTGAAGTAAGACTTATTTAAAAAATAAGTCAAGATGATTTAAGTACTGTGGTCACCATTTGGTTACTACCCAGAATGGGAACACGCGTGTTGATAGCTAGCACCCATCCTATGAAGACATGTGGTATTAAGCACATGAATCTAAGCATTCTATAAATAAGACTTTTTATTGAAAAGGAAAAGAAAAAGAAAATTACCTCCTCCCTACTCATGTATAGCTGTTATTAAAAAAAGAAGTTTCTCAAGCAGATCTCTTTAGAATTTATTTTGTTGCTTTTTACTTTTTAAAGTCCCAGTTGTCAGATTACATGTAAGTGTCCAGAAGCATAGAAATTGATAACCTTGGGAGAAGCTATGAAGAAATCCTAGGGCTACAGTATTTTACATAAATAAAATATGGGAGATAGGGGATGATATTAGTATTGTAAAGTACAGAATAAACTACAAAAATATTTTAAATTATTTACCTTTCTAGTTCAGCACAAATGTCCTATAGCCAATTATCATGAGATATTGCCTGGAAATTAACTAGTCATGTTGTGTTTCTGTCTCTAGATTTACAATTAGTAATGCTATTAATGTGGTTCCTGTACTTAGCGTTACTAATTATATTGCTATGAACTAATGGTAGTAAAAATAGCAATAGCCATCAACTACCAATTAATGCTTAATGAGAGCATATAAACCCTGGCATTATAATGAATTTCCACATTATTGTTTCTTATGTTACTCTTGAAATTATGCAAAAATGGGTACAACCACTGAAGTAGGGCAGTGATTGAAAGTATATTTATCACATCACGTTAGACACACACAGGAAAGTGGAACAAGAATAGAGAAGAGATTTTTTGGAGAGACTACACCTTTTACCCTGCAAGCAATTCTGAGAAATATGAGCAGGGGGTGCCATTAAATTATTTAAGAGCTTGATCATCTCAGGAACAAGCTGTCAGGAACGACTGCTCATAGATCTATTGATTATCAACTCAGAATAGGCCATTGTGATCATCTTGTCTGACTTCCTGAATAATACAGGTCATAAGACTTTTCTGAATTAATTCCTGTTTGAACTGAGTATACCTTTTAGATACATGCAGTAAAGAAGTCCAGGAAAATTGTCTTTGTGCTGAGTAATTAAAATGTACTCTATTCCACTTCCTTTTATGTATTTTAACTGTCAAAATGGATGTTGTTCATGTATCACACACATGCACAAGTGATAGAGTCCATCACCTACACATTAGCAATAGTGTACTCACTACTGTGTGTGCGTACAAAGTGTCATGTGCATGAATAGAGGCTAAAATAAGGCTTGAATGACAAAAATCAGATCTAGCAAAGCACAGAAAAGACAAGGTAGCATTGGTTTGTTAAACTAAGGCCTTTTTTAAAATTGCACTTAGCATTTTTAGTCTTTGTCTCCACTTTCAGGTTGAAGTCATTAGCTGGGTCAATGACGCTGATAATGTGTTGGAAAGATAAGAGTAACATTCCCCATTCCCTTGCCTCTTCCCCTAAGGATCTGGCTGGGGAATTCAGAGGGACCCAGCCCCTGACCACTGCTCTGCTGCTGGCAATAAATGAGTATGAATATTTGGGGGTGTTACAGGGGAAGAAATAGAAGGCAGAGCAGAAGAGTGGAGACAAGTGGGAGAAGAAAGAGACTCTGACGGGTGACTGGACAACCATTTCCCTAGTCACACTGGAAATAGACAAAGGGGAATTGGAAATGACTTTTGAATTGCTCCAGGGTTAGAACCAGTGAAAAAAGACTTCTTCCTCTGGTCAACCATCTCTTCACTTATCTTTAGTGTAGAACTATCAATTTTGATTAGAGGCAGGGCTTTAAAAAGAAAAAGAAGTCATGACTTCTAGATAAAATAGGTTTTGTCAGTTTTAAGTGACATATAGTCAGAGTTATTTTATTAACATATTCATGGTTTGATTCAAAGACCTATAATATTTGCATTTCTTTTATAAGCTTTATAGTACAATATACACAAGGTAATTAACCTTTCATACTGGATACTAGCTCAGAGAAAAGATGTAAAAGTTCTATATGTTATCTTGTTAGAAAAGCAAGCTAATCAGTACCCCTTCACCTGGCCCAAGTTCTATTAATAATGTAAGTAGTTGCTGGCTGTTCCTTGAGCTGAGGATGATCTCTACCATGGATTTACATTGGAGAATGTTATTTCCTGGGTAGAAGGCTGCATGTGATTTCTTTTAACATGAAGGCTATGTCTACACTTACTAAAATTAATTCGAACTAACTAATTCGAACTAATTTTAGTTAGTTCGAATTAACTTAATTTGAACTAGAAAAAATTCGTTCGAACTAAGCAAGTGCCATTCATGATTTCAAGTGCCATTGATTTCAATGGGCCGGTTAGTTCGAACTAAGCAATTTGTTCGAACTAACATGGTCACATTGGTTAATTCGAACTAACTAGTTCGAATTAACCCTGAGTTCGAATAGGCTATTCGAACTTATTAGTTCGAATTAAGGAAGCCCTTAATTCGAACTAAGTAAAGCCCAGTGTAGACATGGCTTTAGTTAGTTCAAATTAAGCTTCATTAATTTGAACTAACTTGCCAGTGTAGACATAGCCAAAGTGGCTGCTGCACCTACAATGAGAAGCTGGAGGTCTGAAACCTAGTGCAGGTCCAAGATGACTGGAAATCTTCAGCTTCCATCAGCCTTCACCTGCTTTCAGGCCATTGAGATCCAGAAGGCACCTTTTGCACCTGAGCCACCGGTGAGGCGTTGGGGGTAGGGGTTGGCCCATGCTTTGTCTGGAACTTCCCTGCAGATCTGTTCATCTTGGATGATCCACTAGGAGAACAAAGCTCCAAATAACACAGCTCTGAGGTCATTGGAACATGCAAGGCCCTTCACCACAGCAAGGTGATGGTCCTGAAGAGGTAGTAATGTAAGTATGCCTGTATGTATATATGGTTATCAGCTGCCTTTAAATATTCCTAAACATATAAAAGTTAAGTCTTTTGACAGACTACCTTGTTAATTGAATTTTTCAATCTACTTAAAGTGTTGTAATTCAAGATATACTACAGGCTTGGGACTGTATTCATTTCTAAGATTCAGATGAGAGCATTGCTTGGTACGGCATCCTAAAAACAGAGTGGAATTGAACTATTTCCCCCTGCCATTCAACATGGGAAATAAGACCCTCAGACTTGTAGATTTATTCCCTTTTCTGTGATAGATATGCTCATTGTTTTGAACCTAAATGTGCTAACCACTGTTACAATGAAGCATGAAAGCCATGTGCAAAGGAGAGAGATGAAAAACATGAGCTCCCAAACCAGTAGGAAAGTTTACATTTTCAGTAAGCATTAAAATCCAATGGAGCTCTTGAAATGAAAAATGACATTCAGGAGTGAACCCCTGCTGCATGATCTCATTCTGAATGTGACTTCTGAGGGATGGCTGAGGTGAGATCAGTGCCAGAGTGGCGACTGTTTCGAGACAAAGAGATGGGGAACAAGTACATCAATTGCCACTGGTTTTCTTTGTTTTCTCCTTCCAAAGTCTAAAAGAGCAAGTAAGGAAATGGGGAGCACAAAGCTGCAAAGCTGTTTTTTGTTTTTTCATTGATTTCATTAGTAAAATCTCTACAAGATAGAATCATAGAATATTAGGGCTGGAAGGGATCTCATGAGGTCATCTAGTCCAACTCCCTGCTAAAACCAGTAACGCCACCACGATGACATACACTAATCCCAAGATGAAATATAAAAAGACTGAAAATTAAACCTCAGGGCAGCATTTATATTATCTGCTTTTGTTCACAAATATTGGGTTGATTAAAGGCAAAATATTCTTCTGTCTCCACTATTATTATCATCATCCCTGACTATTTGTACAGAGGCAGCACCCAGAAGCCCCCATTAGTGACCCCAGCCTCACTGTTCTGATACTGTACACATGTACAACAGTTACAGTCCCTGCCCCAAAGAGCTTCCAGTCTGCACTTGTTCCATGGGCAGAACTGTCATGGGTGTCAGCTGGAGGTCTGCAAAGACGAAACATTGAGGCAGATTCTCTAATGAAATCTGACTTATTTGCACTGCTCAGGAGCCACAATCTGACTGCACGTTTCCAACAGAGAATTTCCCTGGTGCAAGGAAACTCTCCTAGAAGTAATTGCGATTATGGACCTTCCATCACAGACTGTGAGCATGTTGGGGGTGGGGGTGGGGGGACAGAGAGGATCTGGTGGAGCTCCCCTCTGCTACACCAATCTTCTACTAGCATTGAGTTCATGAGGACCCAATAGCAGTTTAGGGATGTTTTGAACTGTTCCCAGCTCTCTCAATCCACTGCTAGAGCAGTATAAAGGGACTTTAATGAACAGTGAGTCAGCCCAGCATCTCCAAATACTGTGTACCCAGCTTGGTAAGCAATGTGCATGGTGTGCCACATCAATGCCTTTCTCTACAGAATGTTCTCCCAAGTGTGCAATTGCTTGCAGAATAATGTAGTGTTGCCTGTCTTTGTTCTCTGACCCCGCTCACTGCTTTGATCAGAAAGAAATCCCACATATCTAGCTGTGCTATACAGTACCAGGAATACATGCTGGGGCAATTGCAGAAAGGCAACAGTTACCACTGTGAATATATTCCATGTTTCCTATGCCATTTTGTCTATCTCTGCAAAAAAAAATAAAAATTGGGAGACTGTATTGTTACGAAGGCACTGAACCCAGGTGAGATTTTTGATTTACCTATGATGCAATGTCATGTGATGTAAGATACCCTAAGTGCTTGCTACCCTCAAATGCTATGCATATTTCTGTTGGCGTGAACTGCATCTGAGAAACTGCAAGTCCTACAACATCAATGTTTCAGGCCTGATCTCCAAAGTTCATGCTGTCATGTCCCAGACAACATCCAACCCAGTTACTCACTTTGTCCCGATAGATGGCACAAAGATAAGGTATCAAAGTAAACACGAAACTTCTTTCTAGTATTTGAACTACTGTAGTACCATGCATTCACCCATGGAGTTTATTTTGGAACATTAGAGCAATTCTCTTGATTACCAGGGCCATTTTGGTGCCATCTCATGCTTCCTCATCTGTTACAGTGATTTGGCCATCACCAACAATTATGTCTCAAGGAAACTAATGATTGTCATCCTGACATCAGGAAGGTATACACTCACACATCAAAGTTCTCATTGTACAATGCTGCATTTTGGTCTGAAATCATTCTTGTTCCTCGTCTGCAAAGGAATGGTAAGTTTTTCTTTTGTACTGGGTTAGTAGTTTCTGGATCCTACTTAAGTTTATGAAAAATCTTGTGATTTTTACCCACCTTAAAAAATTTCTGAACATATTCACCCATGATATCTTTGGTGTTCAAAGCAAGTCTAAAAATGCACCAATCCCTGAACCTTTTTTTGCACAAGGTAACTGAATTCTTTGCGCTTTTTCTACGGTGAAGTAGATTTCCCTTGATAAATGAGCAACTCCTGAAACAATTAAACTATTTTTGATATTTCACACACTGCGACCACCTAACACATAAGGATTCTCAATCAGACTCACATCATCACCCTCTCGTTTAAACAAAGTAAATCAACTTACTGTGCCCGATCCAAATCCATGGTGGGAAAAACAGGCTTTATCTTATGTACTACAACAGATCCAAAGTAGGACTGACTGTATACATCTGGGAAATTCTGGGAACACATGCCGGGATTCTGGGAACAGCAAGGAAAACACATTGCAGATGTGCACTGAAAATCACTGGGGAATAGTTTACATGGTTCAGGTCAAATACCCAAACCACGATTCCATAACTATATACAGGCTCATACTCCATAAGCATGTGGTATTCACTGCTGGGCACCATGTTAAGTCATGTCTCATGTTTTGATACTTAATGACTCTGTTGTGAAGGGTTACAGTCCCTTCTTAAGTAACTGAACAGCATGGAAGGATCTTAGGCTGAGGAGTTTAGACTTACTTTTTAGAAATGTATGGCTGGTGTATTTTTTAATGGCGCATGGAGTACATGCTGTATGCACCATACTCACAGATAAACATTTTTAAACCAAATGTATTAAATTACTAAGTATTGGCATTATTTTCTTACATTTTATTTTTTTATTAAATGATCTCTGCAAATTTATAAATTCTTCATCTTCTCTTTCCTTTCAGACCTACCTTTCTCTTGCTGTTTATTTTTGTTTTTATTGTCCAATGTTGATGTTGACTAATGTTTGTATGAATGTTCTTGGACTCCACTGGCTCTTCTCATGTAGTAGGCTCTCTCAATGCACATAAAGATCCAATTCTTATCCTCAAACAGCCCATAATTTAAGAACATAAGCACTATATGGAGGTTTGGAAAAGAGGATCCATTTGTGTTCATATCTCAGAAAAAAACAAAAAGTGTTTATACAAAAACAAGTTAAGGTTAAAAAGAGAGAGAGAGAGAGAGAGAGAGAGAGAGAGAGACTTGTAGCATGTTAAAAAATCATCAGAACTTTCATTAGTCTAATGTCCTATGGCAGTCATTCCACAAACTCTTAGACCCAGAATCTCCTGCTCATGTGCTTTATACTGGAATGTATTTATTTGTTTTATTTATTTTGGTCCAGTACTGTCTCAGACAAGTGGATCTGCCTTGATGAGTCATGGAGATATGATTGAGGATGTAATTATGTCATAATGAGTATTTGCTCATCATTGGGAATAATTAATTCACAGTTTGGCCATAACTAAATACATTTCCACAAAAACAGAAGTATTTTGCAATATGGCCTTGATTATTTTTCGAAACATAAAGAGTAAGGTCCTAACTCCTATCCTGTCCTCTTTATGCCATATAAAAGAGTCAGAGAAGCATAAAGGGCCTTTAAAAGTCCTGATTCCAACCAGAGGACTTCCTCTACCTCCAGTGCAACCCCAAGGCTGCCACCCAAGGTCCCCTTTACGAGGCCTGACAGAGAGGATGTGCCAGAGTCCAGCCTGGGTCAGGAAGGGCATGACAGTGCTGGGGGCAGCAGGAAGCACTGCTGGAAGTATTTTAGGCATTGCTGTGCTCTGTAAGTCAGCCCAGAAAGGTTGCTGTTACCTACACATGCCTACAAGGTTCTCTGGGAAATTATGCCAAGACCCCTCTAACCCTGGGAACAACTCAGGATTAGGGTGGGGGATCAAAAGGTGGGCTAAAGTTATTTTAGGCCCCATTCCTGCTGCACTGCAAGTTTTATGATGTGCCTCTTAGAGCACAGAATCACATACAAAATCTATTCGAGCATGTGTAACCCATACCATCTAGTGGCTGGTTTTCATAGGAGGATAAGCTGCCTATTACTTCTGTTACAATTTAAGGACATTACTCTTTTACCTCAAGTGGTAATAGCCCATGCCCTTAAAGACCAGGATTTAAACCTTGCTAACACCCTATGGCAGTGGCAGTTTGTCATTGTTCATCACCTATTATGATCTGTCAATAGAAAAATATGAAGAGATGAATTTTTCTTGGGAGATGGGCATGGATAACCAATCACTTCTCAAGAAAAGGCAAGAATGAGGACAATTTGTTGGTCACTGCACGGTAAATGTTAGTCACGTTCACCATTTCTTTCTTTCATTGCACTTCGTGAGAGCTCCAAACCCTGCACTGAGTCAGGCAAGATATACGGAACATGTGGAATTCCTATATATGTTTGAATTTTTTTTTTTAAATGAGCCATTAATAAGCTTGAAAAGCTACAGAAAACTGAGTTGGGGCCAAACTGTAAATAGTATTCTTTTCTGAGCAGATCACGTATCATCCAGAGACCTCATGGGAAGCCATATGGTGAGCCATAAAAAGGCTCATCTGGGTGAAATCCTCTTGAATTTGCCTTTTCCAATTGAAAAATAAATGTGATTCATGCAATAAGAACATAAGAATTGCTATACACATCAGACAAATGGTCCTTCTAACCCAATACCCTGTCTCTGCCAGTACCAGAGCATCAGGGGAAATGTACAGAACAGTGAGGTTGGAGTGATCCACCCTGTCTTCCCCTCCCCACATGTCTGCCCCTTTCTGGCAGTTAGAAGCTTAAAATTGCCCCGAGTGTGTGGTTACATCCCTGGCCATCTTGGCTAATAGCCATTGATGGACCCATCCTCCATGAACTGATCTAGTTCTTTTTTAACCTGTGTATACTCTTGATTTTCACAACATCCTTTGGCAATGAGTTCCACAGGTTTTCTGTGTCATATGAAAAAGTACTTCCTTTTGTTTGTATTAAACCTGCTAGCTCTTAATTTCACTGCTTGACTCCTGTTTTTCGTATTGTGTTACAGGGGTAAATAACATTTCTTTTAGCAGTATCCACTCACTCCTGTGTCTGCTCAAGTCCACAAACTGCTCAAAGACCTTTATGCTGGTAAAACACCCAGTACAGTTTGTATATAATGCTGGTTCCCGTCTCCCTTGTACATTATGTATGATCCTACTGTCTTATGGAGGCGGCAAGCAGGGAAAATTAATCTCTCACTCCTTTTCTTTGTCTGCTTCCCCCTCCTACTTCCTTCCTGTGCCTTTTTTGTATTCTCTGTCTAATGGCTTACTTAGCCTTCCAGCTCTCCTACACCCACCAGTTAGGCACAGTTCTTCTTAACAAAGTCTGTTCTGCAGCGTTTAATGGTGTTGAAGTGATCAGAGTATTGGCTCAGCTTTGTTTCCCAGCACTCACTCTCATGTTTCTATTTACTTTTTTCACACTAAACATGATTTTCTAGACCTCTATCATATCTCCTTAGTCATCTCTTTTCTAAGACAAACAGCCCTAGCATTTTTAGCCTCTCCTCACACGGAAACTATTCCATACCCTTGATCTTCTTTGTTGCCCTTCACTGACTCCTTCCCAGTTCCACTATACTCTTTTTGAGATGAGGCAACCAGAGGCAATCAGAACTAGACCTGGAATTCAAGGTGCAGGAACACCATAGATTTATATAGCACTATGATATTTTCTATCCGTTTTCAATAGTTCCTAAATCCTTAACATTCTGTTAATTTATTTGACCACAGCTGCACATTGGACCATAGTTTGTAGAAAACTATCCATGATGATTCCATGATATCTTTCTTGGGTGCTAATGGCTAATTTAGAACGTATCATTTCACATTTGTAGTTGGGATTAATTTGCACTTATCAACATTGAATTTAATCTGCCATTTTGTTGCCCAGTCACCCAGTTTAGTGAGATCTCTTTGCAATCTGTTTTGGATTTAACTGTCTTAATGATTTTGTAACTTCTGCAAATTTTTGCTACTTCATTGTTCACTCCCTTTTCCAGAATATAGAACATTAATGAATATGTTGAACAGCACAAATCCCACTACTGACCCTTGGGGGACTCCATTGCTTACCTCTCTCTATCGAAAAACCAGTAATTTATTCCTACCCTTTGTTTCCTATATTTCAACCAGTTACCTTTCTTCTTATTCCATGACTACTTCATTTCCTTAAAAGGCTTTTAATGATGGACTTTGGTAAAGGCTTTCTGAAAATCCATGTACCCTATAATCAACTGGTTCACCCTTATCCACATGCTTGATGACTGCCTCAAAGAAGTCTAGTAGATCAGTAAGGCAGGACTTCCCTTTCCAAAAACCATGGTGACTCTTTCCCAAGAAATTATACTGATGTACATCTTTGATAAACCTCTTCTTTACTATAGTTTCTGCCAATATGCCCAGTACTGAAGTTAGGCTCACTGACCTATAATTACGAGGTTCACCTCTGCAGCCCTTTTTAAAAATTGGTGCTACCATAGCTACCTTCCAATCATCTGGTACAGATATTTTGAAGAGGGATATGCTGCAGTGGTGCATTCATTGATGGTCAGCATGTTGGTGGCTGAAAGACAAGCACACAATGTGCATTTAAGGATAAGAGGAATAAATTCTACATTTTTAAAACCTTGATTCAAAAGGTTCATAATAAATGCAGGTATAATAAACCTCCCACCCGGTTATCAGGGGAATGTGGAATTTGAAATTAGAACAGATCAAAATTGCTACAAGTGAACCGATGAAATATATACAGTGAGATCTACCCCTTTGGAACAATGAGATCTGTGTATCAGATACATTAACTCATCTACCCAATATTTTGGCAACTACATTTTAATTTTTTCTATAGGCATACTATGGCACAAGCATGGGCATACCCCACTATACAAGCAGAATGTCAGAGCAGTATTTGCAGAACAAGTGCATGTCTCAGGTTTTATATTCAAGTTCAAACACTGTACGGAGAGATGTGCATGTAAGGTGTTACAAGGTGTAATAACTTACCAACACAAGGTGGTGCTCTATTCTTATGAAAGAGCTTTAAATCTGGCTTGCACATTGAAAGCAAGGGTCAAACGTTTCTAGAACTTTGACCAGTTTTTCAGTTTGTTTGTTTAAGGGATTTTTTTAATGGAACTAAAACTTCAGATAATCATTTAAACAATTTTTTTCAGACCACATTTTCAAAAACAGTTCTGCTAAATGAGCTGAATTCTCTCACTTAGTTTGTCCATTCTTGCTTTAATGGCCACAGACTCTTACCAAAGACTTCTGCCCACAGTTTCACTCTCTTAAGTTGCCTTTTGATAGCAGCTGGATGTCATCAAGATCCTTTGCTTTCAGCTGGAAGGAAACAGCACAAACAGCTTTGTAGGAGGCTGCTGAAAAATTCATTTTGTAAACTGGTATCAAGGAATAAGTGGAAAACACAGTCCACATTATCCTCTTCCCAGAAACCAGATGAATGAGATCTTCACAGTTCACCTGTTTTCCACCAGTAAATGTCTAAAACTTAATTTAATCCCAAACCCTGAGTGTCATTACAGAAGAATGGTCTTCTGATTTGATACAGGACCAGCAAATAACAATGGAAAATATTAAATTCAGGGTGTGATTATGATTTCTCTCTGAAAAAAAGTAGTGATAGCAATTTTCTAAAGCAATCCCATGAACTGCAGACATAAAATTCCGCAGCTGGATTTTTCCATGTACAAATCTCCAGAGTGGGAACACAAACTCATATTTGCATGTCCAGATGCAGATATGGTTACAGAGTAATAATGAAAATGAATCGCATTAGTCAACATATATTTTGAAGCAGTCTAAGAGCACAGCTTTTTCTGAACAGTGGTTTAGATGCATAGATCCCAACACTACTGTTCATTAGAACTGCACAGATAAGATAAAAATCAGGATTGACAAAGAAAAAATAGTAATCTGTCATGCACAGTACTAAAAGTTTGGGGGTTTTTTTTGTTCCAGGTCTTGTAAAAGGCTTCATCCAAGCCTCAAAAACTGTGGGCGAACTGACCAATTTTTGACCATCCGTGATTCAGAAATACAAATACAAAGTGTTGACTTATTTTTTAGACAAGCATTCACAACTCCAACTGCAGTTATTAGGAGCTGCAGGTACTTAACACATCTAAAAAAGAAAAAAAAATCAAGCCTTGCATTTTTATGTCTAGTAGCTAGAAAGAATTGCATAGAAACATAGCCTGTGTTTATAACTCTTGAATTTTGCATATGCAAAACTTCATTAAAGAATTGCACCACAATTTTAGTGACCAGGTTAACTTCCTTTTGAAATTTGACCCCTGCACTAAAATCTTCAGCAACATGTATGGTAGATTGTATATACAAATCTTATCTATAATTCTTATTAACTATAAAAGGATCTGCATAGCTAATCCAGCATGCAGGCATAAATGCAGGAAATTTCCTCCTGAAAAATGTATTCTTATCCTGCCCCTAAATGTCTAATTACTACTGCCACTGGCTTGATTTATTTCTCTACACATTCACTGCAATTTCCACAAGAAACTGGACATTTGAAATTCCAAACAACATATAACCAAGATGAACATTTCTAAAATATATTTTAAAAGTGTCCCATGGGAGAAAAGAATGTATGAAAAATTAGTTAACTTTTTAAGATGTGTATTATATAACCAGCTCTTTAATGAGATTTCTCTGATGCCATGAGGTTGCCACATGCTTTATTCTTCAAGTAACATGCTGTCTGGTTACTATAGCATTTCTATATCTGGATTAATTAGAAACGGAAATGTGGATACAATTAAATTTGAAATTAAATGAACTTTGTAGTAGAGAAGCTAATCACTTCAATAGATGCTCTAACTTGTAAAAAATTAAGCTATACTCGCAATTAGATGGAATAATACTGTGTGTTCTTAGGGCTGAGGAAACATGGAGTGCTGTACAGTATGGTATTTCCGTGGCTTTTCTGCAGTCCAGCTTATTAGTGTCTTACAATTTGCTAATAATAATAATTGCCATCATTACACAATTGCTGATGTCAAATGCAATACTTAGTTTTAAAAATGACCCTGGTCTATTTTACCTATACTTCTAACTGTCATCAGTTCACGTTTCCCACTGTGTTCAGTCAGCACATCCTGAAGGAGTGATCTAAAGTGCTGCTGAGTTACGTAAAGCCCTCCTATGTGATCCATGGCAGAAAAAATGACTAATTTTGGTTCCCATATGGAAACAGGCCTCTGTAGTCTTCCATTCTCCAATCTGAAAAAATACAGAAAATTTCCATAACAGGGACATGGTTAATTTACCACATTCCTAATCCAAATCTTTCAAATGTCAATTCTACGTGGAATGGATATCATGAAGAAGAATATTCAGTATATGAAAGTTAGCAAAGGCATTAGGATTAATCCTATCAGCTACTAAGGTTTAGATGAATGTACTTGCATTTTTATAGATTGCTATTTATCTGTTAATAGAATGACCATAAAGCAAATGTTATAATGAAAAGATGAGGCAGATATTCCCTTGGTTTTGTCAAAGAGGAAGTCTAGGAGAATTCTCTTCAGAGCAACATTTTTAATAGATGTGAGGGGGGGGGGAAGAATGCATTTGTCAAGGCCACAGAAAAGGATGCTGCAGTAACTGAGAGGCAAGATGATGAGAGCCTTTGTGGATGGATAGGAAAGGTCATATCTGAGAGATCGTATGCAGAAACAATCTGCAGGACTTGGACATAGCTTGACAAGAGAATTTAGAAGGAAAGGTCAATTTTCTCTTGAAAGGAGTTGGTCAGATCCTGTGCAGAGGAAGAAGTGTAACATACTACGTTTATCTGAATTGGACAATATAGTGGCTGGAAGCGATATGAATGTTCTTCATCATATTATTTATCTATGGAAAAGAGCAAACAGAATACAGCTGCTAGAAGAAAATCCCCAGTTCATAACTACAGAGTTAATAAAGAGCTTTAAAATAAGATATGAAAGGGTATATTCTGGCTCTCCTTACACAGATATAATCTTCATGACATCAGTAGGAATTATATAGTTGTAACTGAGGGGAAGAATTTTACCCTAAGCTATTTAATATATTGTGGGTGGGATTTTCAAAAGCAATTGGTATTGATCCAATAGTTTCCAATGAAGCCAAAGAGTTTTACCAGTGACTCAGTGAGAGCAAAGCTGGGCTAATACTGAGTACTTTGTAAAACCCACTCTATGTATATTCAGAGGAAAAAGGTATTAAATGTTGATTTAAAGTAGCATCTGCAAGACAAATTTCTTTGAGGAGGCATTTCCAATCAATCATCAATCAACATAAAAAGAGGTAAGTGAGAAGAAGCCTGATACTTTAAGTGAATGAATAACCAACAGAGACAAAACAGCAGTTCGGGAGTCAATTGTAAAGACTAAACCGGACAATATAAATCAGCCTGCAAAGATTTTAAGCCCCATTCCTTTCTTATAATAGATACCTTGAAAAGCAACTGGAGAATATTGAGGATGATGGAAAATAAACCAAGCAACATAATTAGAATGCCTAGGATCATCTTATCATCAAGTCCTTGGCTTTAACAACTTCACCACGTGGTGCATATACTTAATTAATATTAATGGAGAAATTCAATGTGATTAGAAAATTCCAAACCTCTTCTTTAAACCCACGATGGAGATTTTCAGTGTACAGCAATCAAAAACATCTTAATTGACTTACATGCCTCCTAGAAGGTTTAGCATGTGGCAAGTACATATTGCCACCCTTGCTGTTCCTCATTGCTTTGATTTTTCTGTTGTATAGTGTTTGGGGCCTAAATATTAATTTGTTTTACTCAATGGACAGCAGGGCAAGAAGGCAAGAGCTAATAGTTTCCTACAGTACAAGTCAGATTGCGATGCTGTTTCAAGTTTAGAGGTAACTGCATTTCAGTGTTCCTGTACATATTTATTTTAAAATGTTTGGGAGCCTACAGAATGACAAATGTTACAAAAAGAGCCTTTAGAATACTTCCTGCAAGCTGGTTTTGGGTTGGTTTTTTTTTTTTTTTTTAAACTTACAGAATCTAGGAAAATTATTTCATACTTCCTGAACTGTTCAGAAACACTATGTCCAACATCCCTCATTTATTTTTGTTAAATAATACCAGGCATACAAATGCCATGCAGCGGCTGGAGAATAGATACTGTATTACATTAAGTTCTAATCTGATACTCTTCAAACAAATGTCTTATGCAAAAGGAACAAATACAACCTCCAGAAAACATAATTAAATGGGTGTGGAAACACTGTGCAGCCATTTTGGAGGTATGACTCTGTGGTCAAGTTCATAGAACAGTTTCCATTATAATTTGGACATCCTCTAGCATGCCCCTTAGCTTACTGCATAAAGCTCCCTGATGTCTGACATTCCCCATCTACGGCCTTTGCTCAGTAGGAAGCTATTTTTCTCTCCAGTTTGAGGTTAGCCAAGCAAGTAGTTTTTAAAATATGAAAATTTTAAAAACCAAATCTGTTTTCTAAATTGCTTTGTATTTGTCAATTCAACACAAACCAGCTTATTATAAATCAGTGATCTTCAACCTTTTTTGGATCAGCACCCAGTTTTTCAATATTTTCACATTTGCAGTATGTTTACCGCCCACCTACATAAATTACATTTTATATATTGCCTCTGTCATTAAATTAATTGTTACATTGTCGGACTGTTAATCATTAATTATAATTTTCAATTTATTTAAATTTTAAACTCAGATATTTTAAATAGGATATCAAACAAATTTCATTTAAACAAACTTTATTCATTATTCATTCATTATTCATACAAACTTTTTATAAATTACAGCCGGATGAGCATGGCCATTATCTCCTTCCTTCATTTTTGTACCGCCCACCAAAAATCACAGAACGCCCACTAGTGGGCGGTATCACTCAGGTTGAAGACCACTGTTATAGAGACTGCAGATACTATCAATAGTGCGAAGTGTCTCTAGAGAACATGTAATTTCCTTTACTTCTATAAATACAGATTCATGGATTTTAAAAGTCTTGTGAAACAGTCAGTGGAGCTTGTAGCATATGCTTTGCAAGAAGGAAATCTGATTCATGAGATCAATGATTTTAACTGTTGGAATCACTGTGGAAGCCCTGTAAAGATTACAATTGTCTCCAGTGATTAGCTAATATGTATTCTAGTCCCTGTTCTACCACAAGCTCATTATACAAGTTTAGGAAGATAACTTATTGTTTACAGGTTGAAATTTCAAAGTACTTAAGGGAGTTAGGAGCACAAGTCCTGTTGAAAATCAAATGTACATATGTTCCTACCTCTCTCAGGTGATTTTCTGAAACCTGGAGCCTCTGTTCCTGAGTTTTCCCCATCTGTAAAATAATGATGCCATTCAACCATCGCTAATTACAATGGAGAACAGACTTAAACCAATGCTGAGCACTTTTGGAAATACAATACTAAATGTTCGCTATAGATCTTCCACAAATTAGAATAGGTGGAATAAAAATTGGCTGCTGCTGAGGTAAGAAACCTCTGTTAACAGCGGTTTCTACTCACAAAGTTATTCGCAAAACTGAATCTGAATGAAAGGAAAACCTGGTCTTCACTCTGAGGCCATCTTATGCTGTATCCCTATTAAAAGTTAAGTGATCTTCTAATTGAAAATGCCATGATGTGTGTTTTTTTAATTACTTCCAACCTCATCACTACCTTGGTGACATGAAAGATTAAATGCTGTATTTCCTGAAAACATGGGCTTCAGAAAAGCTTGGCTGCTTGCTGTTGCTCACAGTTATCAGCCTATTTTGGGATATAAGTGTGAACTGCATTATGTAACTCGGCATACAATTCACACAATCAGAAAGTCTATTCATGTACTCTGCGTCACCCACACATTGATGAGACATGAAGGAACACTTCAGATATAAAGCATAGCTGGCATCATCTTCTTGCTGACCTTCCCTTCTCTGTAAAGTGAGGGCCACAGTGAATAAAAGATTGATCTTGGTCTTCTTTTTGTCCAATTAATTTTAGCCATTTTAGGGCTGAAGACCTGCCTTACATCTTGGGAAGGCTCATCCCTGCTGAGAGTGGCTCTGTGTCAGCAGCATGAGGCAGGGCTAGAAAAGAGAATATAACAAGCTATTATTGCTTCACAAAGGAATGGCCACAGCATTGAGCAATGGGAGAAAGAAAACTTGTTTCTTCCTTCCCCAATCTTCCTCTTCCAACCTAGGTACTTGTATGACCCCCATCCCTGTAGTATCTGATCACCTCATAATCTTTAATGTATTTATCCTCACATCATGAGAGAAATTCTATTATCCCATTTTACAGATGTAAAACTGAGGTACTAAGTGATTTGCCCAAGGTCACATAATAATACTGGCAGAGCAGGAAAGCAAATCCAAGTCTTTCAAGTTCTAGGCTAGCCCCCTTAAATACTCTTTCTTTCTGAAACATTTTTCCTTTCCCATTCAATCATCAAATAATTTGGTGGTCACAGCACAGTAGAAGACTCAGGGAGAAACAATCACTCTCTCCTATCCAGGCAGGCAAAAAGGCATCAGTTCACCCACCCTGAAATAGTTGGAAAGCTAGACTGGAAAGCAGAACAATCAGGAACAGCCAGCTGGGAGGCAGGCAAGCAGAGAAGTTTGCCTTTCGCACACCCCTTTCAAAGTTCCTGTCCAGACTCAATTATCTTAATCTGCCTCAAGGTTAGAGAAGACTTACTTTGTGGGTCACTTCCTACACAAACTTACATGCAGGCTATTGTTTGTCAATGCTGGGAATTTGGTAGCCTTGCCCAGAGAATGCCAACCTAGAAGACAACTTAGAATACAGCTCAAGTCAGCAACCCACACAGCAACTTTCAACAGCTGAAAAACTTCCCAGGGGAAAAGATACCCTAAAGCTGTATGTTCATTTTAGTTTTTTTCAAAACCAGTTATGTATTCACCACAATGATCATCATTCTTCAGAAAAGTCAGGTCAACAGGTCCAGCCACCAAGCTTTTAAAGAGAGAAACATATTAGTGATGTTCTCCAAACTCTGCAATTGGCAGAACCCACTAAAGCATGATACTTTTCTATGTATTAGCAGAGAAGGACAGAGTCTTTTAACAGATATGCCAAGCTCTGTCCTCATTTAAGATGTGGATGTTGATAAAATGGGTAGCATTCAGGGAAGAACCACAAGAATAATTAAAGGATTAGAAAACATATCCTATAGTGATAGACTCAAGAAGCTCAATCTATTTAGATTAACAAGGAGAAAATTAAGGGGCAACTTGATTATAGTCTATAAGTAGCTACATGGGTTACAAATATTGGATAATGGGCGTGTCAATCTAGCAGACAAAAGTATAACATGATCCAGTGGCTGGAAGTTGAAGTTAGACAAATTCAGACTGGGGATAAGGGACATTTTAACAGTGAGAGTAATTACACATGGGAACAATTTACCCAGGGTTGTGGATTGTTCATCACTGGCAATTTTAAAATCAAGATTGGATGTTTTTCTAAAAGATCTATGCTAGGAATTATTTTGGGACATTTTGTGGCCTGTGCTAAACAGGTCAGACTAGATGACCACAATGGTCCATTCTGGCCTCAGAATCTATACTTTGAATTCTACTTAATGAAGAGGGACTTCACTCATTTTAGTTTGAAAGTTATCTTCATGAATTTGGTTCCCCCTCTCTTTTATTGTTGACTATTATTTCCATTAGAAACAAAGAATCATGACTCTGTGATTATAGGAAGAGTTATTTACACTGATGGGCCAGATGCCACACCATTTTCAATTTTCTGTATGAATATTTTATTTTTGTGTATTCCTTGCTTAGTTTTTGATTACACCTTGTGTCTCATCTGGCTCTTGGCAAGTTGATATGATCTGTATGGAGAGTGATTTTTTAAAAAATCTTCAGAGGCAATCCTGGCAATTATATACCAGACAGCCTAATTTCACTACCAGGCAAATTGGTTTAAACTACAGCAAAGAACAGAATTATTGGACACTTTGAGTGCATCTACACTTACAAATTAGTCGCCCTAAGGAGGCTTAAGTCGACTTAAAACACTCCATGTCTACACTGGGCTTTCCTTAAGTCGACTTAAACTACTCAAGTCGAATTAAGGAAAAGTTAGTTTGAATTAATAACACTGCATTTTAATTCAAACTAGCGCCTAAATCAACTTTATTAAGTCGACTTAAGCCAGTGGAGAGGGGGATTAGCGCCTTGGTGGAGCTTATTAAGTCGACTTAAAATGTTAAGTTGACTTAAGGTCGAAAAAGGGGCCACGTCTACACTTGAAAAGTTAAGTCGACTTTTGTTAAGTCAACTTAATAAGGTCCACTTTAAGTGCTTTTAGAACGCTCATGTTTTAGAATCAAAACACTGCTACCTCGCTTTTACCTTGATGATTAATTTTCACAAGTTTTATGAGTTGTTATTTTGGTTGGATAGAATATTGTTTAAGATGAAACTGTTTGTTTTACATTGATTTTCATTGCCTTGTACAAAATTTCACAGCACACTTAGACAGTTCTCATGGACACCAGTGCACCACGGCATAGTGGTTGAAAACCACCAGAATACATTGCACATTTCTAATAAACTAATGTCAGTTCATCACCAGCCACTCAAAGAAACCAACCCTGAGACAAACCAACTGTGCAAGAACACAACTCTGTGCAATAGTAATGTGGGGTGTAGTAGAACATTGATGTATACTCCCAGTACATTGTGAAGCCCAAAACTGATTCTCCACTAGCTGGTGTCAGGTGTAGTCAGTTATACCTGTGTAAAGTTAATACAATCTGTGACTAAAGTGCTGATTCAGAATTCAACCATCACTCTTCAAAAACAAATATGTTATTGTGATGAAACCAACGGAGTGGGAGTCATGAGGGCAGAGCTCAATTCCTGGCTGTACCACATCTGTCTTGGGTGTATAATTTGTGCATTATTTTTTATCTGAATTTGTCTAGCTTCAGTTTCCAGCCATTGTATCTTGTAATGCCTGTAGAGTCAGAAATCTTATCCTTAGTTAGGTACTTCAAGACTGTAATCAAACCTTCCCCCAAACATCTTCTTGTTGCAGGTGGACGCCTGAAGACAGGCAGGGGCTAGCAACAGGGGGTTCATTGCCCGGAGTGCGCAGCACCAATAATCACACCAGGGTGGAGAAGCACACTAAGATTTATTTGAAATCTCAAGCAGGCACACAGAGACAGGCACGTCTCAAATCATGCGCACCCCCACTCGGTTACAGTAACTTTTATATAGTTTTTTTTTGCTGTGTATGTGAAAAGATCCCACCCCCCACTCCTCTTTGGGCGAGAACCAAACTTTCAAGGCTGTGTTATAATTGCAAGCAGAGACCGGCTGAGACTGGTACTGTTATTTCGTTATGGGGAACAGGTTATCAGTTCCTGCAACCGGGGAACATCCTTATATGGGGCTGTTAGGATTGTTGGGCGCCAGTTATGTCCCAGCTGTGTCTGAGTCTGGAGCGAAGGGGATTCATTGACACTGTGGCCTTCCACCCCCCCAAGTTACCCAGTGCGCAACCCCAGACACAGCCAGGGGCATCAACAATTCCCCCCTTTGGGAGGGCTGAAAGCTGGTAAACTAAATAGACTGAGCTTCTTCAGCTTCTTATTATAAAGGCAGGCTGTCCCAAACAGTGACTCATTACAGTATCTCTTTTCAAAACCTTTTCCAATCATTTTAAAGAATTAACACCAGAACTGAAATCAGCATTCCAGTAAGCTTTCTTACTATGAGATATAGTATTTAGCACAATGGAACCCTTAGCACAGTTGACATCTCTAGGCATAACTGCAGGACAAATATTAACACTACCTGACTGTTGAAGAGTCTGTAGTTGATCTCAGTTACCTTAGAACCACTGTCTTATAGCACCACTGAGCAGCATAGCTGGGCTGGAAGGGGGGAATGTTCATCTCTCTTTGAAGTGCCACCATTAGCACTGCTCTACTGGCAAGATTTCAAAGAGAACAAATGCTTCATTCTGTAGCCCAGGCCCACAGTAGCAGAAATGCATAAGAAGCAGGCCTGCTCCGAAGTCTCATAAAGCTGAATTGTAAGGTGTTTTAAGAAAAGAGACTATGGGTATTAGCTCTATATTCACTATATAAGTAGATTTTAAGAAGGAATATGGAAGAGGGGAAGAAGATACTAATTTTTCTTTCTTTGTCTCTCTCTCTCGTGTATGTGTGTCTGTGAGTGTGTGAGAAAGAGAGAGAGAGAGAACCCATCTACTACCTATAGACAGTTTCCTCTATTTACAGGGCTTAGTTGTACACTCCTGTGAGTTGGTCCTCAGCTGTGACATCAAAGAGAGGTCCAATTGGCTAGTATCCAGAGTCATACCCTAATAGTCTGTCATCCTGCCTAATTCTCCTATGGTAGCAATTAACCACTGGAAAGATGACGAGCCCGAAACTTATTAACTGTTATAATGATTGAGACATATGATTTCTGTGCTGTGGGAAAGTCCAGCACTGGACTGAAATAACATATGGTATGCAGCTTGGCTAACTGCCTGAAGTGAAGAAATCATAACACATTGTAGGATACTGATTAGAAAGTTTATATGATTTCTAACAAGAAGTGGTTAGACAAAAAACTAAACGTCAGTGGTTTTGTATGGTTGGTTGGTTATTTTATTAAAACTCAAGCAAGTCCAACCAGGATAAGATGGTGTGATAACTGCTCCTTGGACTAGAGACAATATGCAGAATTTGTGATAATATGACTAGTGCAAAAAAATCCAGAACAGATGTTTGCAGTTTGGACTTAAAAATAATTGCTGATGTTTATTTTCTGTAGTTATAGTCCAGATTCATTTTAACAGACTCTCCTTTCTCTCATCTGGACTGAATTTCAGCCTCTTGCTCTTGTCTTTGCCAGGCAGGGAGACAGCACCATCTGTACAACTTTTTATTGTCCACAATACTGGAGACACTGCAACCCAATCCATCTCATTATCTTTCCTTCTCCCCTGCTGCCTTACAAACATGATGGGCAGGAGGAGTGACAAAAAAATGTTGGATTCCACATGACATAACCCTCAGGGAAGATAATCTATTGCCCAACACCACCCTCAGGGATCCATCTAAGAGGAAAAAAACAGAACATCTGTAGTGTGATTCTATCGATGCCTGCCAGTATTCATGGGTAACTCATTAAAACCTCTTGGCCAACGATATCAAGAGCTGCTGACAGCTCTAAAAGACCAAGCATGCATGAACGGTAGTCAATCATGAGGAGGATATCATCTACCAATGAGATTATCTAGTCTCTGTTTGTTTCCCAAATAGTCTTTCTTCATTGTTACCAGGTAAAATTACCTTATGCACTGAACAATACAAATACAGTAGGTTTCTCAGCCACTGGTAAGATGATATCAGCTACTTTTAGAACTGTTCACCAAGACTTGGAGGAGCAGGGGAGAAAGAGACACACTTTTGTATATTTTAAAATTTGACATCAACATCAAGATATATTCAATTAAGGTGTCATGTCTCATATCAAGTGGAAAAACAAAGGTACAAAGCCAAGCGGTACAATAGCATTTAACAGCTGATAATAGTGTTTCTGCTTGATTTGGTATAATTATACAGATTGAACATGCTCTGTGTTCCAGGCAACCATTAATTATCTGTTCTCTAATCTAAGTATATATTTTTCCTCAGGTTTTTTTTTTATGGGTAAGGTCCAAATAAAAATACTGCACACAGAAGTTAAAAACTGCTCCTCCCCCCACACCCGGGAAATTTTAATTGTTGTTTCAGTTACTGCAGATATTCCATTTCAGTATTGACACATTTGATAGTACTTATGTGACATCTAACACAAGACCTGTGTGAAAATACATATATTTATCACAATATTTCACAAGAAAATATTTAAAATTACATTCTGAGCCCCCAAATGCTCCTTTTTCCATTGAAAACATACAAAATGTTGCTATAGCTAATTTTCCAAGGAGAGAACTGATGGTCATGAGAATTAAATTCCCAATCTTTGAAGGTTCATTTGAGATCAGAACTATTTTTTCAAAAAATAGTGTGGTTTTGAGGTCCTTGGACCTTCACTGAGAATATTTTACCCAGTACTCTAAAAACTCTTGTGGGGTCAACAAACAAACAAACAAAAAAATCACATTACATTACAATTGTTATATATTTTGATCCTCCAGTCTTTGATTTCCTCCTTTTCTCCCATGTTTGAAATAATAGAGACATACAAATGGTTATCACAATTTGTGTAATAGTTATCTATTGAAGTAGACCTCAGCAGGGGTTGCACACAAGAGTGGTAGCTGGGACAGACACAAATACTACCTCTTATTATATTTGTGGGGATATAATGGGGAATTCTAAGAATAAAAAAGTATTTAGATATGAATGTTCTTTTAAACATTCTTTTAAATCATTTAAAGTGAAGGAACATTTTGGACCTTGTTTATTTGACAGTATAGCCATGAGCAAAGAATGTAAATGGTTATTGTTAAGCAGTAGAGATAATACACTATAAAACAACCCTGAAAAATCTGCATACAAAAATATACACACTCAGTCACTCAGAATAAAGCATCTACTCAATGTGCAGTGGCAGTCAAAAAAATCTTACTATGTTGGGAATCTCTAGGAAAGGGATAGATAATAAGATAGAAAATATCATATTGCTTCTTTATAAATCCATGGTTCACCCACATCTTGAATACTGTGAACACATCTGGCCACCCCAATCTAAAAAAGATATAATGGAATTGGAAAATGTACAGAGAAGGGCAACTAAAAGAATCAGGGGTATGGAAAAACTTCCATATGAAGAGAGATTAATAAGACTGGGACTTTTCAGTTTAAAAGCCTTTATATGACATAGCCCAGAGGCTTTATTTGTTTCTGTAACCATTTTAGAGATTACGTGCCTGATACCACAGTGCAAAGTGCAGGTGACCTGCCGCATCTGTGCAGAGGTCCTTTAAAGTAAATAGGCTTCGTACAGGCACAGAAGTTCATCCCAACGCTCTACAATACAGAATCACAGCAGATGCTCTTGTTGCAAACGAAGTTGCAAGCTCTATTTAAAATTGAGACATGCCAGAATTAAAATATTTGCTGTCAATACTTACTGGTAACCCAAAAATAACCGCATAGTTATGAACACTGTTGTGTGACCATATCATGACAGTAAGTACAATAACACCTCCAGAGTGGCACCTAAATCTGAGGTGCTGAGGGTGTTAGAAATGCCAAGGATATAAATAAAGTGATACTACCTTCACTATAATCTTAGCCTATCAGTAATTCCAGTATAGGACTCCTTTGAAAAATAGTGCTTAAGGAAACGATACTCACAGAAATAAATGTTTTGGCAGGATTCTGATACAGGCATTATCTGGCCACAACAATTTTGTGAAGCCTCCGTGAACAGAATACTTTTACTTCTTTTGAAAAGCCAGTGACATGAGTTCTTGTACCTTCCCTATTGCTTCTAACTATCTATAGGTGCGTCTACACTGGCAACTTAGGTCGACTTAAGGAGGCTTAAGTCAACTTAAACAAAGCTGCATCCACACTGGGCTTTTATTAAGTCGACTTAAGCACTTCCTTAAGTCAACTGAAGGAGAGCTTAAATCAACTTAATCACACTTCCTTTTAGGTCGACTTAAGCCTAAATTGACCTTATTAAGTCAACGAAAAGCATTAAATCAACTTAATAAGGTCGACAAGGGGCTATGTCTACACTAGAAAAGTTAAGTCGACTTTGTTAAGTCAACGTAATAAGGTCGACTTAAACTTAACTTTTCTAGTGTAAACATAGCCTATGTGTGCAATATGGTATTTGTTGTTCAAAACAACATCTTGTTGTTTCTTTCTACATATCATCTGCTCTCTCCATTTTAATTGTTATTGTATGTGCACATGCCTGCTATAAACACATTTATTTAGAGGGAACATTTTGAGTGAGAAACAGCTCCAGTCCAGTCCCCAGCCAGTGGAATCTGTGTCTCAGCCTACTGTTCTGTTATTTATAATCAGTAAAACATAGAAACAAACTCGCATCAAGATTCTTAGGCAATGTACGCCTCTAGAGGCTCTTTGTGTCATTCTGCTCCATTTAGCTCTAAATCTGTATTCCTATATAGATTTAACATCAGAGTGAGGAAGTCTCAGTCACAGTGATATTTAAGTACTCTACTGGGTACAAAAGTATTGCTGATCCGTTTATTGCTTTGTAATGACCTATCACAAAAAGATATTCCTTAGGGAAACTACTTTTTTTCCCCTCTTCCATTTCAAAATGTGAAAAAGCCTACTTCTTTTCCCACTAGACAGAGTATTACTATGCCAGTTATTAATACTGCACTAAACTCTTTGCACTTCTGTTTATTTTATTTTTTATTTTAAAAATCATATATACCCAAATCATTGTTTCTTTACTCCCACATTATAAATCATGGGCCAGATTCTCATATAATTTAGCTTGGTCTCTGTCTAGAATAGCTACACCATAGTCAGTGGGCCTGATTCCCCACTACTTTCCACTGTCATAGATTGAGAAGGTTTAAGTCAAAAGGGGCCATTAGATTATCTAGTCTAACCTCCTATACACCACAGGCCATTATATTTCACCTAGCTACCCTTATACTGAAGTGGGATTTTCTCCCACGAAAGCTCATGAGATAAATAAATCTGTTAGTCTTTAAAAGTGGCACAGGACTTTGTTGTCCCACTAACCTATGTTTGGCTAAAGCATACTTTCCAGAAAGGCATCCAGTCTTACTCTGAGGACCTCAAGAGTTGGAGACTCTACCACTTCCCTTGGTAGTTTTATTCTAATGGTTAACCACTCTCAATTTTAAGAACGTGTCTGCTTTTAATTGGATTGGTACCAAACACGTGGAGCTCTCTAAAACAGGAAACACTGTGCCTCATTCTGAAGTTTCTTCCTCATCGCCAACATACAAAGCTCCAATCTCAACACTAAACACAAAGAATATGACAAAAGGAATATTTCTTTAAATCCAGAACTGAAGCACATCACCTGAGCTTCCCATACAGATCAAAGTAGACCACAGTGTATCCATTTCAACACATGAGGAAACTGAGTTGTAGAGTTGTAACATCTGGAGCTGAAGTGTAGACGTACCCTAAGAGACCACAATATATCACCCACTCGGGGATAGTATTGCTCGCCTGAAACCACATCAATACAAGAAACAACAGATTTGTTGCAGTGGATCAGATTGCCCTGGACAGTGACCAATATTTAGTCTTTCAGAAAGCATTCTTTAAAAATTCATTATGCCCCTAAAGTTTACAAATCTATTGCTGGAATCAACAGAATTGTAAGGGGACACAGTGGACTGTGTAGAAAGTGGACTGTTCACACACAAATGAGGAGTGGGAGGGAGCAGGGATTCTTTCTGTATCTAGAAGGCAATTATCTCTGTACCCTGATGCTGAAAGGAATTTAAGGAAATAAAAATCATGACAGATACTTGCTCTGAATTTAAGTAGTGACATAGAACAGATCCCTGTTCTTCAAACTAATTTTATCCAGAATTTATGGCTCCGAAAGTTTACAGAAAAGAACCCTCTACTTTGGTTTGTCCAGCAAACATCACTAGAGAGAGAAAAAACACAAATGCACTGTTCAGTCATCCAACCAGAACTGGACATATACACACAAACACACATGAGCCCCATAAATTTAATAGCTCAACATGAGTATCCCCAGATGCACAGCAAAGTACAAAACTCAAAACAAAGAAGCAGATAAACAAAAAAAACAAAACCAAAAAGATTGCAGTAGCCAAGTAACCAAGAATGATGAACACTGGATCTCTCTCAACAGCAGTAGAAGTCTGTCCTGCACCCCAACATTAAACCTTGAGAATTCTGTATATGAGTAGGGCCCAATGCTATTCTCATTGACTTCAGTTGGAGTTTTGACTTCAACAATAGGAGCAGTAGAGTAGACCTTTGGAGTCTTTGGTTCACGCACCCATTGAAAACAAGAAAGGGATGATACTGCAATATATGATCTTATGTAACATTTCATTGGAATAAATTTCATGTAAAATAATTGTCATCTGCCCTGAACTAAATTATCAGGAATCTTTTAAATAAAAATCCATTCTGTACATTAAGTCAGAAAAAAGTAGGACTGGACAGTCAGTCCACAAACTTAACTCTGCTCACTGTACAAAATATGTTTATTATACTTCCTTATTGGCTTTTTCCACTGACCCAGGGTGAAAATGCTGGTAATACCAAAATATACCAAAGTGCTTAATCAGCTGTACATATATGAAACATATGTTAAATGCACATTTGGGCATGATGCTTTAAATTTTTCTTGCCATATATCTCTCATCTCAATCAGTGTAAACTCTTCAACAATTCTCTGAACACTGTTTTTTCTTCTTAGGTGCAACCCAGACCTGAGTGTTAGAGACAGTGAGGGGCTGTGCTGCAGCTAGAGCTGTCTCTGAAAATGGTGAGGGAGTGAGGTAGGTGGTGCATTCTTGTTTTGATGAGCCCTAGATGTCTAATGTGCTCAGTCATTTAGCTTTCATACTGGCAAATCGCATAAAGAAGCTGTTTTGCTCCATTTCAGACCCGATTGGCATTTTAATTATTCTACAGCTGCAAGTGTTAATCAGCCTACAGAAAAAGGTGATAATTCACAGCTAGTAAAAACTTCCCACAATGGCTTTGCGAGCACCAATGTGCACACTGCTTACTTCATTTGTTATTTAAAAAAAAAATCTTCAGCATTTTAAAATGCTTTTGCAGTCAAAATCAACAACCAGGGATCCATTCTTAACACTGAATCTTTGCTTTATTGTCTCAGAAAGTCTAAGTCATGGATGAGGTATTTAGAGGGACTGAGATAAAACCATTCATTTATTATTTTTTTCTTAACCAATCAAAATACACGTAAGAGCTAAAAATGTGACAATCCAACAGCCATCGTCATGAAACTATCAGTGAGTTTTGTTTTCATTTTCAATTACAGGTCAGAGGAAAAGCTCCCCCTATTGTATCTTCTATGTCAGAAATTAAAGCCTTTCTACAGAAGATGAAGTGGTGGATATACCTCTAAAGGTTAACATTTTACATACTTTTATTCACTTTGATGGCATCTGTCCTTTCTATACAAAGAATACAATAAATAACCTCTAAATATTCATTGACTACAAATAATACAAGGGGCACTTGCCTTTCTCACAGTTGTGGAGGGCAGGATCTTAAGAAATGTGGGATTTCATGGTACAGTGTGTTCTCTGTGGCATATATTCAAGGGTATTTTACATTGTGACGTGTCAGTCAAGTGAAGTTTAGCTTCAGCGTCACTGGGTACTACCATCCTAGATAGATTAAATCTGATTGAATTAGTGGGAATGGGCACTCAGGCTATATTCTCTAAATAGACCTGACATTATAAAAGGGATATAGGCACTTAACTGTCACTTTAGGTGCTTAAATAAAAAAATTGAGATCTTCAGAACCCCCACTTCGCTGTGGCATAACCTTATAGGCACATAAACGCCCTTTGTGCCTAAGTTTCCACTAGTGAAATCCATTAGCCATCTAAATTTTCTACCAGTTGGTATGCACAAAGTCAACTTAATCCTAACTGCAGCTAAACAAAATATTTTGGATGACTAGTTAATTGCTGAAAGTTGCTGTGTCAATCAACCCAAAATTATTCTGGAAATTTGGCACAACCTTTGGCACAATCGACAGAGTAGTTCTGGTAAAGTGTTGGGAGGGAGGACTTAGATGCCATTCATGAAGCAGTTAAAGGAGGTGGGACCTGCTATTAGCCCAGTGATTATGACCTTGTATTTAGCTCTGACACTCTGAATACCTTTCCCAGACCTGAAGAAGAGCTCTGCGTAGATCAGAAGCTTGTCTCTTTCACCAACAGAAGTTGGTCCCAATAAAAGCTGTCTCGTCCACCCTGCTTCTCTAATATCTTGGGACCAGCACAGCTACAATACTGCAGACACCACACTGTAGACATAGTCTCACCCTTTTTCCCCTGGCCCAATGACAATACATTGTTGTTCCCAGTAGAAATTCAGTCATTCATAATGCTAATGATTAGTTATTGGGGCAGGGAAAGGAGAGTGAGAAATGACTACACCCTGGTGGCTAAGGCACTCACCAATAAGCTTCTGGATATAGAATTAATAACACAGGAGTCAGCAACACAAAAGATAAGAGCAATTTTAAAAAATTCCTTCAATAACCAAGTGTTTTGAGACCCACAATGGGTGTAGCCTCCTGGTGGGGGGAGCTGGGAGCTGGGCCGGGGCGCCTGCTGCAGGGTCCCCTGGCAGTGGGGGGGGGAGAGGGAAAGCCAGGAACCAGAAGCAGGTCCTCCAGAGGATCCCCCAATTGCAGGGGGGAGCCCAAAGCCTGGCGTAGGCTGCCCACAGAGTCCCCAGGTGGCAAGGGGTCCCAAAGCCCAGAGCCACAAGATGGCAGCCAAAGAGCCACAAGTGGCTCCGGAGCCACAGGTTGCAGACCCTAGCACTACCATCATTATCTTTCTTAAAGGAGGACTGACTAGGAGCTCCAGAAGACGGTTCACTGCTGTGAATCCAGGGCAGAGGAAGGTGTCTCCCTCCAATTTGGATTTACATACCTAAATGCCTTTAAGGGGCAGGGATTAGGCCATACCCTTCTCCTCAGCTTTTCCTAACTAGTTCAAATGGCTCCCTGCTCACTGTAGTGGCTTCTGTGAATCACTTTTTTAAGGCCTCTAACTCCCCCAGTGCCTTGAACAGGAAGCCTGGGCACATATTTCAGGGCTGTGAATGTCACTTGGTAGAAGGGCATCTGAAAGTTAAGCACTGTAATGCTTAGCCCAAGTTCTCTTTGTGAATCCCAACCTTGGGCCCTTAAAATCCTAAATCCCACTGACTCTTCAAAGTTCCTACTTATGAAATTTTGCCCATAATCTCTCTGGCCCAGATCCTCAAAAGGTATTTAGGCAGCTAAACCCCATTGAAATCTATGTAAATTAGGCACCCTACTTCTCCCATTGACTTTCCAAAATTTCTTTAAGTACTTGTGAAATTTTATCCATAATCTCTCAAAGGGTATTTAGGCACCTAACTCCCACTGAAATCTTTGGAAGTTAGGCACCCTATCTCTCAGGGATGTTGTGAGTATTACAGATTGTGATGTACTCAGATATTACCCTAATGGTGGCCAGCTAAGTATCTTAGATATAACTCCACTATAGTTAAAGTTGAGACAAACTTACCATTGTACAGCTGATTTTTCTAATAGGTGGCTAGAATGTAGAATCAAATCCATTGTCTCTGTAGCACCAGGATAAAAAAGAAATACCCTGACATTCTTTTTAATTTTTAAAAAGACCTAAATCCTTTCACAAAAACTTTTTAAACATGGGTGTATTTATTTGTTTGGGTAGTGCATGTGTACACAAATATTTATTCTCTACACACCCGACCAACTGGCTGCCTAGGGAGCGTGCAGAGAGGAAAACACGTTAAAATCAAAGGACAAACAAGATTACAGTCTTTTCTGAGAATTGCTATTTAAACCCTTAAGGGAGCTATGGGTGTGGTAACTGTCTGGCAGTGTTTAAGTGGGCCTAGTATTAGGGTGGCTATAGTATTGCACTGACTGCATTGTAAGGACAGAATAATTTTCAATTACTAGATGCAGTTATACTAAAACAATTACATAACCTAATACTTAAATCCATGTATGTATTATCATACACAAACTTTATGGTTGGGAGTCATCCTATAGGTACCTTTAAGTGCATAGATCTAATATGGTGAGCAGGAGGGTTAACTTCATTGTACCACTGGTCAAAAGAGTCACATTTCCTCACTCTTGCATTAAACATATTCATAGGATGCAAATGTTCATGTGCATTTCTTTATAGAAACTTTCTGTTTGTAAGTGTGGGAAAAGTAAGGAAGGCTTACTAGACTTTGATGGTATTTCTTAGAGACTAAACAGGGAAGCCCATATCCTAGCTTAGTCATTCATTCTTGTATATGTTTATCACTTGGGAAGTGCAGTATCTTTTGGAATCCAAGCGGGATTTTCTCATACACTGTGTTTAATTCCCAAATCCATGGATATCACTAACAAAAAAACCCCAAGAAAAGTTCTGCACCAGAATGTGATTTTTCAGGGAAACTGGAGGAACAATTTTGAGGGTCACATCTTTCCTCAGATATCTAGAATCTTTGATTATGTCTACACTTAAAAAGTTAAGTCAACCTTGTTAAGTTGACTTAACAAGTCGACTTAACTTTTCAAGTGTAGACATAGCTGGGGCTCTCTGCTGAAAAGGGAGCTGCGATCCCCGGCAGAAAGGACCCATGGGTCCCTTCTTGCCGGGACCCACAGCTCCCTTCTTGCCGGGAGCCCTGCTCTCTTCTCCCCGGATCCATGCAGTCTGGGCCAAAAGGGAGCTGCCAGCGCTCCGCTGACAGGGGAACCTCCAGGGATCCCCTGTCAGCTGAGCACTGGCAGCATAAATCTGTTAGTCTTTAAAAGTGCCACAGGACTCTGTTGTCTTTCTACAATAGACTAACACAGCTACCCCTTTGGAATTTAACATATCAACTTAGCTGTTAAGTTGACCTAAACGGTGGTATTTATTAAGTCGACTTAATGAAAACCTAGTGCGGACATGGACTAAATTAGGTTGACTTAAGCATCCTTAAGTCGACCTAACTTTCAAGTGTAGACATAGACTTTGATTCTTGGTTCCTATTGCATGTTGATTCTGAACATAGCTGAACATTAACATTTGTGTTATTTAAATAATGGTTAATAACATATGTATACAAGGATCTCTTGATATCAAGATGTCACTAGAATTGTAATGGCATTTGAATGGTTTTTTTATATTTAATTGGACACCCAGCTCCACATCCTAACCACAGCATGCTTAGATTAAAAATTTTAATATAATGGCAGAACAAGATCAGAAAAAAGATATCTAAAGTCGAACCTAGCAACTGCCTCCATGAGCACCAGATCAATTTTGAGAGTTTTCTTTGTTGGACATGGAAGAATAGAAGAGCAACAAATTCCAAAGTGTGTACCATGAAATGCTGCTACTTAGTTGGCAAGCACGTGGGTGCCAAGCATTGGAGAAAACAACGAGAGTCCTGTGGCACCTTATAGACCAACAGATTTTCTTCAGCAAAAACAACGTGTGTCTTTGTGGCACCTTATAGACTAACAGATTTTCTTCGGCATAAGCTTTCGTGCATCTGTCGAAGTGGGTTATAGCCCACAAAAGCTTATGCCGAAGAAAATCTGTCAGTCTATAAGGTGCCACGGGACTCTCGTTGTTTTTGCTGTACACAGACTAACACGGCTACCCCTCTGGAAAGCTTTGGTGGTGCGACATGATTGCCAGTGACGGACATCAAATGAATATAGAATTAAGATTACCTTAGGTTCCTTGCCAGGGATCGATCAAAGTGGCACTCAATTCACAATGAAGTCATATCTCGTTGGGATTTCCCCTGGTGATAATGAATGCTGTTCAGTCAGCACTGCTGTCTGCCCATATCCAACCTGACAGTAGGAGTTCACCAATAAAATGCAACATACTATTTTGAAAAGAAATTCCTCTACATTGGAAGAGCCACAATTGCTTCTAATTCTACTCATACAAATGCTTCATTTAAACAAATAAATTAATGAATTCAACTAGAACCTAACCAATACATATACTGGAATAAGCACAGAAAGGAGAGAGAGAAAATAGGGAGTCCAAGAGAGGCTGAGAAGGCAGAAATCCAAGGGCAAACTGAGGAAAACTCCACTAAGTATTAGTTGCATCTTCCATCAAATAGGGAATTTCATCCTGGTCTTGCCCTGAAACTCAAATTAATTGTAGGGATGTCATGAGATCTCTTGTAAGTTTAGTAGCCTACAGGTATAGAATTTTGCACAATGAGCCTAAAACCCAGCAAGACCTGTAAGACAATTGCTTAGTTAAACCCTTCAAAGCATAAGGCCCAAAAGGCCTTACCATAAGCAGCTAACCAGGAGAAACCCTATATCCTAAGGTAGCAGATATAACAAGTACAACTAAACTGCTGAGAGTAACCACAAGATGCCAATTGATAGCAGCTTTGATATTTTAACCAAGGAACATCAGCAGATGTCTGACCACAAGAATGCGGTAACTAATTGACCAACATCAGTGGTTCCCAACCTTTGTGGCTTGAGGGGCACAGATGTAATTTTTACAACCCTGAAGGGCCACCAGTCTGCCAGCAGGACAACCCTCCCCTCTCCACACACACACACACTTAAGCCAGATGGAAGAAGTTCAACAAGGATTGAAAGTGCATGCATCCTGTTGCCCTGTGAGCTCCACCTGGGTCTCTAGGCAACGGTTCCCTTCTGCAGCCAGGGGGGACAGAAGATCAGTGCTCCTTTCCCTCTGGTGCCAGCAGGGACTCCTGCACCTATGAACCTAGGCAAAATAATTTGCCATGGTCTCTGCTACAGCCAGGAAGAGGGGAGCGCTAATCTCCCATCCCCTTTGGCTGCAGCAAGGAGCCTGCACTGCTTTTTTAGCACCGTGGAAACATACTCCACATGGGTCCTTAGGCTCCCTTCTGCAGTCAGCGGGAGGGGAGCTGAGGGCCATTTTGAAAGCCCCAGCAGGCCACTTTTGGTCCCTAGGCCACAGGTTGGGAACCACTAATCTACATACTAATAAGCTTGATGTAAAAGGCTTAGTAACCTGTGGGAGAAGGGCACCCCAGCATTAGTAAGGTGAGGAAATACAGATAATGAAAAGGGGTTAAAATCCCTACTGAATATGCATTCCTCATAATGGTGATAAGCATAACATATTAAAAAAGCTGTATACCAACCTGCATGCCTTGAGAGAGGCCAGAATGACAACTACTCCTAATGATGGGGTCAACCAACACTTTGGGTTTTTTCCCTAAGGGATGGTGTGAGTAGAAAAATGATCTGGATGCATAACACCTTGGCCATTCTATATTGTTTCTACCTCCTTTGCTGAATTGGAGTGTTTGCAATTTTGGTAACTGTGCTACTAAAACCATTGCAAATTCAAAAGAGACTTCCCTAAATGTGAGTGTCTCTTCTGTGTACATCAGTGTTTTCAGCTGATAACTTTAATAACTCTACATCTGATCTTGAGACAGGACCCTGCCAAACCACCAAGTTCAAGAGGAGTTTGTAATCAATCAAATCTACCAGGCAACAGTTGCCATCCTTTAGAAACTTAGTTTGTGTGTCCAGCATTTGTTCTACCAAGTCCCAATTCCATGTGGAAAGTGAAACTGCCAGCAGTATTTCTAATATGATAGAGAAAGAATTATGTAATGGGCTTATTTTTATTAAAATAAATTACTTGACTGATTTCTCAACATATGTTTTCAAACTGGCTAAATCAACAACTGAGAGAAGATCACCATTTGGCAACATTACCACATCTTAATCATCCAGTCATTGTAGGCCTATTCTTCACTGCCTTGCACATTGGGCCAGATCCTCCATCCCAATAATGCCTTTACATGGGAGCAAAGGGTCTGAACAGCCAACCTAACCTATGCAAGGTCAAAAAGAATCTGGCCCTGCTTAGAGGAGAGGCAGATTTAAAAGGAAAAAAGGAAACACACTAGTTATATATCATTAGAAATTACGCATAAAGTTGCGGGAAATTAATGTCTAGGGTCCCAGTCCAACAAAGACCTAGCCCTCTAGCTTACCAGTCAAGGAAACAATTAGTGCCGCATCTGTTTCAGGCTCTTCCCTCAGGGCACAATTTATTATTCCAGCACATAAACAATTCACTTCCCTCACCAATTCAGACTTCAGTTCCCAGATGTTTTTTCCTTGCCTTTCTCATCTCCAGAAAGAAAACACACCATTTTCTTAAATTATCTGTTAGGTCATATGGCAGGTACAGTAGGGAGATCCTAAGTCATTTCTGGAGGTTTTACCTGGTCACAACATGTTTACCTTTATGTATTATGAGTAGTTTCATTGACTTAAGAGGATTACATACCGATGTGTTTACACACTCTAAAATTTTCAAAGGACTGAGGCCTAACAGAATTGTCTTTTAAACCTTTGTCACTTACTGGTTCTGCTATGTAAGTTATAGAAAAAAAATCAAATTTTGAAAGATGAATATTATATTGTAGAAAAGTGTAACTTTAGTTCATCTGAATTATGGGACGCCTGTGCTCATAGTTATCAAAAACAAATGGATGGTGCAATAGAAATATGGAATTAACTGCCTGAAGTTAGACACCCAAATCTGAAAATATGAACATAAATTTTTATCACTTTTCTTTAACAACTGCAGGCAATTTCTTTAACAATTTGAGCTCCAAAAGCTCAAAAACTCCAGAATTATACACCTATTTGTGTCCTAAGTAAATAAAAATATTTCCAGCTGTAAAAGACAATCAAACTTTTTCAAGGCAATGTTAAGCATTGAAGGATAAAAATGTTTGCTTATGCCTCTTAGTCTTATCAATATTTTGCCATTTCATTTTAAATGTTTACATGATCTTTTTGAAAAAAGGCATATTAAATATTCTGGGCACTGTCTAGCCATTAATATATTGTACCTAGCAGTGTTTTGTTATCTTTTGCATTAGACTAGAAGAAACAAGATGCCTAATCTCATGTTTTTGATTTAGTGCATTCAATATATCTTGACTTCAAAAAGTACAATAACTCATTTCTTCACCTCTGGAACCCCACAACATGCGTATACAATTTTAAAAGTGATCTTATCCAGTTACAAAACATATAATTTATTTATTTTACATACAATAATATTTCTAAATTTTACACAGCTTGTTAAAATTTAATGGGCCAAACAATTATTTGCTGCTTGTGTGAGAAAGTAAACAAACAGAAGTTCCAGAGGGGTAGTCGTGTTAGTCTGTATACAGCAAAAACTAATAGAAGCTGGCCCCATATGTGGAAATAAAATACCACATAATACAAGTAACTTCTACAGTTAAAAAATGCCAAGGACAGCAAGGTTAGAAGGGCAAAGTTACAGGGAAAATGAGTAAGACTGGAAAAATTAGGAGACTTAATGAGTCAGTTTGTATTGTTTGTTAGTGAGAGACCATGTTTGGAATGGTGCCAATGAGCAAAGGAGAAGACTGCTATAGAAAGGATAAAAGAGAACAAGAACAGAGACAGATCATGGGGCCATATAACAAGATGACAAGATTAGTGAGGGGAGGTAGGGGGAAAAGTTTGAAGATTAGGATTTAACCACAGATACAAACATAACGAAAGGGCAGACTCAATGGGTCATGGTGATGGCCCATTCAAGGCCTCCAGAACAACAGGGAAAATTACTTTGTGCCCAAGTTTCTTGTGAGAAAAGCCAGAGTAGAGGTGGGACAGGAATTGGTCAAGGAAAGATTCAGAATAAACATGTCAGACAGTAATGATAGTAGCAGTCTTATGTGAATCAGCAAAGATGACAATGAAGAGGGAATGCTTGGTTGTGCCTTAGACTCCTCTAAACATTTAGGGAAAGGGGGAGGGAGAAAAAAAGGCACTTCTGATCAAAGTCACACTCTCAGAAGCTGAGTGGGGAGGGTTTGCACAAGATGATGTGCACTGCTCTGCTTTAGCCTTTTGCAACAGGAGTGCATATGCGGAGCATCAGCAGCACTATTACATCCCCAGAAGCTTCCAAATACATGGGGTTCAAGAAGCCACTGGAGGGGCAAGGAGCATCTGCTGTCTTCATGCTTATTCAGAAGAAGGGCCTCAAAAACCCATGTCAAGGCACTTAAGGACAGCACCATAGGCTGTAACAGTGGAAACAGGGACCTGCACAGCAGGCCAAAGCCTGCCCATGAAACAGAGAGTTGAATCCCTGGAGCATGCCCACCTGAACCCCATATTACTCTAGTTTTATGTGAGGTGGAATGGATTTCCCTCTTCAAGCATGGGGCTTGGCATAGCAAGTTTTAGCAATATCCTACCCTAAGTGATAGTCTTAAGACGCCAAACCACAAGTTTTTTATTATGCAAACCATGAGTCAAACTCAACATCTGCCTTCACCTTGTGTTGGTATTTACATCAGTGCAAAATAGGCACGAAGTCGGTATGAAATGGTAAGTTATAGGAGCTTAGACAAAAATGGAAACAGTCTGGGGAGGTAGTTTTAAAATCAATAAAAAAAGTTAAAGCAGCTCTGACAGCATGGCAGTAGTCAGATACACTCTCAATAACAGCTATGGCAAATAAATCAGCAAAGCATCAGGCACACGGGGCAAAGTGTCTGAAATTCTGTTGCACTGTTGTACTTAGACTATTTCACACAAATATGGAACAGCTACTTTAATACTAGCCAGATTTATACACAGGAGGGAGTTGCAAAGACCATCCTCTCCACATTCCAGAAAAGCACTTCTATTGTTCCAAAGTGCTAACAGCTTCACAAAGAGCCTTCACAAGACACAGTGGCTGCTGGGAAGATTTTGAGGTCCTAACACTGCTTTCATTTATACCAAACATCTCATGGTCTACTCAGGATCAAGTGATTCAGTACAGGAGACTTAAAACAACTCTTTTAACTTCCCAGACTTATAATAATAATAATAATAATAATAATAATAATAATAATAATAATAATGAAATTATCTGGAATTGAAAAGGAGGGGAGCAAGAGACAGAAAGGTGTTCTGGTGTTTCAAAGAACATCGGAGCTGCAATTAAAATCAAACAGAATGAGAAGAGTGCAGAAGAAAGTAGTTAAAGATTTGCCAATGTTTGCCTAGAATGTATGGACCCTCTGTTTTCTGGGCATTAGAGGTTTGACTTGATTTGTCAGTTTGAAACTGCTATTGGATTTCATATGTTCTTAGGGTAAGAATGGGGGAATAAGGGAGAGAGAAGATTAGTATTAGAAGGGCTGACTTGATCTTTAGTAAAGTACAAAACACAAATAGCACTCACATTGAAATTGGCACACTCAAGAATATCGTTCAGCAGTTCATGCAGAAAGGGAACAGTGAAGAGAAGTTAGTCATTATTCTTTCTTCACTCTCGAACCAGCAAATATTGGAGACAAGAGACAAAACTTCAGACCAGCAATAAATTAACCACTCTCCAACCACAAAAAACAAAAACAAAAAACCCCACAACAGTAAGAAACAAAAAACACTATGAAGAAATGGAATCTTTAAAATAAACAATAGTAGAAAAGACACTGACATTGTTTTAGATGTTTCAAGCCAGCAGTTGAGTCTATGACTAAATATGCTTTTGAGTAAATACCAACATTTTAATGAAAGCAAAAGACAATTTCCATCATTATATTTTGTGTCTAAGACCCCTAACACCATTTAGTCTATGACTGTACTATAGTGACCACAGTTTCCTGAAAGCCAAAAAAAAATGTGAAAAAATTTAAAAGTTACAAATTATTCAAATTATTCTGCGGTATGAAAGGGCAGCATTACTTATTCATTTTCTTTCTTTCTTTCTTTTTCTTTCTTTCTTTCTTTCTCAGAATTTTTTAAAAAATTCATCCTCCCCCATACTTGTAATAAAATGTTGACCAGGTTTTCTTTTCCAGATTTGTCCAAGAAAGTGATCAAGCAGCTTACTAAGTAGCAAATGAAAGTTGAAAAACAGACAATAAAAATCTTACGCATCATTCACCTAGTATATGTAAAAAAGTAATTAAGTCAGAATACATTTCAGTCTAATATGCTATGTATATGATTGGATTCATAAACACTTGCTATGTATGAAAACAATGCTTCAGTAGGAAAAACATCGACCTACTTAAAAACAGTAAGTACAGCACTGTGTATAAATAAAAGAATCAGAATAATTTCTCCTTCTTGAAGGGACTGCTTTTCCTGCATTACTCATTAAAATGTGAATAACTAACTGTTGCAATTTTCTATCGCATTCTGAGTTTGAGCCTCTGACGATGGCTGGATAATCCCACTGCATTACAACAACTGAATAGCTTGAAATTTATCACAGAACTGGAATTTTATACCTTTATAATATGTGAGAAAACTCTTCCAAGTGTCCAACAGCTCTATCATTTCTCCAACAGGATGTAGGATAGATAGGCTGTTAAAAAAAATATCAAAATAAAATGGGGTCACTAAACACAGCAAAAGGATATTTACTTTGGCTGCTTAGCATCATTTTTCTCAATTTAATTAGAGGAGGGAGGAAAGCAAAATAGTAGTCCTCCATCTTACTTTACACTGTGGTGTTATCACTTCTTACATGGCATGTTTATAATAGACTCAGTCAATGTAATTCACACCTTTGTTTCCCCTAAAACGCAAGTCTCCTAAGATTAAATAAAGGAGAGCAGAAATAATTTACAGAACATTTAACATAAGATAGAAGATTCTGAAGTCAAAATTTGCTACAACAGGTTACAACAGCTAAGGATTTTTGCCCTTGGGAGAACAAATCTATTATAACTCAAAGTCATAACTCTTGTCAATAATTTATATTTATTATATACACATACAACTAGTGAGACAGATATGTCTAAACTTGTATTTAAACACTTCCACTCCAATGCCCACCTCTGTTTTAAGTATTTTTAGACTTTTCAAACACCCGTTACCCTCTGGATGGTTTATGTAGCAATAAAAAAATTAATATACTCATCAGAAATCTCATCTCTTCAGGCCCGAAGAACATCAATTAGACAAGAACAGATCCCTATGAAACATTATCCATATGGAGACTAAGTTTTCCATACAATTCTATTTTTTGTCTTCACACAGTAATGTAGGAAAAGGTTCACTCTACACTTGCAGTGTAAGTGTAGCAGTACACATTAATTTGTCAGACAGACCCTTATCTTGTTAGAGCTGATAATATAGACACTTTATTGATATTTTCTAAAATAGAAACTAAAATCATGAAGTTTCAGTATAAACTATAGATAGATAGAATTAAGCCAATGGTAAAACTTACAAAAACAATGGGAGGAAAAGGGTTAAAGTCACAACTTGGAGCAGTATTGCAGATGACACTGGAATCTATGTTATATAAAACAGCATGTGTACTGTAATGTTAAGGGACATATGAACTCTGCATGGCCTTACACTGTAAACTTCTGACATGGCATTAATGATAGTGGAACATGTTCTGTAGTATCACGGTAACCTAACACAGACTGATCCAGACATTTGGTAAAACAGAAGTTGAACAACATTTTGTTGTTGTTATTAACATACCTCTACTACCTGTGTTGCATTTGTGTTATCACCCATGACCAGTCATTCGCAAGGTTTGAACTCAGGACTTCTCCCAGCAAAACACATACTACCACCAGCACTGAACAAAAGGAGTAATTCCCTTAGGGTACATCTACACTGGAGACTCTGTTAAGTCGACTTAACCAAGGTCGACTTTAAGTCGACTTAAAGTCAACCTTGTTAAGTTGACTTACAGAGTCCACAGTCCTGCGTCCACACTGGCAGGTGCTAGGTCAACAGAGGAGTGGCCAGGAACTCTGTGAGGGGGCCTGGAGGCCAATTAGGTCGACTTAAAGATTCCCCCCGTCTACACTGGCTTAGGTCGACTTAATAAGGTTGACTTAAGCCTTAGGTCAACCTTAAGAGGTGGTGTTATTAAGTCAACTTAAGGAAGCACTTAAGCTGACTTAATAAGTGCCCAGTGTGGACGCAGCAGTCTGTAGGTCGATTTAACCATCCTTAAGTTGATCTAAGACTCCAGTGTAGACGTACCCTTAGTGAGCAGTTGGAGAGAAGCAGCTTACAACATCAGACAAGGGAAGGGCTACAACACACCACTGGTAATCATGTTACATTTGTACTCAGTAGTCCAGATTGTGAGCCTACCATGTGCACCTACGCAGTAGTTAAAACATGGTGTTAGATCTTCTCACTGCCCATGCATTTCTACTACAGGTGTAACAGGCGAGAGCAGGATCTATATGCTGAATAATTTGTCTCTTTTCTCACCCCACAAAAATGAACATGAATGGGTGAAGAGGGATGTGGAATGGGTGAAGTCTGGCTCTGCTGATCCCACAGTATATCAATCAGCACAGATGAGAGGAAGCAGTCAGCATTTGGTAAGAGGTATTAATTCATTACTTATCCTTAGGATGAGGCAGGAGCAGGGAACTAACAGTGTTTTTTTGAGGCATGTTCCTTCCGTGTGTTCATCCTGGGAGTTGACCACTACATACCATCTGTTACATAGGGCTGGGTCTAAGAGCACTATCTTGCCCTGAGTGGGGATGTACTGTAGCCATTCTGTATAATAAAGCTTTACGTCATGATCAAACATCAAAAAACAAAAGTGTTCTAAATTAAATGAAATCTCTTAGTTTTCCTGGCCCTAAATTGAAAAACAAAACATTAAAAGATATTCAATTTCCAACATACCTATAATACAAAGGTACATAAAAAAGGATCATCACGTACATCTGTTTCTGTAACTCTGAGAAAAGAAAAATGACATGTGTTAAAGTGTAATCCTAATGACAGGATATGGGAATTGTGGGTTCACAGTAATGCCAAAGATGAGGAAACAGGGAAGTCTATCCAGGATTGTATCTGGATTACAAGAATAAGTAACAGCTGAGAAATAATCTTTCCCATTTAACCACTAATATATCCTTACAGAATCCACTGTGGGAATAGGCCTATAACACAAGAAATATGTTTTCAGTCTGTTTCAACAGTGAGCTTTATTTCTGTGAATGTTTGTAGCACTACAAGCCCTCAATGCCCATTAGCAAACAGTTCACTGTTGTGTAATAGCTACTGCTAGCAGGGCTGACATACTCACAACATCTAACACACTGTGTTCATGGGATTGATCCATAAATGATGTCATGTCAGGTCTCTAATAAAAGCTGATGTCATAATGATTCTCACATCATTACATGATTTATGAAAGGATGTTATTTAAGGAGTCATGTATATGTACTAAAAATATGTTTTAAAGTCTCTCACCAGCCAAAGGAAAAAAAAAAACACGTTTCTTCCAGACAGGAGGTGAGATCTGTAGATCTGGAAAATGCAAATGAACTATTGAAAGCCAACACAATGGAAGCGCCATTTACATTTGTAGTCAACAGGAAAGGAGTACAACTCTGAGTTTGCATTACAAAGGCTTTGTACACACGATCGCTTTATTGTGTGGTAAGGCTCCTTACCACGCAATAAAGCCAATTGAGTACACATGAGCAATTTCTCTGTTGCGTGGCAACACCCTCTTGCCGCGCAACAGTTAAACCACTCCAAATGAGAGTGGTAGCATTATCTGGTGGTAGCTCCTGCTGACAACCGAGCCCGGGAGCTGAGCTGGGGGGCCGGCTCGAATCGGAGCTGGCCCCCCAGCACATTCCAGGGCTTCGGGTGACAGCAGAAGCTCCGGCGGAGCTTCTGCCGCCACCCGATCCCCCAGCTGGTTCTGCTGTCAGCAGGAGCTGCGGCGCTTAAGCGCCGCGGCTCCTGCTGACAACCGAGCCCGGGAGCTGAGCTGGGGGGCCGGCTCGAATCGGAGCCGGCCCCCCAGCACAGTCCAAGGGTTCGGATGACAGCGGGGGCTGGCAACGCAGCCCCCCTTGCCACCGGAAGCCCTGCAGCTGGGCTAGGGGGCTGGCTGTGGGCAGTGCATGGTGGGACAGGTGCCCACCATGCACTGCTCTTCTTTCACAAAGGAGCATTCACATGGTGAATGCTCCTTTGTGAAAGAAAGAGCACGTGTGTACACGAGAAAGCGCTATATTTATAGCGCTTTACTTGTCCCGCAATAACTTATTGCAGGACAAGTATTCTCATGTGTACATAGCCAAAGTGTACAATTACAGTGTAAGACCATGCAGAGTTTGCATTATATGTAAACTTTCAGTTCCCATTGTCCTTACTCACTATCTCTTAAATCTTAATCTTTAATACACTTATGACTGTTTTCACCATAAAGCTTTCTCAGGAACATATCCTGAGTTGATCAAACAAGCTGTTGTGTACACTGTTCCTGTGGGGCAGACAACTGATCTGGTAATTCTGCTGAGTGTTCGGTGGATAAATAGCTGGGCACTACAGCAGAGTGACTAGAGAGCAAGGGTGCAAAATTGGAAGTCTCTAATATTGGGACATCTGGTACCCTAGCATTATGTCTAGTCAACATGATGTGCAAAAATTTTTCCAGAAACAGAGAAGGGAAATGATAGTTCTTGGGGTGCCCAGGACTGAGAGTCATCTTGTTACCCTCTTGCCTTTGGGAGGGATATTTGCTTGTGCTTAACTGAATGGCTGTTTCTTGATACCACCAGCATGTTAGCTACCAAGCAATCTCCTCTGGACTATACAAGCCGTTACTTTAATTTGCAGGCTAACAGTAGGGGTGCTCTAGTCCATGAGCCCCTTAGAAGCATGATAACACTCATCTTGTCTCAATGTGGATTTCAGTCTGGATGGAGAACTATAGACATGCTGTTCAGAGCCCCTCAGCTTTAGGAAGCATGTGAGAGCAAAACCGTGGTCTTTATATGGTATTCATCAATCTAACTAAAGGTTTTTACTTCACTTACAAAAACAACCAAGACTGAGCTATTTGGGGCATGAACCATTCCTTCTTTTTTGTTTTCAATGTGTCTAGCACATGCCCTCTATTCCATCTAAATGTCATACTTCTATAGAAAGTTAATCATAGGAGACCATTTAAGCCACCAGTGGCCTGAGTTAATGTGTGATGGAGAAAGCTGACCTCAGTGCACAAGCGAATGAAAAAAAATAAAGACCACCAGCTATCTGTTAGAAATTGGATTCTCTGCCTCAACTGTATACTGAAAATAATTTATTTGGTTCACTCTAAAGCAAAGAATGTGCTGTTCAGAATTATTTTTGAGAGGTCTAAATAGATAATTTCCCTTCCAAGAAATTAAGTAGCACCAAGAAAGAGTGTGCACTCAGTCAAAGGCTGAAAATTTGAGTTCAGTGGTAATGTTTTAAATGAGACACCACTATGCAACATAATTCCTCTGATTCCTCAGTTTTCCTGATAAACTGGACACATGCAGGTTTCCATTCACTGAAAACATATCTGCAGCTGAACAAGTTTTCCTTAAACATATATGGCAGAATAATTTTGCACAGGAAATAATTTAAACCTGTAGTGTACAAATAAGTATACTGTTAATTCTAAGTTTACAAAACAACCAAGAAAGCAAATCTGAGATATTAATTCACATCAGATTAGAATACAGAGGCCAGGTCCTCAGCTGATGTAGAACAACATAGCTCCACTGACTTCAGTCCAGGCCAGATTTTTAATGATACAATACATACATTACATGTATTTTCCTTCCCTAGGGCTGACATTTGACTCTTAAGCACTCAACAAGAATTTTCACAAGGAAAGTTGCCACTCCCAACTATTTATTCCCATCATATCTTGTTACTTAGGCAGCTGGCCTGAGCAATATTAACACAGCTTTAAAACTGTCCTTTTTCATTTCCTTTTAGTGCTATTGAAGCTTGAAAGCATCCACTAATAGCAAGAACAGACTTATGAATACTAACTTCTTTTCAAAATTGTTTTAAGTACTTTGAGGACCAGGGTTACACATAAGAAACTATACTGGTCACATCCCAAGGAATGTTGGACATAAAAATGGGGAGCATATTTTGTTTCACATACAGAATGTGTTGTTACATTTCACTGAATTCCATTTTTCTCAGTGTATAGTAGAATTTTAAGCTAATATTTCATATCTCATTCATATTCTCTACTATGCACTCAAAAGCATGCTTCTCCAAAAAGACTTAAGCAAGCAGCAAATTAACATTGTGAGCACACAGTCTTTACATCTATATTTTTAAAGATAATTTAATTATCTGTAAAACAAACAAGGAGTCCTATGGCACTTTTAAAGACTAACACATTTATTTATCACATGAGCTTTCCTGGAAGAATATCCCACTTCATCAGATGCTTTGATCTTCTGATGAAGTGGGATTTTCTTGAAGGAAAGTTCATGTGATAAATAAATGTGTTAGTCTTTAAAAGTGCCGCAGGATTCCTTGTTTGTTTTGCTGACCTAGTCGAACATGGCTACCCCTTTAGAACTTAATTATCTGTACTGGTCTTAATTATATAAGGATTTACTATTTACAGGGTCTAAGCAAAGTGTCTGGTGTGGTAAATAGTTCAAAATCTCATATGGTAGGTTGACATGTATCATTAATGCTTTAACAGAAGAATGTTTGGGAAGTTGTCCAATCCTGATGATGTCTGACTTTATATAGATTTTACTGCTTGATCTCTATTGTTCTATGCTAGTTTCAAGAGTAAAAAATCAAGACACCTCTAATAAATTATCTATATTGTGGCAAGATGTAGATGATTTTGGCAGGAGACTAAAAATCTTCTGTTATACCTTTAGTTATGAAGTACATTATTTATTGTCTTCAATTATGGGTATAGGACATGAAGCTTCTTCCTGAACTTTTAGCCAATGCAAGAAACAGCCATTTTGTATCCCTTATTCATATCACGTTTTGTTTTATATCTAAAGCAGGGGTCGGCAACCTTTGCCAACCCCTGTCCTGGCCCCTCCCTCCAGCTCTCAGCCACTGCTGGCAACCCCCTCCACCAAAAAAGAAAAATAAAGCAGAAGCCATTGCTGGAGTTGGGGAGGTGCTTCCCAGGCATGCCACTAAAAGGAGCCACTCGTGGAAAGAAACCACTCTAGGTGGCTTCTTTCACTATCTAGCCTGGGGATGGGTCCCCAGGGAGGGCATGGAAAGAAGCCACCCAGAGTGGCCCCCTTTGGCAGTGCAGTGGAAAGGAGCCACCTGGAGTGGCTCCTTTTCAGCGGTGGTATGTCACTGAAAGGAGCAACTCTAGGCGGCTTCTTTCTGTGGTGTGCCTGGGATCCCTGCCCCAGCGGCTGCCAAAAGAAGATGCCCAGAGTGGCTTTTGGAGGCAGGAGCAGCAATTTGGGGTACTTCGTGCTACTCCAATGGGATCACATGCCTCTGTTGGCACGCATATCGGGGGTTGCCTACCCCGATCTAAAGTGAAGTAGTAGCTAATAAAATGGGTTCAGCTCTAGCATTAAAACTTTATCATCATCCAAAGACCTATGTGAGACAAACTGATGCTCTTCTAACCACTAATATTAATACTTAACTCTTACCTAGACTATTTCTTCTGTACATCTTAGAGTGCTTTTCAAAAGCAAGTGTCATTATCCCCATTTTACAGAGAAATTGAAGCACAGAGTTGAAGTGCCCTGCTCAGGGTCACAACAGCAGAACTGAGAACAAGACTCAAAAGTTTCCAGACCCATTTCCATGGTTTGTTCACTGGACTACCAAATATTGAGGCAATGTGTCAACTTGCCTTATGGTTCTTTAAATCAGAACAACGGATTGGCCAACTATAGCCTTCATAAGGCTTCTCATCTATTCTGGGATAGTGGTTTAACTGTGTTGAAAGTGTTTTAATTCCAAAGCTTGTGCTTATTTAATAAGGGGTTCTGAAAATGCTGAAGTCCAGGGATGAAGAAGAAAGGTACTGTAAGAGAAGGTGATAAAGAACAAATAAGAAGGCATTTGGGATGTGTAAATATATGCAAGCTTCCTTTAACTCCTTTGGATGCATGTTACCTGTCCTGGTCAACCAACTCTCCGTTTTAAGAAACCAGTTTTGAAAAATCAGAGAACTGGAAAAGGGCTAGTAGAGTGTGGTAAAAATCTTCAGAGAAAAGACTAAAGTTGGCAATTGCTGCATGGCTAGTCTAACTTTGATTCCTAGTAAAATTAATGTGAACATACAGTAAAACAAGTCATTAAAAATTAGTCTGCACAGCTATTTTAAAGATAAGGTAAGTGCTATGTAAATGTTAAGTAGAACTGTCACAAATAAATCATCTACAAGATAACATACCCAAGAGCAATGGGTAAAGAAAACAAATCTGCCAGACAAGCTTGATGACTTTAGTAGAGTTACAAAGTTAGTGAATCAAAGAAAAAACAGTTGATGTAATATATTTGGATTTTATTAAAGCATTTGATGGTCCCATGCTATCTTGGGCCTTAAGTATACTAAAAATATTTTACTAAAGTTTCCCATCAGTGTTACCATGTCCTCTCCATCAGTGGCAACAATGGTAGGAATGCCATTGTAGACAAGGTGCCAGCCTTGCAAACAATGACAGATCTTTTTGAGCACCAAGTTCCCCAGACCTACTCTGTAGTATTAGATTACAGTGATTCAAAGGCCCGAAATTTGGAACCAAAATCCTAATAGAGACATGCCCCCATTTCTGAAAATTAATTAATTAATTCAGAGTGGGATGGATAAAAACAGTCATGTGAATTGAAAAGCAGATGAAAGACCATAAAAAAGCAGTTAATGATTAACTGTATTGTGTTGGCTTTCAGCATGTTGGTAAAGAAGAATATCCAAGCAACCTTTTCTGAGGTCCTTCCTGTTCCATGAGCAAAGGCAGGCACATTGCAGAAGATTTTGGAAGTGAAGTATTAGCTAGTATGCCTGGTATATTATACTACCTGAATATTTTCAACTGAATGTTGTTCCACTTAGCCTTAAGAAGCAGAAGTGGAATTTTTCCCACAAAAGCTCATGCAATAAATTTGTTAGTCTTTAAAAGTACCACAGGACTCCTTGTTTGTTGTGCTAATTAATCTACTATTAAAAAAGAATCTAGCAGCAGTGATTTTTGTGGTAGATGAAGAATTGCAATATATAACCCTTATATCCCAACTAAATGGTGTTGTTCACAGTCTTTCTGCAGGACAATAAGAAAGATTGTCCTGTTTGAAGACCCTCATTTGTGGCACTCACCCCTGTTTGTTTGACAAGGTCTACATTTAGGGCTGGAGCCAAAGCGTACTGAAGTCAATGGAAGCTAGTGATTGCAACATTTGGCAAATACAGTTTTGTTTATAGTTACGTTGTTTATATTTCTGCTTACAATTATAAGACTTCCTTTGTAGCATATGCTATCTAAAATGGATACTGGACCAAACAGCCTCAAAGTATGTGTCTGCAGTTTACATTGAAGTCAATAAGCATTTTGTCTATCATACAGTATGAACTTGGCTATATTTTCCACTTTGTACTGGAGCATTTCCTTATTATGGTTAGAAGCACAGAAGTTACTTACTCAAATTTTGCTAAGTATAATACACCTGGAACTTCTTATGAATCTTGTGTTGTATACTTGTATTTTTAAACTAGACAACAGATGGTTTGTTTTACACAACTACATAACAAATCTATAGTAGCTATCTATAAATCTCTACTCAATCTCGCTCTCTGGACAGAGTCCCTTGAAATAACCCACATGTTTTTCATTCAAAGCATTTTTTCGATGTTCCCATGTCAGACCAACTGCCACAGAGGAAAAAAAGCAGAGATACTCAGAACAAGAATTTCCATTCATAAAAAATACTGGTAAAACTGAGCCAGAGTCTGATCTCAGTTGGATTAGTGTAAATCTGGGATAATCCTTAAGATTTCAAATACATTTTCCTGGATTTATACCAATGTAACTGAGAACAGCGTTTGACCTTGTAGGAGACAGATTGTTCTTAGATTTTATAAACTGTGTGCAGTTCCAGAATGAAGTGTCACTGAATATTATGAGCTGGTGCTATTTCAGATGTGTACAATAGTTCAGCAGGTTATGAGTCAGTATGGTCTAGAGTATGGTCTAGAGTATGGTCAGAATGGTCTCTGTTGCCTTTTGCAAGCTGCTGCACTTCTGAGCTTCACTTTCCCTGTCTGTAGAAAAGAGATAATTGTGTAACCCTTATCACACTCCATCAATACTACATTCACATACTACAATCACAAACCATACTATTTCAATCTGCACTAGAAAAGCCAATGATTAAATGATTATTGAAGGCCATTTTAGTCAAGCCAGCAGACTGAAGTACCTTCTCTTATCAAGGAAAAATCCTTCAAAAGATAGGGTTTGAACAGTAAGATTTCCACTGACATTGCCCATGACATTCCGGTTGTACAACACTTGATGCTGTCAATGTGACTGTATTCACAAGTACTAAAATTCCATTTAAGTAAGAACAGAAAAGAAAAGAAGAAATTCTATAGACCTGAGTCAGACAATTAAGGATCGTAACATACATATCTATAGCACTGTACAAAAGGGAATAAATTATTCAAAGTAGAGTAAACCAAACCAAATGACTATGACAAAGCAAAGTGCTCACTACTGTAGCAAACAGTCAAGTAAACATATCTTGAGCTAGATTGTCAATCAACAGGGATGGCAATGCTACAAAAAAGATATAAAATAGACAAGACGGCTCTATTTAAATACTCCAGTATTTGATATCTCAGATGCAAAAATGGAACTGTTAATGCAAGGTAACTGAACAACTAAAGCATCAAGAACATATGCGCAAAGGCAGAACATTACAGCTGAATGGTGAACTCTCCTCCCCACTAGGTAGATGGGCATCAGAGGAAGTGAGAACAAGAAAGGGCAGGAAGGACAGAATGGTTGTCACAGCAAAGAGCTTGAAGATATAAATATGGGTGGAAAAGATGCTTTTCAAAAAAAGAGATGGTAGAATGAAGATGAGAAATAATGATTTTTTGCTCTCAATGATAATGGATATAAATAACACCCACAATAAAATTTGGTTTTCCTTTTAAACGCTCACTTCATCCAAGCCTACTGCTATACTCATCCTTAAAATATTTGCATTACCATATAAAATGTCCTAATATTCCAGTAGGGTAATCACTCAGTCATTTTTAAATATTTAAATTCAGGATCTAGCTATTTAAAGCCAATGGTAACCGGAACTTACATAATTTATTTGCAAAAAACAATGAGAGCTCTGTGGCACTTTAAAGACTAACAAATTTCTTCGGCCATAAGCTTTCATGGGCTCCAACCCACTTGGTCAGTTTATTTAAAGAAGGTAGAAACAGCACCTTACTGTAAGTTTGTTTACTGTAGTAGGTTTAGGTTTAAGGTGCTATTACCATTTCTACCTTTCTAAAACAAAATAATCTGTTGATTGGATTACTGCACAATTACAGTCGAACTCCAGTCAACTAACAAAATGAAAGGATATATATAGTGCAAAGCAAAAAGTGAAGCCTCTATCACTTCTGAATTTATTCCAACCTGAAAAGTAAATTTGGGGCTTTTATAAATTTGCTAAAATGAAACATTAACATTAAAATGCAAGGGACTTGGGGGGGGGGGGATTGACCAGCCCAGTTTGGTGAAGTTTTTTTTGCAGATTCTGTGTTCAAATATAAAACATTAAATAGACACTGCAGTCTCCGTAAGTCTATAGAATAGGAGCTCAGTTTTATATATGATCTTAACTCCATACACATACACCTCTCCCACCATTCATATATCTGAACTGCTGAGAGTCAACTTTCTAGGCCAGTGGTTTTCAAACTAAGGGACCCAGTACTGGGTCACAGACCATCAGGCACTAAGTCTCGGCGCCCCCTGCTTCCACCACCAAAAGACGAATGCATTGCTCAAAGATGTACTTGTTGGGTCGCGGGCATAAATGATTTTTTTTCAACTGGGTCCCGAGAAAAAAAGTTTGAATACCACTGTCCTAGGCTGCTGGCCAACCCAGTTTTGTTTTCATATTTCATATTTTCACTGGGTTGCAAGAAAAAAAATTTGAATACCACTCTTCTAGGCTACTGGTTGACATGGTTTTGTTTTCATATTTCATTTTTCTCGCTTTTTTCTCTTAGCACTTTTCCACACCAATCAACTGAACATAGTAACATATTTGTTCAAAGTAACAAACTAATAACGTATTTCCCACTCATGAACTAAAAATGTCTAGTTTCCCTTCCGAGAATAAACTGTTCTAAAACTGCCAATCCTTCGTTCTGTTTCCATATGAAGGAACCTTTGCCAGTATAAGTGATCAGTGACCAAGAATAAGCCATCAAATCTCTTCCAATGGGTATGGCAGATAATTGATGATTGAGTACTTCACATGACTTCATATGAGGATCTGACTTCCTTCTCTTCCTCCCACTGGTATATCTCCATTGACTTTGATGGAGTAAGTCCCAATTTATACTGGTTGAGTGACAATCAAAAAAAGTAAATTTAAAAAATGTAAAAAAATAAAAGGAAAAAAAAACATCCTTGCCAGTGTTTGCTTAGCCCAGGTAAAAGGGAGTATGTCCTACAAAGGAAGATGCAAAAATAAAGAGGCAGAATGATCGCAAAGGATTGGCTTAAAATGTATTTTTCTACTTGCCAGACAGCAAATTTAAAAAACCGTATGCATACATATTATGCAGTAAATTTATACTCTTAAAATAACCTGAACTTACCCTTACCAACACTGACATGAAAGCAATCACTTCCTTATCAGTTTTATTAAACATCATTTCTATAAAGTGCATCTTTTAAACACTAATGTCTTCTGATTATACTCATATTCTGGATTAATAAATAATTTACTCTTTAGCCTGTTTTAACTCTTAATATAGTCAATGTAAGTCTTTCCATTGAGTTCAACAGGAGTTGGAATGGACCCTTAGTGCCCAAATAGAGTGCCAGAATTTTATATCAACAGAATTATACATCTCAGCAAATTTTGTAGACACCTCTGCAAGTGGTATTCAGCTGAAGTTATTTATGAGAAACAGAAAGATAGGCAGTTAACAGTGACAAGGATGAAAACTAGATATTCAGAAACCAAGTGAAAGATTCGTGCCATTATTACCGGAACATGTGTGCAAATAAATTGTACCCTCGCTTGCAGTGATATCTGTGTCTTCCTGTCTTGTTCAAAGGGTCTGAAGAGGACAAGAATGGAAACAGCTGCATTCCATGCAGGTCAGAATGGCAGTTCAAAGCCTTCTAGTCCAAAAGGACGAACAAAATATTTTTGAGATTATCCACTGCTGCTAAGGATGTTGAGTTGGCATATAATTAACCCTTTAAAAATGTCATACCAGTGGGAGGACTGAAATTTTTACCTGAAAAAATCCTTTAACAATATCAGACATCACATTCCTATAACAATCAATATTATATACTTGAATTAAAACTACTATATATATAGCCAAAAACTAGTGATAGATTTAACCTTTCCAAGTTGGCAGTGCTGGCTGCTTTTGAAGAGTGGCTGTTTTCTCCATCCTGCCAATTCCCTCCAAGAGATGGACATTAGTTCTCAGGTAAAAGTGACTTCTGCTGGTCAGTCCCTGCTAGTGCCCCATGAGCATAGTCTCATAGGCCTTGGGCTAGAGGCAGAGTCATAGCCATGCTCTGTATCCGTGCTGCCTATACAGCTGCCTGATTACAACTTCTCAGAACTTGATTTCCAGCCTGCACATCTTGGGAGTCTCCAAAAAGAATTCCATGGGGATTTAGGCACACAGCAGCCCCTATCTCTACCCCTGTACATTTGAAGAACAGAGAGTGCTCACAGTTTGTTCAGCATTTTAGAATGTTTGCACAACGCTTTGAGATCTTTGTGGATGGAAGACACTATATAAAATCATAATTACTAGTTGTGAATCATTTCCTCAGCCAGCTGGTGAACTTTTGTACCGCAAGATTCTCTATGGATACCTTTAGACCTGTGGGTAGGAGGAGAATATCTGCCAATAGGTGATGGGCATTTCAGGACAGCAGTACTAGAGATCTAAATGTAATAATCATCTAGCTTTTAATCAGTGCTGTTGACTTTATGGGTTCTGGAGGTTTGTCAGCTTTATTTTATTGTATAATATGCAGCAGGATACAAAATATATTACAAATCCCTTCACAGGAGGATGAGCATGTTTCAGTGTCATTTCTAAATTTTGTTTATGTCTAAAAGAGATAGAGAGAAATTCATGCAATATAGGGACTAATTCTGCAGCCTCTACTCAAGATGAATAGTTCCACTGAATATTCAATGGGTGAAACTCATCCGATGTGCTGAAGGCCCTCTATACTTCTTAAGCTCTGCATAGAAGCATCATGGAAGCTCTGTTGGGTAAGTAGCTGTGCACTGGTGCATGCTTTTCCCCTATGTCAACAGAAGAGATCTCCATGCCAGTGCCGCAAAGGTTGGATGGTGTGAGGGAGTTCACTTACCAGAGTGGCTGTCTCTGGAACTAGCTCTCTCAGCCAGCACATGCTTTCCTGGTGGTGCCTCACCTGGCTCAATCCAGGAACCACAGAATCCTTTTCATGATTGGCTGACCCCAATGTAGTCTCCCTTAGCTTCTTTTAGCATAGGGTCAATATCCCATCGCAAATGGTTATATAACAGTGAGTGGAAAGTAAGGTGGCCTAAGAAAGCCGTTACAGATACATATTGATTTATTCTTCACAGCAACCCCATGCACTAGGCTCCATGTGCATGGATTTCACCTCCCTAAATCACCCCACATTCCAAACAGAATCCTCATGTTTTTGACAGTGGGACAAATTTAGCCCAGTATGAGTAGAGGTTGCAAAATCAGGCCCTAGGAGGGAGTGTACATGGGAAAACTATTACTGATTGCATTCCCAGCAAAAGTTGGACCTTTAAACCATCCTGTATGCCAGAATTTAAATCAAGGCACTGAAAAAAAATAAAAAACAAAAAACAAAAAACTTTAAGATCTATTTTGTAGAGTTCACAAGATCGGTTTTACAAGACAGAGCCAAAAGACCAGAATCATGAGAAAATTGGGGGCATTCTTCCTAAAAAATGTCAGTGGCTATTTTTCATGTAAATTTTTGAAACACGATTCACCAGTTAATGAGCAATTTTATTAATTTTTTTAAGATCACTGGATTCTGAAATTGAACACAACTGGAAGGAAGACAGTTCACAGTTCTCAAATTATACTTCACAGCTGTAATTCCAAAACTTCAAAAAGGTCAGAAATGTAATGTATCCAGTACTGCAATTCAGGAACTGAAAGATTTGTTAGAAACAGCTAACCTGTTCCTACACAGAGGTGGAAAGAACAATACTATCCTAACGTGTTAATGTTTGCAATGAATTTAGTTGCTTTTTAGGAGAGAGATTTTCTCTTGCATACTGAAAATTAAGTAAATGCATTGGGATTTTTTCATCCCATCTTTTTAATTGTCCCAGAAGGAAAGTATACATGACTGTGGAGTCATTCACTTATTGATATCTTCATTCATCAATCAGTTAAACTCAGGTTTTATACCAGTTTGGCTCTGACCATGGGGAAATAACTATGCTAGCTTGATTGATTTGAGAAAAGGAAAACAGTGTTCTTGAGTTTCAGGGTTTTTTACGAGCTGAGCGCCTTCCACTTAAAAATCTCAGGATCTGTTTAGATTCATTTGGAGGATTCACTTACCCATAGAAAGGGATTTCTGATGAGACATTTTAAATTTGATGTGGTAATTTATTTGACAATATAAATAGGGCTATCAATATAGCAAATTATTCCTACTCCTTCATACTGGTTCACTATGATATAATTTAATCTTCAATTACATCCTTCCAGCTTTCATTATATGAATTAACATTTCTTTTTTTCCTATAAGTAGGAAAAGTTATTAATATTTTAGGACATGAACAGCATTTAAAACAAGAAAAGACTAAGGAACAAATTCTTTGTGGCAAGGATTATTTGTTTTATGCTTACTCGTACCTAGAAGAATAAGCTTCAAATTTTGACAGGGGCTTCTGGACACTACTGCAGAACAAATAAGTAATATTCTTATAAACACTCCAGATGTTTATCAGGGAATCAACCCTTTGGGATGTTCTCTATGCATTTGTGAGATAGCCATATATAAATGGTTGATTAAATACCATTCTATCTGAGTAGCTTGTACTGTAAGGAAAATAAAAAAGCAAAATCCATCTCTTGGGTTACTCTTGATATCACTTTCCTAGACCTGAAGCATATCAGAATTAAATACATTTTCTTGTACAGGTCTCCCAAAGCTAAACAAGTTTTGCAGAAAACATTCTCAAATATGATTCAGTTTAAAAACTGACTTTGTTATTGAGCTTCTCTGGATTCTGATTTTTGTCTTTTACAAAGAGGCAGAGAAGACAGAAATTTTTATGAAAAGTTCTTATATGCTCCATTCAAGCACCATCCTGATGGGGGTCTGTTCTCTCCTCACCGCACACAGGTAACTTTCAGTAGAGGCAACAGGAGTTATACATGTACACTGACTAGAGAATTAATTTTGTTTAAAAAGCTCAGAACATTTTAAAGAAATTACATAGAAAAATTCAAGTAATGAACCACTCTTGCACTGAGCCCCTCACCAATGGGAACAGGATCAAATCCAAAATAACTATTAATCAACCCTAGTTACATAGCAGACAGTGTGGAATTCATCTAGTAATTAGCTAGAAATGACTGAAGTTACAGTGATCTATAGTTGCTATTTCTACATATGGACTGGGCTGTAGGATGAGCTGTGGGTCTGAGCCAAAGCTCACTTAAGTTCAAAGGAAGATTTGACTAGCAGCTTCCCCCAAAGCAGTAGGTTTTGTATGCATCAGTTCCCCACCAGTGAGTGACAAAGTACTGAGAAACATTCCCAAACTGACTCCCCTATGTTATGCCACTGAATGGAAGCTGCAGTTGCTTTTCAAGTATTGCAGCTACACTCTATCCAAATTCCATGAGTCTCTTATGCTCCCCTACCATTTACAGTGCATATGCTTTGTGCCGTCTTTCAAAAACAATTTTGGAAGATTGCTTACTGCATTTTTACTGCAAGTGGCCCCATGGCTCCAGATCTCTATCTGCACCACCACTCTCAAACATATCACTGACCGTTAATACTCATGGGACATGGAAAAGCCATGGCCTTTTACATCAGGAAGTTGTATATCAACTGTTTGTTATTCAGTGGCTACTTTAATGATGATACCAGAAAGCAGTCAACTATTTTTCATAAATAAAAAAAGCATCCCCCATTAAGAATGTTTCCTGCCTACTGTGGGAAATATAGTTGTAGGTGAAACATAAGCCTTAGTTTGTTGGCATTTACCCTTATCTTTAAATATAGCAAAATGCTTCAAACTTTTATTACTTGACAACTTAAGGCCTGATCTTATGCCCACTGAAGACAATGGAAAGACTCCTACTATGTCTACACTTGCAAGTTAGTTCGAATTAAGGAAGCTTAATTCGAACTAACTTAAGCCTTGGCCACAATAGGCTTTGATTAGTTCAAATTAAGGGCTTCCTTAATTCAAACTAATAAATTCAATTGCTTAGTTCGAACTAACCCTTAATTCAAAACAGTTAGTTCGAATTAAGTCAATGTGGCCATATTAGTTCGAACTAACTGCTTAGTTCGAACTAATCGGCAGATTGACCTTCATGCAATTTACAAATTCGAACTAAGCAAGTGCCCTGCATGGACATGGCTAGTTCAAACATTCTAGTGGGGCCATGCTAGTTCAAATTAAGTTAATTCAAACTAACTAAAATTAGTTCGAATTAGTTAGTTCGAATTACCTAATTCGAACTAGCTTTTGTAATTGTAGACATAGCCCTATTGACTAAAAGCCCAGATTTAACAGCCACTGATGTGGAAAGATACATCCTTGCAGCCTCCTTATGACAAGCTGAGTTTTGAGAATGAACAAAATCTCAGCAGCAAGATTTTTTTCAAAAACCCTTGCCATCATTGCTCTGGCTAGTTAAAATACCCAGATTCACACAAAAAAACGTCCACTGCATCTACAAAAGTGTACTGAAAATATTCTAAATATTCTAATATTCAAAATAGTAAGTTTAATGCACAACCAATTCAAGCACATGATGAGGATGAACTAAATTATGACCTGATAATAGATTCACACTGATTTTATAAACTTTGCTGATCAGGATGGGCAAACAACCTTTTATGGAATCACTTCAGTAGAATCACACCAGGCAAGAAAAACAAACAGAGTCCTGTGGCACTTTTAAAGACAAACAGATTTATTTATCATATGAGTTTCATGAGAGAAAATCCCACTTTGTCAGATGCTTTGAAGATGGGAATCTTACAGAATGGGAGGAAATTAAATGTAGGGAAGTGTATGACATAAGATCAGGTCAGGCTGTAACAGCAAATCAAAATAGATGTTGGGATTCAAACACTGGGGAACAGCACATTGAGGAAGGTGAGGTCAAATCACTTGTTGTAATGAGAAAAAAATCAGTAGTGCCTGTTTAACCCCAAGGCAACTGAGTTGAATTTACATATAAATTCGAGTTCTGCAGTTTCTCTTTGAAGCTGTGATTTGTTATTCATCTGTTTCAGCACAGCTATTAGTAAGTCATCAATGGAGTGAGCAGAGAGATTGAAGTGTTCCCCTATTGGTTTCTGAGGGTTGCAATTTCTGATGTCAGATTTGTGTCCATTTATTCTTTTGCACAGATGAGACCTTGGTACCTGGGTCGGTGAGTATCTCTTTAAGTATCCCCACCCTGGCGAAAATCTTCAGTAACTCCATGGTGATGGTCGAGGTGGTCGCAGCACTCAAGGGAACAGCCTCCGGGTACCGGATGGCATAATCCACATGAGGATGAAATGGTTGCCTGTCTGACTCCATTCCAGAGGTCCTACAAGCTCCATGCCGATATGCGCGAAAGGTGTTCCTATTACAGGCATTGGAATGAGTGGAGCTATTGGTACTCCTACAGGGCTGGTCTGCTGGCATTCCGGACAGAAAGCACAAAAATTTCTCACCTCTTGGTGAATACCTGGCCAATAAAAACGTTGGACCACACCCTGTAGGGTCTTTTCCCTTTCGAAGTGTTCTGCCCATGGAATTTCATGCACCAGACATAAGAAGTCTCAGCATAGATGTCAGGGTACCAAGAGTTGGTTGATAACTTCCTGGGTCTGAGGGTCCTGGACGACCCAATACAGGCGATCCCCTTTTATTTCAAACTGGGGATCCTGCAGCCTTGATATGTTTTCCTCCTGCTCTGTGTCTTGGGAGGTGGCCTGCTCCCAAGCTCGGCTCAAGGTTGGGTCTTCTCGCTGCTCCCAGAGGAAATCACCATCTCTGTCTAGCTCCCTCTGGGTCACTTCTAGTTGTTAACCTGAGCTGACCTCCAGGTGCGTGTCCATCCCTGGGGTGTTACCCGTTCTTACACTAGGTTCAACTTCTGTTTGATTTCCAAATAACTCTTTGGAACCACGTCTCTGAGGTCTCTGGCGGGTGTAAGCCATACCCCACAAGATCTCCCTGAATTCTGGCCAGTTTCTACCCAGGGCCACAGGGTATGCCAACTTTGAGATCACTCCAACTTGGAGGACCTCTGTCCACTGGCCTACCGTAAGACGTACTCATGTGGTCAGATATCCCTGTGAATGCACTGGAGGTGTACAGGTGGCTCCACACAACGCAGGTCTGGTATCAACCCCTCCCAGATGAGCGTTTGGCTGCATCCCGAGTCCACTAGGGCGATGTCATGAATCTGCTCAATTTGTATGGGCACAACAAGCTTTCGTGGGGTGTGTTTCCTAACCCTATAACACACCGCACAAACCTTCTCATACCTGCAGTCCATATAGGTGCAGTACCGGCAAAAGTGTCCCTCCTGGCCACACTCCCAGCATCAGTCCCGGTCTCCTTCTGCCCAAGGACCCAGTCTCAATAGTTGTGGGCTCGCCATCACACTCATGCTACTCCTAGACGCACCCCTACAGGGACCTTGCAGAGTTTCTGAGCTGGATGAGTCGGCTGAGTAGTGGATGGGAGGGGGTGACTCCCATACCTTGGCCTTATAGTGGTCTCCCCTCTTTAAGGTGTTTCCCTTTTGTGGGTGGCTGCACCTCGGGGGTCACAGATCAGGCTTCTCAGCTGCCATGTAGTCCTCCATCAGGAAGACTGCTTCAGCCAGAGTCTTTGGGCGATGCTTTTGGACCTACTCCTTCCCCCCGGCTGGCAAGACCTGGATGAATTGTTCCAGGGCGATGCATTCAGCATCCTGGGCCCCTGTCTGCTGCTCGGGCTCTAGCCAACGCCAACAGTCATCTCGAATATATTGGGCCATGGCCCTCGGTCGGGCCCCTGGAGGGTAGTGTGCACCCCGTAGCCACTAAGGGTAAGTCTCAGGGTTCACACCGGTTTGGTCCAAGATGGCTCCTCTGACCTTGGAGTAGTCGAGGGCCTCTTGTGGTTCCAAGTTGCTGTACGCAACCTGGGCGGGGCCAGTCAAGTAAGGTGCCAGAAGGGTGGCCCAATGCTGAGGTGGCCATCTGGCAGCAGTGACCACCCGCTTGAAGGTCACGAGAAAGGCTTCGGGGTCATCCCCAGATCCTATCTTTGTCAACCGTACTGGTAAATTCCTCAATTCTCCCACCTGTCTTAGTCCATCAAGATTGGGACTGGTGCCCATATCACTCGGCCTCAGCAAGGCCACCATCTGTTTAATCATTCTCTCCTGGTGGTCCTGGTACTGGTACCATTGTTGTTGTTCCGGTTGCTGGGCCGCCTGAGCTTACTGCTGTGCAGCCAGCTGTTTAAGCATCTGGGCTTTTTGCTTCTTCTAGTGTGTGGCCTGCTGCTGTTGGCTCTCCAAGAGCCAGTTCAACAGTTTCTCTGTCTCCATTATTCGCTCCTCTACACCCACAAACCACACAGCTTTATGTTCCCATCAGTTTGATTTATTTACTGTCTGCTTGGCCACTCCCATCTATGCATAAACAGTCCAGCTCACCGCCTCACAGTCTCAGCCACCAGTCTAGAGGTGCTCCCTCTCCTCTCTCCTCTGTGGCATCTCCCCTTTTAACTCCCTCCTCCTTCCTGCGAGCCTTTTATAGCCGTGGCTAATGAACCCAGCAGCTGCTCCCTATTGGCTCACTAAGCACAGGCTTAACTCAGACAGCTCCACTTATCCCTTAACTGGAGTTCACGTGACAGAGGGATGGCTCAGCTTTCTGTTGCCAAGAACCCAATCACAGCAGAGACCAGTCCTGTAGTCTTATTCCGGAATCAGCAATTAATTAAAAACTAATCAGTTTTTTTTAAATTTGGGTTGATAAGTACAAATAGATCCTTCAGACACACTCACAAAAATATCTGATAACAACTAAATCACTAACTAGAGGCTGACTGAAATCCTTGTTTAACAATCTCCATTTTCCCACCTTACAAGGAGAGTTTTCAGGGCATACCCTGGTTATGCAAAATTACACCTATCTCATTGGTAGGGAAAACATGGATGTTTCAATTTATTATAAAAGTAAATTTGAAATGCCATATATCTGGGCAGTACTCACACCTGTGAAATCCCATATGAATCAGAATAATTGATAAAGATCATGCTGAATATTAGGGCATCCTGTTCTTTAGCTGGCAACCCTCTACTTCAGTCTGCATTACTGATTTCTCAAGCTACAAAGGAAGATCTAGTGTCTGTCATTACATTGCAGGGTGACTAAATGGAAGCAATAGATACTAGCAGTAACAGGACAAATTAGTTCCTTCAGATATTTACAGTGGAGGGCTCACATGGATGGAAATGTGGATACAGTGAATGCTCAGAGGTGGATTGTTTGTTTGGGTTTGCTATAATGAAGATGTAATGCAATAAGCGAGTCTACCCACACTACAGTCTAAGTCATTTTGAAAAACAAGTGCCATATTTAACTTTCAAAACTTTACCACTGAATAATCCTTAGTACATGTGCATTAAGGGTCAGATTCTGAGTGTTTAAATAAGTAATCTTTGGACTCTGTTCCTGTATATCTTCTCCACAGCAAGATGTGTGTGGGAGCTGAACAAAGAACATCTAAGATACAACTTAACATACATCCTCTGCACTGGATTTGGCTGGAAGTGTATTTGACACTGCATCAGAGTGTTTCATTTTCACCACACATTGCACCTGGTGGCTCTTGGAAAACCATTCTCAAAACAGCTCAGTATGCCTTAAATGTATAAGAGTGCATCATATTGAGGTTTCCTCTTTCTGGAACTACTAATGCTAACAGTCCAGGCCTGCATGTTTGACTATATCCATGTTTGACTGCACAATTTGAAAAATTAGGAAGCAGAAATTAAAATGATTACAGTGGGGCAGTGCCCTGAGAAGAGGTAGTTTACCTTGGCTAGAAAGTCAGACACTGACATGCGATGAGATTATGTACATCTGTCTGGGTCATAGGTGTGCAGGATGGAAACTGAGGCAAGTACTGTGGGCAGAGCTGAAGGAAGTTACCTTGGGCAAGCAGAGGAGGGGATCCTTGCCAGAGCTCATGAGCAGAGCTTGAAACAGAGGACACAAGTGCCACCTTCAGCCTCATCGTATCAAGTTGGTACCATGTACAGCAGATTTTCATATTTCTTTCTTCATCTTGGCACCATCATCTTCCCCATCACAGAGGACTGAGTTTTACAGGGTATTTAATCAAAACAATCAAATATTTTGCTCCTTTTGAAATATATATATATATATCAGATAATCAATACATTCACCATCTTTGTGCAGGAAGACAAACAACTGAATTCATCCACGATGGCCTGCTGTTACTAAATGCCCACTCCCACTTAGGTCGGTGAGAGTTTGCCATTGAGTTCAACAGGAGCAGGACTGGGCCCTGCAGCCAATTTGTGACAATATTATAAACACTGGATTGCCAGAATTCAATTGGCTATATGTGAGAGATACAGACTCGCACACAAACCCGTGTAACTCCTGCCTCCTCAGTGTGGTGCTCTGTCCCCCTCTATTGATGGCTAGGACAGCTAGAAATCGATGAGTCTGCTACAACCTTGCCTAAGACATGCATGTCATTTAGCTCAGGCTGCAGAGGCTCATACATTTAGCCTGACAGATCCCATGTTTGACCCACAATGACAACTACCAGCGTGGTTGGCTTTACATCCATCATAAGTGACCCACCAAAGTGGCCTGCAAAACAAAAAATCACTATGCATTTTTCTCCCTTTTCTTTCCTATTTTGTTTATTTTACATGTTTTTTGCTGACTTTTCACTCAGCAGCTCTCAACCCCTTCCAATTCCCCCTCTTCACCAGTATGCTGCTGGAGCCAGAAAGAGCCATTGGTACACACAAAACTGAGCACCAAAGATACAGGAGAGAGAAGCTTAGAATAGCCAGCCGCTTCCTGAACCTGCAGCTCCGCACATCTGCGCTTTGTCCACAGCCTGCAACATTACGGGCCATGACAAAAGCCCGGAGGGATTGCTCTTAGAGACTACTAACTAACAGACCACGTGCAAGCTATGAGGTGGACGTTAGTGATGACCATGACAATAGAACGAGGAAATGGAGAGCATTTGGAATGGATGAGCTCTGTCTTGGGTTTAGCTTGGGCTGGCAGCAGGCCATCCAGGATGGGATTCCAGAGAGAATGCTAAATGCTACTGAATGGAAGGAGACTGCTCAGGTGTATAGAGATAGATTTAAGAATCAGCAGGACAGCGATGATAGATCTGTGCAAAACTGACAAGAGCACCATCAGATAAAGTGCAGCTGGAGTAGAGAGGAGGGCCAAGAACATAGGCCAGAGAAGGGAAGAGGAATCATAAATCAGACACTGAAAAAAGGCTAGGGAAGCAGAGAATTAAATGTCTTCAGTAAAAGTATCACAACTTGCAAACACAATGTGCTAAGCTTTAAACTCAAAGTGGTATTTTCTTAAATTTGATTTTATTGCAAGAGTCTCAAACAAAAGTAAGTTAGGTAACAAGGAAGATTCACAGTATCAAGCCTGAAAAGCACAAAGTTAAACAGATGCACATACATGTATCCAGAATTTAAGCACAGGTTCCATGGATTATCATATACAAAAGAACCATTCATGAGGGAGATGGAGTTGGGAACTGAGATCTTTTTACTGACTGCCTGATAAAGCCTTTTGTTAATGAGCAAGTTTTTATAAAGGGCTCAGCCTACACAAGGGCCAGATTTTCACAAGAGCCCAGCAGGATGCTTGTGGGACTCTTGAAAATCCAGCTCCACATGCTTGATCTTATCGGGGCTGAGCATTCCGACATCCCATTGATTTCATCACCACTTAGGAGGTACTCAGAACCTGGCAGTATCAGCCTAAGGACTTGGAGAGTTCTGAGCCTAATCCATGATATGCATAGTCCTCCCTGGAAGTAGCGTAGCTGTACACCGCCATCAATACAAGACTCTGTTCATTCCTTCATGCATACTTAATATTTCCCAACTTTGCCAAGTTCTAAAGTTTCAATATTGCTCTGTTTGGCTATGTCTACACTAGAAAAGTTAAGTCGACTTTGTTAAGTCGATTTAATAAGGTCGACTTTAAGTCGACTTAAAGTCGACCTTATTAAGTCAACGTAAAGTCGATAACTTTTCTAGTGTAGACATAGCCCCTTGTCGACCTTATTAAGTCAACTTAATGCTTTAAGTCAACTTAATAAGGTTGACTTAGGCGCTAATCCCCGTCCACACTGGCTTTAAGTAGACTTAAGGAGTCGACTTAAGGCTTAAGTCGACCTAAAATGAGGTGTTATTAAGTCGACTTAAGCTTTCCTTAGTCAACTTAAGGAAATGCTTAAGTCAACTTAATAAAAGCCCAGTGTGGATGTGGCTTTGTTTAGGTCGACTTAAGCGTCCTTAAGTCCACCTAACTTGCCAATGTAGATGCACCTTTTAATTTTGCCATTTGTTACTACCACTCACCTAGGAACGAGTCCCACTGAATCACTGACTGGTTACCCTCTCTCAAATTTCCTCTGTGATATACCAGTGTCCTCCCTGGGAACTGTGAGTTCTACATTCTGAGTATTGCTTGTGTCAAATATATTACTACGTATTTAATACAATGCATTTCCAGCTGCATATCTGGGGAAACAGTCTGTGAGTAAGAGGAACCTGGCATTTAGTGGGATACCAGTAAAATTAAGATCCACCCACTTTAATCAGTGTACTTTGAGAAATGTTATTCAGTCAGATGCAAGAGTGAATAAAGTCTGAGCACTAGTTCATTTATCAGCCACTGTAAATAAACAGATTTACACTGGCATGTTTGAGGGTTCTCAAACAGAATGAACAGGACAGATTTGTGTTGTGTAACACTGTTCCCATGCTCCAACCATCTCTCCTTGGATATAAAATGCACTTCTTTTAAGCACTTAGAAACACAGATAATCTGTTTTATTAATATTGAAATAGGGTTTGATGTGCCTCACAACTGCAATACACTGAGACCAACAACTGTTTGCAAATCATCTTGTAAGCAAAAACACAACTTACAGTAACAGTATTTTTCAGACCTCCCATAATTTCCCACCACTTACGTTGTGGAGACTACTGTAAATATATATCTAAGAAAATCCAAAATATCATAGAAAAGTCTAGTGGTTTTGGCTCAATTCAAGTATAAGAGATAGGGGAATATTTGAAGGGAGATAAATCACTTCTGTCATGTCTTTTCCATCTTTAATTTTTACCTTTCTTTTGAAGTCGATTATCCCAAATTCAATCTGAACCTCAATCAGAAAAAATCGCAGTCTAATAATAGTGTCTAGCAAAAAATTAATTAGCTGTTTTTTTCTTTCTACCTTCTTGAAGAAAACAGGAAAATTTATAATGGAATAGATATTTTCTTATATCTCTACATTTTTTTGTAGTTACTAAAATGTGCCCACGTCAAAATAAGACACGAGAAAACAAAAAGCTCCCTTCAACCCATCTTTACTTTGAATCAGGGAGACATTGCAACACCTTCCTGCACCATTCTCAAAAAATCATTTCTCTAGGTGTCTGCTATGATGAATCACAAGAACTAGTGTAGATCCCAGTAAATTAGGTGTTCCCAAAAAAAAAAAAAAATCAATCATACAATTATTTTGGAGATTTACACCTAAAAAGGATATTGCCTTTCCATATACAGACATCAGAAGTCGTACAGACTGCTTTAGAAAGGGTTTGCTTCTGGAGATCCTCATTGCATAGGATTTTTACTGAACCTTTTTTACTAGCTAACAAAGAAGAAGGACAAAATTCATGAAGGGTTTTTTTTTTGTTATGACCTTTGTTGTTGTCAGGCTATTCAATACAGAGTGAGAAAACAGATTTGGTTCTCCTCCTGCTCAACATTTTATTTTACCCAGAACACTCCACACACACACACACAGTTCTAAAGAGAAAGCAATCAGTTATGCAAGATCTTGAAAAATCTGATTTTGTATTTTAATTTTGCACTCATGGCCCGTTGAGTGTGCACATTACAGATACTCATAGTTTTGTTTTCTTAAGTCCACATGTGGGAGGAGGCTGCATGCCTGGAGGACCTTCATGCTCTGGAATTGGAGACTGAACCTGACAGTGTTGGGAAAATGTCATTTCTCTAACAGAGAAATGTTATTAAAATGCATTGAAAGCTTATTTCTCATTGTTCAGTCTCAAGTCTTTGTCAATAGCTTCAGAGTGAACAATGAAAGCCAGTGACTTCAATGTGGAAACAATGGGAAATAAGCTTTCAGTGACATTTTAATAACACTTCTCTATTAGAGAAGTGACATTTTCTCAACACTGTCAGGTTCTAGCTCTGATTCCACAGCATGATGATCCTCAGGGTATGCAGCTTCTACTCTCTCATATGTCTAATAACTACAAGCTATTTTTGGACTGAGATTCAGACAGAAGAGCTCAAAATTCAACTCAAAGCATGAGATGTTCACAATGGTGGTGCTTTACGTCCATTTTGCACAGGTGCAAATAACTATACAAGGTGTAAAACAGTGGAGAATCATTTCCACTAACTTTGAACCAGATGCAGCTACTCTGACTTACAGTAAATAGCAGCTCATTTTATGAGTTAGATAAGGGTGGAAGAATCTGGTCCTTTTAACTTAAGATCCCTATGAGCACCGACAACAGGGAGTGAAACACTGATCTGATCCATGGCCCCACAAGGTAATAAATAATATTCATTTTAGAGTCCTTCTCTAAGGGTTTTTTGGGGTTTTTTTTTGTAGTTTTATCCCAGGGAGACTTTTAATAATACATTTAGATTTTTCTAAATCATGTGTTTTACTGGAGCAAGTCGATTTTAGATGGACACTTGGTTTTCTTATTGATGTCACTGTCTCTGAATGAATGTGTATTTGGTGTCTCATTAAATTTGATTATAGGTATTGTTCATATCTGAAAATCAATAAAAAAAATAAGTTAAAAGTACAAATGCACTTATGCAGTTGCAATACATTCTCTCCACTGCACTGGGAATTTTATTCCTGACATTAAATGTTCAGTCCAACTTTTATGGTATATAAAGTATAGGATGAGTAAAAAAACTTGGAAATGACACTCCATGTGTCTATTTACCGTCTTCACTCACATGCCATATGCTAGTTTAGACCAGCTTGTCACCTTTACAGATAAATCATTTAGATTTTTAAAACTCTTGATACAGATTTTCTTATGTGGCTTGGCATATATAATATGCACTATCCCCTCAGCAATCCTTTCTCAAGATCTACAGCCTTGCTTTTCAATTTCATTGCCCTTGTCTTCTCTCTCCACCCCTTCCTGTGTTCTACCTCCAGCTATCATAACTTGCCCCTGTTTACAACTAGCCCTATCTCAAATTGCTTATAGTCTAATGGACATTGACTCTTAGTTCTTTGGAGCCTGGATGATGACTTTGTAGGTGTTCCTAACATGCCCTGCAATGGGCTCCAACCCAGACTAGGGGCAGTACTAACAACATTCCATCAGAAATCAGTGATGGTACAAACACAGGACATTTGTTTTAACAAAAATGAGTATGTGCCAGTTACATAAGTAACTTTTGTCCAGTAATTTTATCCAGATTTTGTTAATGTAGCTTCCATACATATAACATTCCCTTCTGGTCCCTTTATGATTTCAGAACAATTTTCCAATCAATCATATACTTCCCCTTTCAACTAGATTCATTGTGAATATCTTGAAACCCAAAGACTGAGAAATATACCACAGTAAATGAACTACATGAGCCAAATGTAGCAAGTGATCCCTGATGGGAAAAGGTAGCTAAAATTGAAAATTCAAACTATCATGTATTTCTGCTGCCCATAGGGCAAAATTAAAGTTACTACTGCATTTGTGCTAGAATTAGGGAACTCTTCTAAATTTATTGATGTAAACTGGAAAGCAGCCACATAAACTTTGAAGTATATGGTTTGTTTCAATCACCTGCGTAGGGTCCGTTAGGATATTTAAAGACTGAATAGAAACCAGATGAAAATACATTTAAGCACCAGTCCCCACCCTTGTGGGCTCTACAGTAAGATAATTGACTGAAATGAATTATGCATCTTATCCTGGAGGCATCAGAATCAATTACTCCATGGAAGAACATGTCTCAAAAGGGACTACTGTAATTAGGATAATAAGCATTAATGCACATCGTGAATTTTGGGGGATTTTTACATTTAGAAATCCCTTTTGGACATAATGTTGTTGTTTTCATTTGTCTGCTTTGTTTTGATCTCAATCTTATTAAAAGGTCACTACTAAACACTGATTAAAGTGTACATAATCCTCCCCCAATGTCAAACACCTGTCTATATCTTTAAGTACATTAATTATATTTAAATTACCATAAATATTTATCTGATATTATTTCCGACCTGTTCCAGAGCACATCTAACATGGATTAGGTACTTCTGGAAACAAAAGTTAATTGGCAAAATTAAAATATTATAATTTTCTCCTTAACGTAGACAATTTCATTACACAATAAATGTCAGGAGCCCAATCTGTTCAGGTCTTCTGAGGAGAGGCATGCAGGGGATGGAAGGGTAAGAGGAGGACAAAGGGAACTTAGCAACCAGCATAGCTACAGGATGAGATTCTATCCTAACAACTCATTTGTTCGCTAGTGACCTAATCCAAATCCCACTGAAATCAACAGGAATATTTCCACTGATCTCCATGGGTTGTGATTAGACTCAAGTGAGCTGGAGTCCCATGTGGTAGACAGTTACTATAGCTCAGTGCTCTAAAGAGTCATCAGTTTATGAACATGGTGAAATAGCAACCCCTCCTTCCAGCTTCAATACGGAGGTAGGCAGCAGATGCTGAAGTGGAAATACAGGGTACATCTAATGCCCTTTTTTCAAGCTCATTTCAACCTGGTCCTCACCAACATGCCCTATACTGCCCCCCACACCCCGCCTGCCCAGGTGTCTCCTGGACACTTTTCTTCACTGCTATTCTCTTCTCCTGTCCTCGTTCACCAAAACAAGTCACAGAAATGGAAGAGAAGGATTTTGCCATATGCAGAAATAATATTTACAATAATTTGACTTTGTAACAAGATAGTTTCATCTTGTCTCTGTTTTTTTAATTGTGTAGCTCTTTGCTTTAGTAAGTGCCCCAAGGCAGAATTAGGTATCTGGCCCTTGAGAACCATATTTATAATTACATCTTAGTCCATTCATGAAACAATTTGTTAATACACAAAAAGCAAAAGCACAGCTCTGTTTCCCTCCTCTGAGAGCTATTTTCAGTGTCTATAGATTACAGTACTGATCACTTCATTTAACAGAGAGAACTGAAATTCAAAGTTGAATTTTGTTTTGCACTTATCCCTGCCCAATCGATTATGGTATTTCAGCCCAATATCCTTTATTAAATGCAGGCCAATATGCTGCAGCAGCTTCACCACTTAGGCCAGACTTCTATTCACCTTCTATGCACTTACAGCAGCTTATCATATAAGAGGAACTACTTTTAACTAGAGTTGGGCCTACTACAATGCAAAAGCCTGCAAAGCTCAGGCCTGAGCTTCTCCGAAGTTCATTGTGTCAAGAGTCAAGGATTTTATTTAGGCCCCATTTTCCATTTTGCCCTGCCACTGGAGTGATGGATGAGATGGAAATACATTCATCAAAAGACTGACTGTGTCCCAAGATAATTCATTCCCATGTGGGTCGTTCCTTCCCTGCTCTGTTCAGAGGTGAAAGGCAATTTCTCCAATCATTAAAGTCAACATCAGTGCCACAGAGACAAAAAAAAGTCACCAATCCAGCTGTTCTGTGTCCTATTCACTACATCCCCAATCCAATGAGTGTTGAATTGTGCTATAGTAATGGTTATTCATGCATTTCATAATTACATTTTTTCCTTTTTGAAAAAGAGAGGAAAAGATAAAATGATAAACATCTTGATCTCTACACAGATCAACAGAAAAGTGTTATACTTTTAATGATTTCCACCTAAGGACTAATACATCAGATTCTTGCTCTCATTTGGGGAGATTCTGTCAAGCCTAGGAATTGTCACTCACTAAACTATGGAATGTATTCCCTACTGGCAAACCACCTGGTTCTGTAGGGAGTATATTCCAAAGGAATAACACTTACAACTTGTCCACACTTAAAACTTACAGCAGTACAGCTGTATTGGTACAGCTGGAATGGGAGAAAGCTCTCCCGCTGACATAATAAAACCATCTAAACAATAGCAGTATGACCAATTGTCATCAGTACATTCTATTTTACATTCTATTTTTATTCACCTTTTGATTCAAACTTTCTCATATATAAATGAAAATTGCTGAAATAATCTTAGCCACTAGTAAGCAGACTGGTTGAAAATTTTTCAACAAAACCATCAAAATTGAAATATTCCACAACTTCCATCAAAATTGAAATATTTCACAACAACATATTTGCAGTCTTGTTCTAACTGTGTTGATCCGAAGATACAGAGACACAAAGTGAATAAGGTAATATCTTTTATTGGACAATCTTCTACTGATGAGGGAGACAAGCTTTCAAGCTACACAGAGCTCTTCTTCAGACCCCAGAAAGTTTGTCTCTTTCACCACCAGAAGTTGATGCAATGAAAGATACTACATCACCTGTCTTGTCTTTCATGGGAACACGTCAATTTGAATGAAATCTTCAACAGGAAAAAGTCAAATTCATTTTGGCTTGACTTTTATATTATACTAAAATATTAGTTTTAATGTCCTAAATATAGCACATTAGTAATGTAATATATACTCTAGTATTTAAATATAAGAAAAAGTCAAGACGGATCAGAATGATAATTTTGAAATGAAACATTATGACACTTTCAAAAAGAAATATTTAGTTAGTCACAAAGGGATATCCATGTTAGTTAGTCTAGTTCAGCAAAACAAACAAGGAGTCCTGTGGCACTTTTAAAGACTAACACATTTATTAAACGCATGAGCTTTCATGGGAGAAAATCCCATTTCGTCAGACGCCGAAGTGGGATTTTCTCCCATGAAAGCTCATGCAATAAATACATTTTTTAGTCTTTAAAAGTGCCACAGGACTCCTTGTTTGTTAAACCAAAGTTATTGGGTTTTGTGAATTTTCATTTCATGGGACATTTCAGACTTTGTTCTGATCTGAAATTATTTTTTTTTAAATGTGGTAATTTCCATAGTATGGGAATTTTGGATCCCAGCCAGCACTAATAAGTTTCTGTACCCAACGTCATTTTTAACATTACTTTTATTTTCATAAACAAAACTTAGGAAATGTTAAATGTGAGACATGATTATTTTAAATATCTTAATAGTAATTACAGCATATGTGCTCTTATACGTGTAATTAGAAGCATCTATATCATTTACTGGACTAACAATGCTCACAAATTTATATCCACTACAGTATCAAAATGCTGAATGTTTCTACACAAAGATACTGGGGGTTAAATTCACTGCTTATGTAAATGGAAACAAATTTTTACTTATGTGGAGCTGCAACTGATTATGGTAAGGACTAAATATTGCCTTTTTATTTCCTATATGCCACTGTACTCCTACATCCATCTGTTCATGGGATCAAAAGTTCTGGAATAAAGTCAGATGGGAAATGTGGATGAATGTGAAATGGCTACAACTCAACCAAGAATTTGACCATTGGGAAAGAGGCAGGAGTTGTTACCTTTGTCTATGAATACCACCTTCAAAAAATCTTTTTTTGCATGTAACCCTTCTGTCAGTCAGAGTCAACAGCACAAAGGGCCGGGTTCAATATCTAGGGGTCCTTTCAACAATACAACACAAAACTGACATGAGCCCTCATGCAGTAACCTGGGACAATTATATCCCACCCCTTGGGTACCTCTTGAGGTAATACTTCTCCACTTGCAAACACAGCGATTGAGTGTAGAAAAGAGATTTTTAATAAAAAGAGGAAACTAACCAGCATTAACTTGGTAAAACACTGCAAGAAGGATGTCACATGCATAAAACCATGAATAAAACACCCACCTCAGAGTATGTGGGGCAGTTTCCTTTCCTTCAGGTACTTAAGTCCAGGAGCAAGAAGTTCCTATGATGTTCCCCTCCCTCATAGCATCCCACTCATAGATTAGCCAGGGCAGACCCCGAGTCTAGAATGCAGCTGCAGAGTTCACCCCTCACCTGTTAGCTCCCATGCCAGCCAATCTGCTGCACACCATCTCCTATCACTATAGCCTCTGAGGGATGGTCTCTCAAGATTCCACTCAGCTCTCAGTGATTTCAGCTTGTAGTGACTGTCAGCTCTCAGTGGGTGAATCTCAGTGTAGAAGCTGGACAGAACAGCTGTCCCACAGTGAGTTCAGCTTTAGCGAGCACTTAACAAAACAAAAGACTCCTAGTGGAATCTTAACTAGCTCTATCTTTGAACAGTGAAGGACGGGAGGATAAGCCATGCCTGAGGCTCTGGGGCTGATCTACACTAGAGAATTTTGTCAACAAAAGTCATCCCTTGTTGACAAAACAGTGGAGGTATACACATTCAAATGCTCCTCCCACCAATGCAACTCCTTTGATATGCCGACATAATAAAATCACCTTGACAAGAAGTGTAAGCTTATGTTGACATAGATAGCGTAGACACTGCATTCCCTTACATTGCTAGGTATCTGTCATTCTTGTCATTTTCAGGGCTTTTAGCAGAATGAACCCTGGCACACAGCGGTGAGCTGGATGAGAGAAGCCACAGGCAGCTAGACCCCAGCTCACAAGAGGGAGGAGAGAAGTCCTTGCCAGCTTCCCTGTTTGCTGCCCACCAGGAGCCGGGCAGCTATGTCAATTTCACAGCTCAGCCCTGAAATTAAGGAGGCTGCCTGGCTTCTGGGAGGGAGCAGGTGGAAGTGGAGTAAGAAGCTGAGACTGATGGACCCTACTCCCCAGGGGTAAGAAGCCCTGAGCTGCTTCCCTCTGATAATGGGGAGCAGGGAAATCCCTGGCAACCTCCCTCATCTCCTGGAGGAGAATGTGGAAGGCAGAAACCCAAGGCTGACTCCCAGCAGGGTATGGGGGCCTGCCAGGAACAGGAAGTCTGTGGGAGCTGCCCTTCTTAGGTCAGTGAAAGTGCTCCTGGTGAGGATGCACTGCATCCTGGGGATGTCAGCCACTGCAGTAATTATTGCTGTGGCTGTAAGTCAATCTATGTTAGGTTGACTTATTTTTCCAGTCTAGACAAGGCCTTAGACAGAGCCCACACTTCCAGGCAGGAACATCTGTTCCTATCCCTCCCCTCTTACCCACTACTGTGATTTGTAATCCATCACCAACCAAAAGGGATCCTTTGGGCAAAGCAGCACCACCATGCTGAGCACCTAACCAGGATGAGTGTGCTCATGAAAATACCAGCTCGGAAGGAGAGAGTCCATTCAGATCCTGTTTCCATCCACAACAAATTTCTTTTTATTATATTCTTTCAATAAAACATTCCGTACATTACGTGGCATAAGACTAACAAACACATGAAAGGTCTGGTTGCTATGACGTATGACATATTCATTGAATTATTCTCTTTACTGCTAGAGCACACACACTTTGAATGTTGTCTAAAGAGGAGAAAATTCTACTGAGAATTTAATCTACCACTTACCATTTTCAAAATAATGGCTCATAATGCAGTCACACTAATAGCCCTATTAACATCTTCCATATTAGTTTGCACTGTTGCTAGATATGAGTTGCTGCCACACACATCTCAGTTGTTTATACACGTTGAGATAAATGTCAAAACATCCTTTAGGAGATGTTTGAGTCTGATGTCAATGGGAGCATTTTCTTTAACTTCAGTGGGCTCTGTGTCCACCCCTTAGAGTATGACTGCACATGCAATTAAACACTTGGCGCATGTTAGCTGACTTGGGCTCTCAGGGCTTGGACTGCAGGCTCACAGAGAAAAGGGAGGTTCCCAGAGCCTGGGCTCCAGCCCAACCCTAAACACAGACACTGCAATTTTAGAGCCCAACCTCCTGAATGAGAGGATATGGGCCAGCCATGAGTATTTAATTACAGTATAGATATACCCTTACCATACCATCAATATTAGAACATGTACATAGATTGGCCAGAAAGCTACTCACCCTTTTTTGAAAATGGAAGCAAGGTCACACAAACAAAGCCTTAGGAGTTGATTCAGTGAATATAAATCTACTCAGAAAACACAATGAACTCTCTTGAGTAGTGAGTACCAGAGACACCATTAGGGGCTGGTGTTCAGGATGGTCACCTGGGCCACCAAATCAGTATCCAGGAAGGCACCACATAGCGTGGCCTTTGGGGGGATTTTTTTGCTTGGCTGCTCAAGGGCAGGGGATGCTGAAAAAGTTTTGCCTTGAGCAGCAGAATACGGTTGAGCTGGCCCTGACAGGCACTATTCTTTGGAGCACTGCAGAGGGCAATAAGCAGATGGTAGGGCTCTGGTGATTTACTTGGTGCTGAAGAATGTGGGGGAGAGTCGCTTAGCTGAGTATCATTTAACTCGGGTGTCTGAGGCTTCCAGAGTTTGGCAGGTATGTCCATGGCAACACTGACTTCTGACAAAGCCCATGACAGTAAATTGGGTCTGGGCTGGTGTGTTTGCTGACCCAGCTCTGATTTTTGTTCTTTGGTGCTTTCAGATGAATCCTTGGAGACAAAAATAAAATGAAGCTGTATGCTGTTCAGTGATTAGTGTTTCATGTCAAATTGTTTTATTGTGCTTTTTGTCCTGTTTTAGGATTAGGGTGTCAGCCTAGAGTTGGAGAGCCAGGCACAGCTGAGAGTAGATGAGTACCACAGCAGGTGTTCTCAGACATGCTCTGAATAAGGGGGAGAACTCCGCCCCGCCTTGCATGTAGCCCAGGAGCAGGTAGCTTGACGGGAGAGAGAGTCAGGTCTCTGAACCATCAAAGCTGTCAGTGAAGGGTGGGCTGCAGCCAAGTGGGATTACATTAGGAGGATTAGCTTTGCCATTGCAGGTGCAACGTTTGCGTTTCCTGGCATAACAGAGGTGCAGGATGACAGTGACGGATGCAGCAGGGCTTATCCATGCTCAGAATAAGATACATGCAATTACGGGGGTGGGGGGGTGCCAGCACACTGTTCAGAGAAGTTTTGTGAGGGGACATGAAGTGTTTTACAAGATTGTTACAAAGCTGATTGCAATGCCTACACGGTCTAGAGCAGACAAGTCAAAATGTATTAACTTGAACAAAACAATTGAAAACAATTGCCCTATTTTCAATTCAAAACAATTTCAATTCAAAACAATTGCCCTATTTTCTACTCTTTGCAGCTTCTTGAAAACTTTAGTGAGACAGATTCCATTCAAATTGCCAGATCGGGGTTCTCATCTATAAGAGGTGCTCTTTTGCCCTCTCAGAGTATGTAAATAGCAGAGGCACCGGGATTTTGCACAGGATCAGCTGACTCTCAAAATACCTTAAATGGATGAGCAGCTGGAGGGTTCGAGAAATCTTTGTGAATGGTGAGAGTTGCAAGAAGAAGCAGATGAGGCAGTTATCTGAGGGACAGACAAATGGAGGGCAATGAATAGGGGAGGTCAAGGAACTTTGAATGGACAATGATAGGATGTGGTAAGCAGAGAGCCAACTGAGGCTCTTCTGGAGGAAAAATTCAGAATCTTGTGGAAAGACAGTTGAAAGAGCAATGGGCCTATTGTAGGAGAAGGGAGCCTCTCAGGAACATTAGAAAATGTAATTCAATACTCATGGCTGGACGCTGGCTGCATTAGGGCAATTTTACACCTTTGTAGGCAGATTCTTTGCCAACACACTACAATGGTGCCTATTTCATTACTAGACAAGGCTGCTACAGGAAAGGAGTTGTGACCAGCAATCACAGGTCCCAGAGTAGCTCCCCTGGAGCTGTTGGCAGACAATTCAATTTAAAGAGCCTTCAAGCTCTAAACTGAATCAGAGGACTGAGTCAAATAAGCCCAAAATCAAGGGAGTGTAAAAGTGACTTAAAAGTAGATTTAGACACACATCCTCCTGAGATGCACTAAAGGCTTCTCAGTCACTCCTCTGCAACTTTGGAAGTGAAATAATTTTATAAAAACACAATTATTCCAAATAAGTGCATCCACATGGAGCTGCACCACTAAAACTACTGCAGTATAGATTTATATATTGTGTTATGCCCATATACCTTTCTGTATAGACAAGCCCTTTGTTAAAATCCAAGGACTCCAAAAGACAAAAACGGTGCTTGAAAGACATGTAGAATTTTTGGCTGTCTACACTAGCAATTTAGGTCAACTTAAGGACCCTTAAGATGACCTAAATTACTCCCTGTGTACACCAGACTTTCATTAAGTCAGCTTAAGAAATTCTTTAAGTCGACTTAATGAAAACTTAAGTCGACCTAATAAGAACCGCCCATTAGGTCGACTTAAGGACAGTGTGGATGGGGAGTAACCCTTAAGTCAACTTTAGGGCAGGTAGGTCAACTTAACAAAGTGGACTAAGTCGACTTGACTTTAATTCGACTTACTCCACTTTGTTAAGATGACTTAATAAGGTCGGCTTTAAGTCAACTTAACGAAGTCGACCTAACTTTTTCTAGTGTAGACATAGCCTTGTCTGTAAGAAGTTTGTTGACTTGGGCAACACCACACTTTTGGCACTTAGCCAAAGATGGTATCATTCACCAACATGGTTGTGTACTTTCAGGGAGAGTTACATTCTTGAATTACATGTCAGAATACAACGATGGAAGGTCTATTCTATGCTGATTGTTACAGTCAATGTTCTCTTCAGCATGATAACATACCAGTTAGGGCTGCATCAGCACTTCCATCACAAACCCCCATCTCTATGGCTTTGTAAATTGGTCAAGAACATTCATTCTTGACTGGAACTAAATTAAAAATTAGCAAACTGTATTCTCAGCTTTTGCAAGAGCTTTACTTGATCGTAAATGACAAGTCGCCTCTATAAATACAGACTCACCTGCTTTCAACCTGCAGGAATTCCACTAATCTTTACCTAATGCTTCTCTAATAGGAAGAATAAAAGAACCCTTATTCCAGTATTTTATTTCAACATGTATGTTTGATCTAAACTATGCCCAGAAGATGACAGACTGTAACCCTGATCTAATAAAGCATTACAAATATTTAGAAGAGAATTTTTTAAAAAATCAAAGGCAGTTTTCTGCATCTGAATAGCACACTTAAGAGAGAGCTGTGAATGGGGTCTGCTCACCACTTGGTACCTCCTCACAGTCAGACATAGCATGGCAGCAATTTGCCCTGGGTCTGTGGTCATTGGCTGCTCCCTCCACCTGTGCAGTGGGCCTGCCTCTGAGTATGATTTGGTCCTCCAGGCTGGTCACTTCCAAATCTCTCCCCTTCCAGGGTGGTCCATAAACAAAAAAGCCAGGGGAATTAACACAGAGTCAGTAGGCGAGAGGGAAATGCCCCCTTCACAAGAGGTATCAGAATCATGCGACCTCCAGGTGATTGTTATCATTAAAGATCAGGGCCGCCCCAACCATATAGGTGAACTAGGTGGTTGCCCACAACACCACAACAGCACAATTTTACATATACAGAATGATTCTTTGTATGTGCCCTCTGCAGAAACTTCTGAGAATTACAAACTACTTCCATGAAATTTAATTTTCTTTAAGGTTTAGTTCTAAATGCTGTGCTCTTAGGATAAGAAAAGTAATGCTTGTTAACAGAATAAGACCTGAATACTTGATACTCTATGGAAACATTCAATAGTAATAATAATTGCCCAACTATAGTGATATATTTTGCTTTTTGTTAGTTTGTTATTCCTGTCTCCACAGATATGCAATTAATGGAACAAGCCAGCCTACATTGAACAATGCTGTAAACAAGCTAAGATAAAGTAAATTGAAGCACTAAGCATTCGCTATGGTTGCCTAGTAACTAATTTGATTGTTTGTCAAGAAGTAAATGTCCTGTTATACCACCTCAATCCACCCAATGCACTGAAAACTGAGGAGATCTGAAACCAAGGAAGCAAAAATGACAACAGTACGCTCAGATCCTACTTACAGCAGTAACTAAACACTGATACAATGCATTATGAATAGGGGAGATAATGTATTCTAGTCAAGATTTCTAAAAAGAAGTGATTAAAGTTAGACTTCCAAGTTCATATTTAAACATGTAAGTGTCCTGATCATCAGAAGTGTTGTACTAAAGTCAATGGGAGCTCCTATATCCCTAGGCTTCTAAATTCATATTAAGTTCCTTAAATGAGTTGCCAAATTTCAAGAATGTGGCAGGTGGGCATTAATCTATCAATATGAAGTAGAAATACTGGGAAAGGAGAATTATATTGGACATATATCCTGTCTCTTTTAAGAGATAAAAGTTAGACCCATGGTTAAAGTCTCAGAACACAAGGCAAGTTACAGAAGACTGAAGGAAAGCTGCTGATGTTCTAATATTTAAACAGGGTAAATATGATGACTTGGATAATTATAGACCTGTCAGTCCTGACATCAATTCTGGGCAAAATAATGGAACAGCTGATATGGGAATCCATTAATAAAGAATTAAAGGAGGATAGTATAATTAAAGTCAATCATCATGGATTTATGGAAAACGGATCTTTTCTAACTAACTTGATATTTTATTCAATAGGAGTACAAGTTTAGTTGATAAAATGTAATAGTGGTGATATAATAGAGTATACTTCAGTAAGGCATTTGACTTGGTATTGCACAGCATTTTGATTAAACAACTAGAATGACAAAATTGGAACATCACGTGGATTAAAAAACTGTTTTAAAAACTGGCTAACTGCTAGGTTTCAAAATGTAATTGTAAATAGGGAACCATCATCAAGAGGATGTATTTCTAGTTGGGTGCTGCAGGGATCGGTCCTGGGTCCTATGCTATTTAACATTTATATCAATGATATTGAAAAGTATAAAAAATCCATCACTCAAAATGTTCAGATGAAAAAGAGACTAGGGAAGTAGTGAATAATGAAGAGGACATGTCACCAATACAGAGCAGGATCACTTAGTAAACTGGGTGCAAGCAAACCATATGCATTTTAATGTTGCTAAATATAAATGCATACCTCGAGAAACAAAGAATGTAGGACATAAAAGACGGGAGACTCTATCCTGGAAAGCAGTGAATGAAAAAGATTTGTGGATTATGGTGGATAATCAGCTGACCATGAACTCCCAGTGCGACACTGTAGCCAAAAGGGTTAATGTTATCCCTGGATGTATACACAGGGGAATCCCAAGTAGGAATAAAGAGTTATTTTAGCTCTGTATTTGATACTAGTGTAACCAATTCTGGAATACTGTGTCCAGTTCTGGTACCCACAGTTCAAGAATGATGTTGATAAACTGGAGAGAGTTTACAAAATAGCCACAAGAATGGTTAAAGGATTAGAAAACATGCCTTTATAATACTTGAGTGAAGGAGCTCTATCTATTTAGTTTAATAAAGAGACAGTTAAGCATGAAACTGACTACAGTCTATAAGTAACTACATGGGGAATAAATAATTGATAATGGGCTCTACAGGCTAAAGCTATGTCTACACTTACAAAAGTTAGTTCGAATTAGTTAATTCAAACTAACTAATTCGAACTAACTTTAGTTAGTTCGAATTAACTTAATTCGAACTAGCAAATTTTAGTTCGAACGAAGCAAGTGCCATGCATGGCACTTGCTTAGTTCGAATTAGTCAATTGCATTGAGCTCAATGTGCTGGTTAGTTTGAACTAAGTACTTAGTTCGAACTAACATAGCCACATTAGGTTAATTGGAACTAACTAGTTCCAATTAACCCTTACTTCGAAAAGTAAAAGCGAATTTATTAGTTCTAATTAAGCTTCCTTAATTCCAACTAACTTGCCAGTGTAGACATAGAGATAACAGAAGCCCATGGTTGGCAGTTAAAGCTAGACAAGTTCAGGCTGGAAATAAGGCATTCATTTTTAATAGTGAGGGTAATTAATCATTTACATAATTTACTAACAGTCCATCATGGATACTCCATTACTGGCAATTTTTAAAACAACTGGCTTTTAAAGATATGCTCTACTTCCAAAGACATTATTTTGGGGGAGTTCTATGATCTGTTACACAGGAAATAAGCCTAAATGACCACAAAGTCCCTGCGGGCCTTGGAATCTATGAACCTCTGATCAGAGACAGTCAGTTTTAGAAAAGATTTTAGGATTTAAATGGGAGTCAACCTCTCAGATTGGTTGGAGGTGGAAGTTCCCAGCTAGGAGGATCTATCTTTAGAAACAATGGGAGTGAAAAGAAGCAACAGAAATTGTATATTGTTAAGGTAGCCCTCGTGCATCCTCAGAATAACAGAAATGTTGGTACTTCTGAAAATGCATGGGTCCACTCCCATACACATGATCCTACTCCACTGGTATGATCTCACACTGGTGGGGGCAGCAGTGTCCAAATGGCAACCCCCGTCCAACACCAGACAAAACAATGTCTGGTTTTGTCTCTTTATGGGATGGGGGCAAACCTTAGAAAAGCAGGACTGTCTGTTTTAAAACCAGACAAATGGCTTTCCAGTATTTTGTATACCATTCATATAAAATACATATAGAATGAGAATTTTAACTGAATGAGGTGTTATCTGCTGTGAAAACAAGCCAGAACATCTGTGTAAATAACTTGGAGAAATGTCTGCTATTACTATGACTATGTCTACACTTGAAAAGTTAGGTCAACTTTATAAAGTCGACTTAATAAGGTCGACTTTAAGTCAACTTAAAGTGGACCTTATTAAGTCGACTTAACAAAAGTGACTTAACTTTTCAAGTGTAGATGAGGCCCCTTTTTGGCCATATTAAGTCGACTTAACATATTAAGTCGATTTAACCTTTTAAGGCACTACTCTGCATCTCCACTGGCTTAAGTCGACTTAATAAAGTCGACTCAAGAACTAGTTCAAATTAAAACAAGGTGTTATTAATTTGAACAAACTTTTCCTTAATTCAATTCAAGGAGCATCTTAAGTCAAATTAAGGAAAGCCCAGTGTAGATGCGGAGTAAATTAAGTCGACTTAAGCCTCCTTAAGTCAACTTAATTTTTAAGTGTAGACATACCCTATGAGCCCTGTAACAATAAAGGAACCTAAAAATGAGATAAGAAAGTCAGGGAGAACAATATACTGGCAGAACCAAGACAAGAAGATGGGTTCTTACGATGTTTCCTGAAAATAATCTGGTCAAACTGTCAGTCTAACAAAGAGATCAGAAAGAGAAGACTGTTTTCTAGAAATGAAGTATGTCCTTTTATCTGCTGTCACAGAAGTGAAGATAAGTTTGAGTCCCCAAGTGGACTCACAATGCATAAAGTTCAGTTTGTGTGGGAGGGTGTTTAAAACATAGCATATTCCAACTGGAACCACATGGCACACTTGACTACTTTTCACTGGGATAAAAAGAAATACTTTTACATTGCAGGTGACTGAGAAGCCTTAATAGCAGATGTGTAACCTCAGCAGGTTATGGGTATTTATGTCCAAATGAAGAATTTTATTCCTATTTTAGTATTTGCAGTGATATTCCTCTGTTTAGTAGTAGAAGAAAATAAACACCCTTTTCACTTGTCTCCCTCTTCGTTCAATGCAATATTTTGCCTTTGAAAGAAATGCTCAGTAAGATACATTTTTAATTCTAATGCAGTTTGTCTTATTTGATTTGTTTTTCATATGGTTCAGAATTTCTCATATGATCACAAGAAAATTCCAATGATATCTATTTTCCTAGGGATTTATAATATGCTCATCACCATGACATCTGAGCATCAATTGATCTCATGGTTCTACTTTATTCCCTTTCATTATGTTCCAAAGTACAAACCAGAGTCTCACAATCCCAGTGTGTGTAGTTGCTTACTCCAAATCATGGACGCAGTCCAGACTTGTCAATTTCTCCTCAGTAGTTATGAGTCACTGGTGTATAGTTTAGAAGATAATAGAAAGTGATCACAAAAAAAATAAAATAAGGTCAAATAAGTCATTTGGGGCAGAAGAGTTCTTTAAAACTCTAAATATTGATGCTTGTATTAAAATAGTTAGACCAGGATAAAGTTTACTTTCTAGCAAACCACTTTCTGGATTTTGTTTAATTTTGTCTGTGGCTAATACATCTTAAGAAGTAGAATGACTTGGAGGAGATATTTAAATAATAATTTGTTTCCAATAAATAATGCATGTGTTTTTTAAATTTGGTGGTCGATATCCGTTATGATGAAAAACACCAACTATTTGAAATGGTGCATCTAGGCAATGTGCAACACTCATTTAATCCTTGAAACGTACATAAACCTACAGTGGTTAATAACCTGAACACTAACATTGGAGTTACAATAAAATTGATGATATTTAGTTATAATGATAATGCTCTTTTTCTGAGTTCATTCATCCTAAATATGAATTAATACATTACAATATCATGTTTGCATCTGTTACACGATTATGAATTGTTCAGCAACACACCTCCCCCATACATGTAGAAATGTTGCATTTTACTTAAATATTTCTTTAACATGGTGTTACCTTTGAATACTGTTTTATAGCACCACATCTCACTACAGCATCTTCCCTCCCTCCCCCAGCGGCTTCTCCCCCAATTTCTGTGTTACTGGTATTAAGTACAACAAATCACTATGTCACTAAATATTCTACAACAAAGGTCTTTCATCAGTGAACAATGTGAAACCCTGGTAAGAGGAGGAGGAGGAACCTGAGACACAGCTTCATATCTAACGTGATCGTTAAGCATCATAATCAATCAAAAATAAGACTAAAACATTAGCAAACCTTTCTACACCAAATTTTTCATTACTTCCCTGGAGAGAGTAAAATCTGACTTTAGGTGGTAAAGTTCAGTAATCTGAGAAACCAAAGATTTATAAGTCACCTTGCTGACTAATAGACATGTTCATACCTATAGTTTGATGTTTGCTGGAAATTTTAATCTACTAAATCCGCATGCAGATAGAGGTTCTTCACAAAAGTAGCAGGAGTCTTGAATATACTACTCCAGTATTTTCAAAATCTGTAGCAAGAAAAAATTATGGAACAGGTTAGATGATGGCTGGCAGCCTCACCAGCATGTCCCATTTGCTTAAGTGAGCTGATGATAGAATTAAGGGCTTAAAGTTTTGAAAGTGACTAGTAATTTTGAGTATCCAGTGTGAGACAATATGAAGGGATCCCATTTTCAGAAAGTGGTGCACACCTACTCTCTGAGAACTCATGCACTTAAAATCACTCCACTTGTGAAAATTTAGAACAAGGATTAGACAAGCATTGTGGGAGGGCTAACAATTGGGACCATTTTGCAGAAGAAGAAATGAAATGCCAATTTTGGAACCATTTTGCATATTGTAGAAGAAATTAAAGCTACTTTAACCAAATTGGAACCCAGACTGTTGGCAGGTAAAATAAATCATGTTTTGGAGGAGTGTCTAAATTAAGAGCTGGAGGAAGGCAGCAGAAGCTGAGGGGAACATAATTTGGACTGAATCATTGGAAATACAATAGTATTCATGTATCCAGTAAAGAGCAGGCTATAAATTGCAAATGAACTAGAACAGGGACAGGATAAGAAGACAGAAGTGAATTCTGCAAAGTCAGCTGGGTGTCAGATTAAGGAGGTAATGAAAACAGGCACCTAGTCAAGAATAAAAATTGAATGTCTATAAATGCAAAATGATTAACAGCAAAAATAGGTGACCTAGAATGCCTTACAATGGATAAGTACCTTGATAAAACAGACATAATGGAAATGTAATAGTATGACAAAACCCAATGGGATATAGTTTTATCTGATTACAAACTACATAGGAATGAGACTAGGCCAAAGAGATTGGAGTAGTGTTTTAACTAAAGGATTTCCTGGAATCTAACAAAATAAGGATTCTGAGTGGAGTGGACAACATAACTGAATCTACATGGATAGAAATCCCAAGGTTTATAGGTCTACCAATACATTTAGATTCTTACAACTAAAGTCTTAATCGAGAAAGAGAAATTGAGTGCATAATACTGCAGCATAAAAGAAGCAGCATAAACTAATAGGATTGTAGTAATTGTGGACTCCAAAAATTGATCAAAAGGCACAAAGGGACAAAGTGTAGAGAAACAATTTTGATGCTGTGAGTGACTGAGTCTGATCCAGTAATGCAATTCCTGTGTTCATAAAAACATAAGTAAAACAGGCCAGAGCTATCAACCATATCTCTTTTTCCCCTGACCTTTGTCATGTGCTCGTTAACACTTCATTAACCTTGAATCTTAAGGTTATATTAACATGTTTTCCATGCAATATATTATGTTTTACTTTTTCCATGGGTTTCTTCATTTTTTTTAATCACAGCCTTTAGATTCAAGAGGAACAAAGGAAAACCCAGTCACCATTTTGTTTCCACCCCCACCCCAGTTATAAAACATTTTTTGCTAGTACAATTTGCACTTAAATTTGCTGGTTTAGAAATCTGTTGTTTTTGTTTTGGGAAACTCTTAACTACACATTAGTCCCATACCAGTTTCAAAGACTATTAAGCAACACAAATAACAACTTTGGATGTTGAGACATAACCACAGCTATTGCATATTCCAAAAACTTTTCATGTTTTATTATCCCTGAAAATTAAAATACAGTTTCTTATAAACTGTAAAAAGCTAAATATTTTTGTGTCAACTGTTTTTTTGTTGTTTTTTTTTTAATTTTTGCTTCACTGCTCATTAATAGGACACTGGGATACAGAAAATATTACTATGTTTCTCACCGATTTTACAACTGACTATATATATACAAACACACCTGCACTCAATATAGCCTTTGAAATTTAAACCCAGTTGTATTTCAAACTCTGTTTCAGTACATAATGTTTGACATGGGAGAAGTGATTACATTTTAACAAACTATTTACTGATGTTTTCTCTACAAAATACTTTTGTTGGTAGACTTTATTCACTGAACTACTCTTCGGGTCAAATTCTACCCTTAAATCACCTGAAACCCAGCTGATATCCATAGGGTTTCTTAGGGTGCAGCTCAGTATAGAACTGAGGCCCTACCCAAGGCTCAGTGATGACAATGGGAGCCTTTCCATTAACTTTAGTGGTCTTTGGATCAAACCCAGATTAGTATCTTCATCATACTGCACCAATTTTGAAAACCAATTTCCAAATATCATGATCTGCAGAGCATTCTGGAAAACACTTTTAAATACAATGCTTTACTAGCTGTTGCCAGGAAAAAAATAACATAATACTACTGTAGAAAAGCAGACTCACTACTAGAGCACCCCCTGCCAGTGATGACTCTTGGTTCCATGGTGGTCTTCTTCCTTTTGTGACTTGGCCCTCCAGCCAGGTCATACTTTATTGTGCGTCCCTCCTAGAGTAAAAGAAAGGCCAACAAAAACAAAAAACAAAACAAAACCAAAGAAAACCCCAAGTGTCCAGCCCCTCCACTTAGCCTCCACCCTCAACTCTGGCCTTAGAGGTCCATACATCCTTTTCTCAGGGCTTCCACCAGTCTTTTCAGGACACCACCTTACCAGTGGCTGGTAGGGGAACCCTATCTACTGAGTTCCAGTCAAGACACATTCATATAAGTAGTCAAGGTTCACTTCACCCAACTCCTTGGCTACCATCTCACTAGACTTCTTCCTCCCAAAATTATTCTTGTTTCTCTTTGCCCTACAAGAATCTTCAGCTTCCTTACAGGTCTCCTCACTGCTACTACCAAGAGAGTGATTGCAAAGTTTCTTCCTGCTCCAAACTTGCTCTTTATAAATACCACCCAACCAGGCCTGCTAATGTGGTGGGGGAGGTGGGCAAGGAAGGCAACTGCCCAGGGGCCCAGCAATTTAAAAGGGTCCAAACAGAGGGAAGATAGATACATATCCTTCTCTCTTCCATACACACCCCCTTCCCCTGAGGTCCCCACTGTTCATACTCTGTGCTCCTCCCATGAGCCGAGCTTGTTTATTATGCATCATTCAGATTCCCAAGTGGTGAGCAGGCAATATCTGCTACTCAGCTTCCTAGGTTCATCAGTCATCTCCCTGAGGAGTCCCAGGGACCCAGAAAGCTGAGTAGCAGATACCACCTCCTAAGCTACCCAGGAACCTACATGGCACAAATAAATAAGTAAAACTTCTGATGGAAGCCCTGCCCATCCCTTTTGGGAGGGAGGCATTGACTGTTCTGCCCTGAAGCCTGCACCCAACCCCTCCCCAAATGGGTTTCCTTATTATTTAGGCCTGGTGCAACCAGGTAGGCTAATAGAGCACTGATTCCTTTGCTCACCTGCTCACAGACACATGATGCTTGATAATCAAGAGGGACTGATTTTAAAGAAAAGAGCAAAGATAAGGAATAGAATATATCTTCATAGAGACTGTGACAGAGCAGATGCCCCACACCAGCTAGGAAAGGGTTAAGAGGGCCCTGTGATGAGCAGCCAATAGGCAAGAGTAGCACAAGAGCCAATCAGGACCAGGGAGCACCTGTATAAAAGGGAGCTGTAAAGCCAAAGCAGGGATAGTCACACCTGGGTGCTCAGGGAAGGAAGGCTGTCTGCCCAGCTGGCTGAAGGAGTCAGCACCCAGGACAGCACAGTGACTGACTACTGGGGCACTGAATGAGCCAGGGCCCTGATACAAGGGCAGAAAAGGTACTGGGGAAGCAGCATAGGGAATCTGTTGAGGAGCTGGGGAAAGAGGTGGGGCTGAAGTTGCTATGCATAGGGGTCCCTGGGCTGGGCCCTGGAGAAGTGGATGGATCTGGGTCCCTTCCTGCCTCCCCCAAACCACTAATGGAGTGGAACAGGGGCAGCCACTGATGATGAAGTGGTAGAGCTGAAACAGTAGAACCTCCCCCAGAAGGTGAGAACACAGACAGGTGCTCAGCCAGAGGGCTGAGCAGCCGCACAAGGAGAGAAGTTGTACAGCCCATGGACAGGGCGCCCATTTGAACTAATTCCCTACTACACCAACAGGAGGCACCCATCAGGCAGTGAGAGCTGTCAGTCTACCACAGAAACATTAAAAATTCAAGTCAAATTTTGAAGGAAGAAGCTTTCAGGGCTACAAAGAGAGACCACATAGCTCTCTTTAATTCTGAGAGAGGACGTTCAGAAAATCCTTGCTTTCACTTTCAAAAATGGAACTGAAAAAGGTGGAGTAACCCAAATACTATGATACACTCAGCACAACTAAGTTTTATGCCAATGGGAAGTTGGTAGGTAAGTGTTATTATGCACATACCATATGAACATTAAAAGCCAGTGGAAACTCTAAATCATGTCTATATTTGGACCACACACACACTAAAGTGTAATGGCACTAGTCACTTTATCAAAATCTAATATGGGGTAATTTCCAAAAGCATATCCATTTTTTATATACCATCCCAAATGCCTGTTTCCTTATGAATCCTATATATTTCCTTGTGTCCATATTTTGTAAGAAGCACTCAACAAGACCGCCTCTTATCAATCTTACCTTCTGCTCAGATGCCACCTGACCAGATGAGATGATTTTCAAGAGAGCAAATCACTCATTTAGGCACCTAAATGAACTTGCCAGATTTTCTTAAGTGAGCAAACACAATACAAATTAATAAGGAAGATATATAAAAGGCAGAAAGCACTGGAAGCAATTCCATCTTACAGCCAAGAAAGCCCCCATTAGCTTATGAAAATAATTGAAATAACCCTGGATACAGGCAGCCCCTCCTGCAGAAGACCTGCAGAGCAGCTGAAAGGAAAGAAAATTTCTAATATTTCCCTTCTCAAATCAGGAGAAGAGGGTTTGGAACAGACTAAAGCTCAAGAACCCATATCCCATAGACTCTTCAAAATATTCATGATTTTGGGAGATCAGGCATTGCTTGCTAGAAACATTGCCTCTGCAGAACCTCTGGCCCATAGAGCCTAGGTCTCTGCTCCAATGGCCAGGACTGCCCAAAGGACATTTCCTCACCCCACCAGTCAGCAAGAAAGCATAGCCTGGCATTGTACTATCACCTAACCTGAGCTCCACAGGGCTGGTGAGAGGCTAACAGGTTTCAGCCATCCATTCCCCAAATCCCACCTACACAGATCCAGTAACTCAGCATAGAGGCCTCCAAAAAGGTGTAGAAGAAAGTAAGTTGTTTACACGTAAGTGACTGTATGAAGCATGGAGATCAGGGGGACACAATCAAGTCCTTAGTTATCAATGTTAACTTCAGGAGCAGGTAGTTTTATAACTCTACAGTCAAAACCAGCAAGGTATTTATCATCCATTACTGAGCTAGTTAGGAATCTAAATGAGAAATGTCTAAGGAATATACAGAAATTAATATAGAACCATCCACGCTCAGTTAACTTGGACAAACATACAAGGAAGTGTCATACGCTTCTGCTATAGTCCATTACAGCTTCTTTCTTTTCATAAACAGAATCTAATAATGCTGATTAAACCTTATGATTCTGAACGGCAGCTCTGATTTTTTTTTTTAAATATCAGCTTTTTAAAAGATCTATGCATATTTGATTTTTCATGATGCCCTTTTATTTTGTATGCATTATAGCACGATGATTATAAATGGGATAATTAAAGCACACAAGCTGAGGAAGACTTTATGTTAAACTATATAGTATCCTTGAAAGAGATTAACAATTTTAATTATTCAAGAACCTCTTCAGCAAATAAAAATTAAATGTCCATGGCTCTGGCCAAGCAAGCTTTGTGGACATCAGCAATTTTTCTACTTGATTTTTCTCCTCCTAATTCAAGAACCTAAATTATCTCCTTCACTTGTTTAAAAAGTTCACACACATACATGTACCTGTGTTATTGGCTGCACCTTCATACATAACAAAACACCATTGGCACCAATGTTTAAATATAGATGGAGGATCACACTAGTGATATCCATTCCTAAAGACAGAAACAACCCTTTTGAAAGTCAAAAGGAGTTCTGGATGCTCAGCACCTCTGAAGATTAAAGTGCATAAATAGAGATTTAGGTCCCTAACTTTAGTAACCCAGGTCTGAAAAATGTTGCCCTTGATATCCAGTACATGCCCCTGTAATAACTCTTCCTTTAATTTTCTAACATCAAGTCAGAAGCCTTTTTGTTTCCACTACCAGAAGGCACTCGGCTATTTAGTGATGCGCATGCTATAAGAACCTCTGTAAAAGAGAATGGACTAGACATCCCCAGTTCTTTCCTATTCTAATATTCCACTTAAGAGACACTGTTTATTTCTGCAATATGAGTTGTTAGTAGTTTCAGGTGCTACTATTGTCCCCATGCCAATTCAGGGTTTAACAATCATATTTTCCTATTTTTTTAAGAAGTTCCTCTTCCATGACACTATCTGAAACACCCATCCACACAAAGACCCTGCATACGTATACTAATATACATATACTCAGACTACTCATATGTATCAAGTTAAGTACCTGTGGATACTTGTATAAGAGCAAGATAAGGACCAAAATGGGGAAAACAATTAACAACCAGGAAAAACGTGAAATTGACTATATACCAAAAGCTAATAAATTCAGGGTGGGGGCAGAGCAAATATTTCTCTAGTATCTATCAGAGATAATCATTTTACTTGTAGTGTAATGGTTAGAAAACTTAGAAAAGTAACTAATTGTTAGTGTCCCTTTAACTATTTATAAATACCTTATAATTACATCTTAAAATAATCTTATAATTAAAAGAATATTTTTCAAGATAAAAATTATTTTATTTCTCATCAAGCTCTTTAATTTTAAATACCAATGGTCTGTGTTAAAGATGACTGAGGACTTTTTAAAGTACAATGTTTAACTTCCAGAGGGGTAGCCATGTTAGTCTGTGTACAGCAAAAACAACGAAAGTCCTGCAGCACCTTAAAGACAAATTTCTTCAGGCGTAAGCTTTTGTGGGCTCCAACCCACTTCATCAGATGCAATGATTTAAATGATTTTAGTTGTATTTGGAACTGCCAATATGAATCTCTGTTTTATCTCATTTATTTGGCCTCAGTGATGTCATATTCTGGGCAGAAGTATTTTGGATCTCCTATTTGGACATCTTGGAGTTTTCCTCAGTTAATAAGATAAAAAGTAATTTAGGGCCAAAATCTGTTCTAAAACAAACAAGTTTAAGAATATGATCCTGTTCTCATTGGCAGATGAATAACTTTAGTCTTGTGAGTAGTTCCACTGACTTCAAAAAACTACTTATGTGAGTAAAATTACCTGCAGATGTGTTTGCAGCTTCATGCTCTTAAGACCCATCACAGGGACACACCTCTATTCCAGAAGAGCTCTAAAATTAAGCACATACTTAAGTGCTTTCCTGAATCAGGGCTTTAATCAGGAGTAATTTCCCTGGAATTAAACTGGTGAAAGTTTGGCATTAGTGAGAAAAAACACACAAACAAAAACAATAAAACAAGCCCTTAGGGCTTTTTGTTTATTTTTTATGATTCCATATACACACCACACCCTTCCAACAGCTCACACAAAGCCTCAGCCTAATGTAATATTGCACTGATGTAACTAATTGTAACATAAAAATACTTTTTTAATGCAATTTATAATGAACATTAGGCCAAATTCCTCTGAGTCACATGGATGCAAACCTGATTGATTTATTACCGAACACAGAATTTTGCCCATGTCACTTCAGAAAGTATTCAATATCTGAGAGGTAAAAACAGCATATAGCCAGAGGAACACAGGGAAGACCATTTCTGGAAGAATCCCCTTTTTTAGGATGACAGAGAATATGTTTATCTCAAAAAAGGAAAACACACACAAGTAAATATTGCACTGTTACTTACACATTTTACAGCACTTCTCAACATTTTGAAGATCTCGCTACAATGTGGGTATGTAGAAGACAAAATTAATTTGAGACTAGTTATATATTTTGTTCTTTCCCCCACACTCTGCCATGCTGGAATCTCTTCTCCTTAGTAACTGCTACTGTGTTTACACCCAACATACAGACTCCTCTCACCATTTCTTTGCAATATGTCCCAAAATACAGATAAGCAGTGCTATATAGGCTTTAACTCTGTACCATGAAGATCCTGCCTCTAGGGTAGATCCTTTCTTATTCTCCTTGACTCAGTTCCATCATTGTCACCAGACAGAAATCACTTTGAAACTATTTTTCTTAAGTCTCCCCCTTTTAAAATCTCTTGCCTTTTCCCATTCCCCATGAGTTATTCATTTCTAACTGTTCCCTTTAATCATGGCCCTCCCATCTAATTATCTTCACATTAAGACTGAAATCCAGCCCTAACCCGCACTGTCTGGAGTTTTAAAATATTGGTTGGTCTATTGCATCCTCTACCATAGAGAGCCTGCCAGCTAAGGCAAGATTCTACTGAAAGTTGTAGGGCACTGGGATGCACTTTGCTATTTCTCTGAGCAACATGCATGATGCCCCTCATCTGCCAATGGCAGCATGTGTGCTCAGGAGATCTGAAAACCAGAGTGCTGCAGGCAGAGAAAGGAATGAATTAAAATCTTTGTGGACCTCAAGGCAGGGGAGGAGCTATGTGCTGCTTACCTGCCACAGTGCAGCAGAGTGGAAAATCAAGAGCTGCAAGAAAAGAACAAATAGTTCTGAGATACATCTCAAAAGCGAATGAGGTCGAATTTCATTGCTCTCTGGCCAAACTGGCCTAAATTCTAATTGTAGATTTCAACCTCAGAGCTACTCCACTTGCAGGGATGGTGTTGTTATCAGGTTGAATTACAGCATCATTTAATTCAAATTTACTGCTCTGACAGCAGAGACTCAGGTTGCAGAAGGTCGAAGTAAGTAACATTACCTCGACCTTCTCTGTCAGTGTAGACCAGGTCTTGGCCTCCTGTTATTAGCAGTATATGGCACTCCTCAGTGATGCTTGATTCTGGCAGAAAGCCACTTGCTGAGGCAACAAAAACTGAAATAAGAGATAATCTGAAACCATTTGAAATATTTCACAATAAGATAAACTCACTATAACCTTAATATTATACCAGATAATTAGTGGTTTTCACTGAAGCAAAAAGCATGTGTGTGATCACTGTACTGCCTTCTTGTACAATACATCACTTTTAATTCTCAAAGGTTGTAGCCAGACTACACCTGAGTAGAAAAGGAAATGAAGCTGTGACTCCTTATACCTTCCCTAGCTATTCCATGGCTTTTACTCTGTCCTTTGCAATCCCCACCACACTTTACAGTTAGAAGATTTTTTTCCCCAAGTAATGATTATTGATAAAAATAGTTCAAGTTAATTCACATAAACTTTTTAAACTTGGGAAAAGTGAAGAACAACTCCCATCTCTAAAATCCCTTTAACCATAGCAAGTCATGGGGATAATGAAGGTCAAGGGAGGAGCCATGAACAAAATAACAAGTCTGGGTGTTAGGACTGGTGAACTGGGCTAAGCAGTGAGATTGGAGGGTAATAGGCAATAGGGGCCAGAGAGTCAAGCAAGAGAATAGTTACATAGCGATGATCCTCAGCCCCATGCACTAGTCCCTGATTACTTCACCTCAACGATCTACAGCTCCACTGGCTTTTCTGCCTCAGTCACTGTGAAACAGTAATTCTGTCCGGCCTGCTTCTATAACTCCTCTCTCAACCATGCCTCTCCAGAACAATATTGCCATTCTATAACTCCTCTCTCAACCATGCCTCTCCAGAACAATATTGCCATTCTATAACTCCTCTCTCATCCATGCCTCTCCAGAACAATATTGCCATTCTATAACTCCTCTCTCATCCATGCCTCTCCAGAACAATATTGCCATTCTATAACTCCTCTCTCATCCATGCCTCTCCAGAACAATATTGCCATTCCCATGCCTCTAAAACCACGAGTCAGGCCCCTCCTCAACAAAATCAAGAAACTGAATTAAAAATTATGAGGTGGGCAGGTTTGGGGTTTTTTTATAGAATGGAATTCATTTTCTCTGCCTTCTGGGATTCATGTTTTCAAGCTTTTCTTCACAGTCATGAGATCTAGAAATCTTTTTAAATGAAAGCTGTTTCTCGCATGATGGCATGTTTCATCAAATATCAGGAGGCTCACAATAAAAATCACAAGAATTGGTAATACTGCAAATCCTCTGATGGGCCTGCTAAAATTTGGCATGGAAATCCTCAGTCTGCTGTAGTATTGATTATCTGACCAGAGCTCCAGTCCACAGAAAGTTCAGAAATAAAAGGTGTCTCTTAGCTAAATTACAAGCACCACTGCTTCGGCAAATCTGACTACAGTTTATAAACCTTGCCCTGCCCTGGTTGAAGAAAAAGATTTGCCAGCAAAGTTGCCTTAGAAGCACACCCTTGTATCTTACCAATTTCACCCTTTGGGAAAAAAATACATTCTAATTTTATACAATTCTAGTTTCTAGTTTTATTAGACTATTAGGATCATTTTAAAATAAATGAAAGGACATTGTGAGCTCTCTGTCTTTATGATTAGTATAATTTCAACATGCTGCTTGATTGGAAATGACAAACTGGACAAATTCATTCTGGATGTATCTCCATGGACTTCATTATAGTTACATCTGAGATGAATTTGGACGACTATGTTTACAAACCATGGCGATCTGATTTAATTCAGAGACAGTACAGGAAAAGCGGAGCGAAACAGATTGACTACAGTGAGATACGAGGAAGTAATTATGCTAATCATCCTGTTCTTCAAGATGTGCCAAATAAAGATTGAGGAAATTATCAACAAGTTAGTTTAATATCAATACTGGGAAAAATACTCTAACAAATAATAATTGATTTGGATGCACTTAGAAAAGCCTAATGAGTCATAAACACTGTGGGTTCTTTTGTCGAGATCATGCCACTCAAACTTATTGCCTTATCTGATAAAAATACAGGTACCGGTATATAGCCTCATCCAGGAGTTCCATTTGCCTGAGTAAGGATTGCAGGATCAAACTCCTACCACACATACAGAATGAACTAACTTAAAAGAAGAGTGTCGCATCAAATTTGTTCTTAAATTTACATTTTGTAAAAATAAACGTTTATAAAACTTAATCCTAGGATTATGTTTTATAAAAGTAATAAAAATGTTGCCAGATCATCATCCCCACTTGCCCCCCACTCCCCTCCAAATAAATACCCTTTGGCAATCTTTACAATGCAAAGATTGCAGCAGCATGTTTGTGCATGATGACAGAAAGCTAACTAGAAGCAAAGGATGGATTGCACCTGTCCTTTGTGACAGGGGAATGCTGTGGTAGCATCCCCCTTCCCTTAGGCACGTGGATCTCTTCAACCTTCCTCCTCTCCCCAGCACCTAATGTAGCTCAGAACAGAAAAATAATAATCTCTGTAGTGGGGATATTCCTTAAAGGGGATTCCCTAGGGGTAGTTGTGGACAGGAGTCCATCACCACAGCTCCATTTAAGCCAAGGTAACTATAGGGGGAAATCTTCGTGAGCAAAAACTCTTTAAGATTTCCTCCTCTATAGCCCCAACCTATGGATTTTACTGTATAAAAGAATGATTAGATTTACAACCATGTTTTTATAGTCACTTATATCAAAATGGAGTGACATTTGAAGAGCAATAAACGTGTCCCTTCAGACATTTATATATTCCTTCCATTAAATGTTAGTAGGTGAGCCAGACTTCACTGCTTCTTTGTGGATGAGTCAAAGTCCCACACTGCTTTATGTCTATAATTCTTTGTATTAGCTGGACCTAGTGTTTTATCAGTAAGCTGAACCTTAGCTTGTTATCAGCAATGGAAAAATGACATCCAATCTAATTCTTAAGAGGATAGTCAGAAAGGGTCTACAGTACTTATTACTGATAAGAGGATGTTGTCTGTGATGGTTAATGATCTTTTGGGAGATGCTCTGAATTTAGCAGGAATTCCTAAAAGGGGTTTTGTTTGTTTGGTTGGTTTTTTGCATAATGAACTTTATTACAGGTGTCTTTAAGTTAGCAGCTAGGTAAACAAGATACTACGAAAAGATCTCCGAGGGTGAACAGGTCGTTTTCTTTGTCTCTTTATCCATAAAGATGCATGGTGTATTTGGGGGAGAGTTTCTGGGTGTTAACTGAGAGTGAATCAAGCTGGAAAATCACTTCTCCCTCTGGCTTGGTAAGTATAACCTTCCTATCTGTATTGATCTTTGACTAATAATTTCTGACAAATAAATTCCAGGTAAGCTTCATTATTCAATATCTTCTATTATTATTGTTGTTTGACTCCGTGTTGGCTTGCATTCCGTCTTGGAATGTCTGTCCATACAATCAATTGGTTCAGATACATTGCTAATACAATATAAGATATATCAATATCATTTGGTATAGGCTAAGGCGGTCCACATCTCTCCACATGAGATACCATTGTCAACTTCAAGAAAAGGAATTCCTGTCTGTGTAGTTGAAATTTTGGTCATGAGAGAAGAAGAACAAAGGAGGGAAAAATAAGAAGTAGGAGAGGAGAGGAGTGGGGAGATGTTACGCCCTCGTGTCAGGATGCGGCATTGCAGGGATTCTACATCACTAGCACTCCCAGGTGTCCTGGGTCTGCCATCTCCATGGCCTGGCCCTCTGGCCAAATCAATTCCCTTTCAGGGTTAACTGAAAACAAAACAGACATCCTGGTGTCGCTCAGATCTGTCCCACAGTAGAAGCAGCCAGACTTCTAATTTGCCTCCACCTGCTCCCATGCCTTCTAGGTGCTGGAGGATCAATTCTCACTGGTTCTGGCAGCAGCTGATCAGGGGAGGCCTCTATAGACAGACCCTGGAGGTCTGAACTCACTGTTCTTCCTTTCCAGCAGAACATCTTCTTAGTTCAGGGTATACCAACGCAGTAGGGCCTCTAGCAGGGAGCAGTAAATGCCTGTTACTCCCCATCACAGAATCTCTTGGTGAGGTGCATGCCTCTTGTAATCTAAAGTGAGTGACTAGTTATGAAAAAATGTGCCTTTACACTACCTGCATGGCAGGGACGGATCTTTTCTATGCTCATCATATAGGTTTATTCATCTTTCCATTCTATGAAGGGGGTCCGGGATCTTTTGGAAGCCAAAGGAATACAGTTTTAGAAAGTGACAGAACTGTGTGCATGAATTTGTCTAAAACACAGTGGAAATAGGTTACCTTCATATGGGTCCAGTCAACACAACTTGATTAGGGGCCAATAAGATCATTCAAAGCTGTTTTAATTAGCTTTGTCCAGCAGGGTATAACAGTCACAGAACAAACGAGATGGGTGAGATCCCAGAGAACAGGAAAAGGGCAAACATTAGCACCTATATTTTAAAAGGGGAAAAAAAGGACCACAGGAATTACTTACCAATCAGCCTCACTGTGATATATGGAAAGATACTGGAACAAATTATTTAAAAAAACAATGTATTAACACCTGGAAGACAATAAGCAATAACCAACATAGATGTGTCAAGAACAAATCATGCAAAATCAACCTATTTTCCTTCTTTGACAGGGTTTCTGGCCTAACAGAGGGAAGCATCAGTTGTGATATATCTTGAGTTTAGTAATGCTTTTGATACAGTTAAACATGACATTCTCATAAACATACTAGAGAAATGTGGTCTAGATAAAATCACTACAAATTACTACTGACTGAAAGAAAACTCAAATAGTTATCAGTGGTTCACTGTGAAACTGTGAGGGCATGGGTATAGGAACCCCTGTAACCAGGCCCTCCCAGTTTCACAGTGACCCACTGATAACTGGGTCCAGCACTCCTGGGTGCAGCACTTTGGAGTACAGGATTAGAATTCAAAATGGCCTTGACCAGTGCTTTTTTTGATGGGGGAGAGGGAGGTGTCTGAACTCATATCTTGATAGTAAATTTTAAAAATGCCCCTCCCACCACTCTTCTTCCTGTGCCATCCTCTTCTACCAGCAGTGCACTGTGTTCCCCTGCTGACCCCTCTCTCTCCAGCTGGGCAGTGAGGTCAGCAAAAAAGGTGTTGGTACTCCTGCGTACCGTAACAAAAAAAGCAATGCCCTTGACAAATTGGACAACTGGTCTAATTGAACAAGATGAAATTCAATAAAGATAAGTGACCTGCAAAGTAAACCACTTAGGCAGGAAAAAAATCAAATACACACCTACAAAATGGGTAATAACTGGGTAGGTTGTAGTCCTATTGAAAATAGCCAGAGATTATGGTGGATCACAATTTGAATATGACTAAACAGAATGATGCAGTTGCAAAAAAAGGTTAATATCATTCCCGGGGCATATTAATAGGAGTGTTTTATGTAAGACATGGGAGTTGTCACTCTACTTGGCCACACTTTAGGAAAGATGTGAACAACCCAAAGTAGAGCAACAAAAATGATAAAGGTTTAGAAAACTTGATCTACGACAAAAAAAATTTTTTTTTAAGTGCATGTTCAGGTTTGAGAAAAGATGACTGGGGGGGAGGGGCTCATAACAGTCTTGAAATATGTTAATATGATTAATTGTTTTCTATGTCCACTGAAGGTAGGACAAAAAGCAATGGATTAAATCTTCAGCAATGGAGAATTAGGCTAGATATTAGGAGAAATCTTTCTAACTATAAGGATACTTATGCTCTAGAATAGGCTTTCAAAGGAGATTGTGGAATCCTCAACATTGTAAGTTTTTAAGAACAGGATGGAGTCGGACAAACATATGTCAAGGATAGTCTAGGTTTACTTGTTCTGCCTCAGCACAGGGGGCTGGACTAGATGACTTCTCCAGGGCCCTTTGAGCCCTTCCTTCCTAGGATTCTATGAGGGTCAAACGATTTGAGGCCAGATGTACCCTGTCTGAGATAGATGGCTTTTGCACTGTGCAGTCACCTCGGCTTGCTACAAAACTGCTAGTTCAACACATGGTACATGACTGTACGTCAAACTGTTCTGTCATTGTCAAAAAAGCCTGTGTGACATGCTTCTGAATTTGCTAACATAAAGCGCGTTCCACAATTACTGCAACCTCAGAATGCACTCTGGAGAAGCACTCTAGTGTGTTCATTAGCACATGGAATTTTAAAATAAAGGAAAATCGTGCCTAAATTGCTAATCAGATAACTAAGAAGCTTTTAAATGCAGTGTGAAATTGTCATACATTAGTTGTTTTATGCATGCACAGAGATGCTTCTTTCCTTTAGAAATTTTACAGGATTGTTCTGATAGAAAGTCACATTTTCTTTACATAACATGAGCAATATTAAGACAACATTGCATCCACATATATTTGTGTCTCCAAGTAATTCATGCATTGCTAAAAGCTCAGAAGACATTCCTTGGAACAATTTAAGTCCATGTAATGCTTCTGAGTTCTATATTTCTCATTTGAATCTGTGGTTTAGCTAACAGATGTTTTAAAAAATCATGTAGCCAGACAATTCCCTACCGAATACACATATGCAGATGCTGAACAACATATGTTAATCTAGCTAAAGTCAGCATTAGTATTTCATTGGAATCTTTCCTCCTGAATTGCTTTCCCCCCCCCCTTTTGTAGTATAGCATAGTAATGTATTTCTCTGGTTCTAACCACTTCCGGTCACCATGAGAATACACTAATACCCAATGCGTTTTACTATTCTGTGTAGGAATCTCATCCTCTTTAGGGGGCTTTCGCAATATGCCCCGGACAGCAAACGTCAGTTCTTCTGCAATATGGCATCACACTAGCACCTACCACCCTTCCCAGAAGGATCTATGTATTAAATGATGGACAGATGGTATTTAAACACATTCCTAAAAGCCTATCTAAAAAACCCTGTGCGGATCCAGCAACATAACAAGAATCTTAGCAAGCCTAGCAAAGCACCTCCTCTATTTCAAACGTACTCAGACCAGACTCAAGTTAAATAAAAACTCATTGGCTGGCACCGACTTGCAGCATGTGCCCAGTCAGAGGGCCTATTTTCCAACCTGATATAAAGTGACTGCTTCCCTGCCCCTTCTGTCACGTTTGTTTGGGTATTCAGCTGTTAGCAGTAAAGTCTGACAGATTTATCGTGGATTATTAATTTGTGGTTCGCAGATAATGTTTTGCCATATGGTGCTGGGGATGCCTACATGGGCAGAGGCGGCCTTTGGCTACTGCGGGCCCTAAGCGAAGGCCCATTGTGGGGCTCCCCACCACTGCCCTGGCTCTAGAGGCCAGCTCCTCCTCCTGTTGCTGATCGAGGCAAAGGTGGTTTTGGGGGTAGGCGAAGCAGGCGATGGGGCCCCCTTACTGCTCGAGCCCTAGGCGTGTGCCTCCTTCGCCCACCTCAAAAGCCGCCTCTGTACATGGGGGCTTTGGGAGCCCTGTGCCAACTGGAAATGTATGTGCCTCTTGCAGCATGCACTGCAGACCCGAGCCCCACCCGCACTTATAAGGGAGCTGCTGGCCCAAGAAAACTTTCCCCCGTGGGCCGCCTCGCCCTTGAACCACACGGCCGCGGGCTCCGCTGTCCTAACGGGGCGGAGGCAGGGAACTTCGATACGAGGTCGCCTTTGAGTCACTCGGGGCTCACCACAGTCCACCTCTGCCTCCACTGGGGCCGCCAGACACAGGCAGCCCCGTCCCCATCGCGCCCTGAAAAGCCCCCCCGCTCCAACGCAGGGACCGGCGGCAGCGGATGAGTGGTAGCAGCGGCTGGGACGCAGGGGGCTGCGGAAGCCGGAGCCTCGGGGCGGGCGTGGGGGAAGTGGGAGGGGCAGAGGGCACAGGAGGGCTCCCGAGGGGGAGCGAGGCGAGGGAAGCTGGCTGTGCAGCGACGCCTCTCGCTATAAAGCGGGGGGGGGTCCGCGGAGCAAAGGGACACAGCACCTGGCAGCCGCTTGCCCAGGATCCGGGGACGGGCTGCTCCGAGCCGAGGGGGGAAGGTCCGCAGGGCCCAAGGCGGAGCCGCGGCTCAGGGCTGCGCAGCGCCGAGCCAGCGCGCGGAAGGGGCTTCCATCGCGGCGCGTGTGCGCAGCCAGCCGGCCAGCGTGGGCTCGGGGTCTGGGCGGCGCCGAGGGCAGCAGCGCCTGCCGGGCGTGTGGGGCGGCTGACTTTGCCATTAGTTGAGGCCGTGATAACAACCCTCGGGGGTCGTCTTCTCTCCCCCCACCCCAGGTCCGGTAAGTTGGTTTGGGGCTGAGGGCCACTGGGGTGCGGCCGTGGCTGCCTGCTGCTCACCCGAGCAAAGTTTCAGGCTGTGGGAGAGAACTAAACTATTCTGCAGGGTGTCTCGGCGAATGTGCTGTGAATGGTAAGTGAGAGCGAGAAGTGTAGGAAAAGAAGTTGCACATCTCTGAGGGAATTAATTCCTAGTTATTGGACACTGCCTTTTCCCCTGCAAGGTATTTGTGTTTAATTTTCATCACGGGTATATTGGGTCAGATGATTTTAATTACTCTTATTTTCAGAGAAAGTGGTGTCCAGTAAACATGCCTAATAAAAAAAAAAAAGTGTATGCAGGCTTTCGCATCTGTTAGATACAGTTTGATAACTTTGTAATTTGTTTATATATAGTTGGAAGTGAAATCCCTTTTCCCTTGCCAAAATGCAATCATCCAACAAACAGACCCCAGCCTGAAGATAGTACAGTTGCATCAAGGCCAGTTTATTGAAACCATGCCACATACTTATCTTTATTTTGGAGATAGCTAGATAAGTCCAGCTTGCAAACTCACGGCCATGTCCCGTGGGTGCTCTCTAATATCTTGTCAACAGTTACAAGACAAAGTAAAGATGCCACTTAACAAAAGTGATGGGACTTAGTGCAGTAACCCCTCTGACTCTGGAAATTATTCAGCCTACAGGCCAAATTGAGTCCTTGTGTAACTCCATTAAAAGCAGTCCAGAGATGTCAGTGGTGCAGTCTGTTCTATTAACCTTTTATTACAAATCTAAACTGAACATTTTAAAGGCTTGGAAATGCAGCTTTTGCTATTTCATATCAGACACTGTCTTGGTCTAGATTCTGTTACAACTTACATGCATAACCAAATTTAATTCCATATTTTTCAGAAAGAGTGGAGAAAAATACAACAGTGGGTTTCTATGTTTTAACACTTAATATTTAAGTGACGTTAGACCCATCCTTAAAAGCATGAGGTACAATTCTTGAAAAACTCTGATGCATTATTTACAGAGACATTCATCCTGGAATATTTCCAAGTCTGAGAAAACCCCATTAGTGCCAGAAAAGCAGCTGGATAAATCACCAATTGGTTATGAGTTTGTGGAATCAAATTATGCCCTGTGTTACACCTATGCAACTCTTCTGAAATTAATGGGTATGAATGGCAGGATTCAGCCCATAAAATTTTGTAGTTTATTTTGAATTTTTGCACACATGAGTGCAACAATCCTGTATTTTTAAAACCAAGTGTTATAGCATGGGGATGTCTGGTAATTAAACTCTGTGCACCTGTCTCTTGTAGTTACTGGAAGTATTGAATTTTGGAGGGGTTTCATACTGTATATTCTTGATGGGAATTGTCACTCCCGTTTATATAGTTGTATGAACACAACAACACTGTAGTAGTTTAGAATTAATATCAATAGGGCCGGCCTGAATAAGGAGGGCTGACTATGGCCTAAAGCAGATAATTAACATGTTGATGTTAAAATGCTCTTGCAGCAGTGTTTTATGATTAGACAAACCACGCACACCCTTTATTAAGGTGATCCTTTTTTTTTATTACTATCAGTCTTTTTAATGCTGAATCTTTTAACACCACAAAATATCTAAATATTAAACAACAACTAAAGGGGAATGTTAGACAAGTTTGCTTAATGAATTTTACTAGTATAATTCTGCAGCTGAAACTAAGTGTTGTGTATTTTTCATCTGTACAAACTCTGAACCACATCCATAAGTCAGGAATATATCCTTTGAGTACTTCCCGATGTCCATTGCTAAGAGTGAAAAGCTAATCTGGCCTTTAACTGCTTGTAGGGAAAAACAATGTTCATCTTGAGATTTGAAAATAATGAACAGAGTTCTCTAATTTCAGTCAACACAGTGAATTAAAGTAAGTTAATTCCTGATGTACACCAGAGAAAGCGAAAGAATCGGGCCAGTTTTTCTCAGAGGTGTGACATGTCCTGTCTTCTACCCTGGTAACGGCACTTTGCAATTTGCACATGCCGTACCAACCCATGGTAATGGGAGGCTGTTCCTATGGCAATAATGACAGGCAGAAGTGTTAGCACCCACAACATTGACAAAAAAAGCATGCTCCTTATAGCTGCAGATTAATGCATCACCACTCTAGGTATTGTAGAAGACAAAATAGTTCAGTTCTATCTAGGTATTGTTTTTGATTAATCTCCCATTATTAGACAAAAAAGTTCAGTTTCTACATCTTATGTGCAAGCTAATAATGATGCTTGTGTGGTGGCTTTCTTTTTGCTACTATTGGAAGTGTGTAAAAGAAAGAGGCAGAGAGAGAGACTGAGGAAGTAGAGTCCCATTTACACTTTAATTACACTCTTGAAATATTGTACTGTCTTTGTAGACAAAAAAGTGATTCTTTCCCCCTTGAAGTCCACAGTATAACTGTATAACAGTATAACAAACTCTTCTTTGGCTAAGCAATCCATTGTTTTAAAGTGCTGATATACCATGAGACGTGACTGAAATTAGCATCGTAGTGTTCCATATTTATCAGCTCTCAGTGACTTCTGGATAAAATCTGTTCAGTTAAAAGCTAGTTTTGAAGGCTGCCAGCCCTCCAAACTTAGCCTGAGATCTGAAAATCTTTCCCCCCCCCCCCAGCTCTTGGATTAACACCACTAGAGAGTCCTTAATTTCAATTTCATTAACAATTCTGCTGATAATGCATGAGCCACATTCAATTCCATTTCAGGCCCCTGTTGCTGTATGGATCTCCGTAAATATCAGATGTAAAAGATAGGAAATATTTATTTTAGCCAGTAACGTAAGCAGATACAGGAAGCAGTCCTCTGGAGTCCAAAAGTGCAATATTCAGAAATTGTCAATATTCAAAGTAGAATGATACTTTACATTCTGGACAATTCTGTTTCAGTGGTCGGAAGACATAGCACTTGCTTGGGCCCACCAGATACGTTTTCTGTACTGTAATAATTTTTAGTAGCTTCTTTTGTAATGGAATAAATATTTTAAAATCAACTCTCTTATTTCAGTGTTACCAATCTCTCTGGCAATCCCCTTTGATGCCATCCTATGGATCACATTAACTACACAAACATGGAAATGTTAGTTTAAAAAAAAAAAAGCTTAAATAAATGTCAAGTTTTGGTCCCAAACAGAACCCTAATCAAACAGCTCTCATTAGTGAGAAAGGAAGGCCTCAGGGGACCAAACAGTCACAGTCATGCATTCAAGTACTAACTCACGCTACATTTTCCTCAGGACATTTCTGGAACATCTCTTTCACATGTGAAAAAAGCAGCTAAATTTCCTGCCATTCCAAAGCTCTCCTATACTGATGGATGTTCTTCTGTCTCTTAGTGTCACCAACAACATGCCAAGCAGTACCAAGAGAACAATACTGGCTCTCTTGACTGTAGGTCCCCAAATTTTGCAGAATTTGAGCTACTTATATAAACCTTGCAGTGCTTTACAAATGTTAGGCACAGCTATGTGCCTAACAACTCCATCTCCTCTTCCCCAGTGAAGTTGTTTAAGTGCCAACTTCTGCCTAGGGTTTCATGTGCACAACTCCTGCTGAACACAGTAAGAGCTGTATAGGTAAGGGCAGAACTAAATGCAAAGTTACTAAACATAGCATAATTTAATCACCTGTTCCTGCTTATGACCTTACCTTGCTCCACACCTTGCAGACTGTAGAATATATTATCGGATCAGGGCAAGCCTTTGTTAGACACAGTTTTTCATCTGAATTTCCATCAACAGATTTGCTCCCCCATGATCTTTTCCACTTATGCATGTCACCCATACAGCAGTCACTTTAAGAAAACCACTTCTAAAGAAGTGTGAGTGTAAAAGTAGCTCACACCATGCCATCTCATCCCATATAGTTCTGCATTCTTCAGGTACTCAGTAGAAAATCAGAGCTTCTAAAGAAAAGTTAAAGCCGCACGGAATACATACAAATGTTCATGCTTCTTTCTAGGTACCTGGTCTGAAATACTGATCACCTTTCTCTAGTCCCTATTGCTCTGGTGCTCCTAACTTTTGTACTTGTCAAACTATATTTTGCCAAAAAAAAATTTAGTAAAGGTGCTTTGCCCGTGGTTTTGCACTAAGAAGAACTTGCATTATGTTGAACACTTTTGAGAACTCAATGAATAAGAATACTTTATGGACTATAAAATATATAGTTCCTGGTACTTTGTTTTGAACTCTTTTTTTAACCAGCAATCTAGGGAGATTGTCTTTACTATAAATCAGAGCAACTGTGATTCTCTCAACAAAAGTCCCTATGAAACTAAATGGTTAGCCTAATCATTTACAGACTTATCTTTTAGATAAATGATGGATCAGGCTAAAATGACTTTGGGCTTTCAACTGAATCATAATGAAAAGTGGAAAACAACATGTTCAAGAAGGTGTGATCTTTCTATTCACTGTTGTGCTACCACCTCAAATTATTACAGAGTTATTCTCCTAATCACTGCTTGCAATCTTCATACACTATAATACCCATTTTTCAAGCATCTGACGAAGTGGGACTTCACCCATGAAAGCTCATTCAAAAAATAAATGTGTTAGTCTTTAAAAGACTCACAGGACTCCTTGCTTATTGCATAGCTGGTATTTGTGAGATAACAGAACTATTCATGTACAACACATCAATTGTATAAAAATATTGGCTAGCATGCTTAGTTATAATTTGTGCTGTTCATCTGGTATTATTATTCAGTCACACATCTCCTCCAATAGGGGTAGAGAAGAGGTAATAACTGAAGGCAACCTCACATCAGTAGAGCAAGATCAGATGGGCAAAAGCATCAGCTAGTGTCATGATTGTGGTGGAAAGAAAAAAATCAAATGGCAGCAGAAGGCAACACTAGCAACAATTTATTCAGATATTGCCAAAATCAGGCAAGATTAAGATGAAGGGTGGATTCTCTCCCTGGTGCCTTTTAGGAAATGCTGTGTTAGATACAATGCCATAGAAATAACGGATATAAGCAAGTGTCTGATAATAGACTCCCCCATAGGAGAACAAGAGTGGGTACCTCTGCTGTTCCGCTCCTTACTTCTCAGAACATACACATTTTCCACTTGCTGAATGATTGCTGGCTAATGACACCATAGTCAAATTCCAAAGGGGTAGCCGTGTTAGTCTATTGTAGAAAGACAACAGAGTCTTGTGGCACTTTTAAAGACTAACAGATTTGACACCATAGTTAGACACCATAATGATGGGTGCAGGATAAGAACCTGAAGAGAACAGATTTCTCAGTCCACTCTAACCTGCCCAAATTGTACAGGCATAAACTGAATGGACAACTGTTCCTCAGCATTTCTATCTCAGAGAGGCCTGTGTAAAGATGAAAAAAACATTCCTGAAAACTTCTGAACAACTTTATTTTTATCTTGGAGGGCTTAGGCAAGGTAAGGAAATATTTTATCTGACTTCACTAGAAAACGTTCTTTTTATTGGCAATAGCTTCTGGCTGACCCTAATTCTAGTATTGCTCTCTCCTGGCAAGCTTGTGCTTGAAATACCTGTCACAAAAGGTGAAAAATTGTTGTGTAAATGCTGTACACTCCACATAATCTACCTTTATAAGGGTTAACGTTTTCTCTACACCCTCCTTAAGTTCCCTCTCCTTTTCTCTCTGTCCTTAAGTTTATCTTCTCATTGCTCTTCCACTTCTGGCTCCTCCTTTTCTCCCCCATCTCTTTCTCCACAGAGGGCCTTCCTTTCTCTCAGCCCCACTACTCCTCCCCCCCTCCCAGTCCAGTTACCCCAAGAGTTTCAAATTCCAATCTGATGTTGGTCATGTCTCTATTTAGTGATTAGTGTGCCCTGGGTTTTACATAATGTTTAATGTAATCAGGTACATGGAGAGAGGTGAACATCCTGAGAGGAGCTGGGAACAGAGGGGCAGTGCTTCTGTCAGGTCCTGGAATGAAGAGAGAGATGGACTCTGCTACTCTTCTTCCCCTAGTGGCAACTAGCCCTGGTTACTCTTCCCTACTGAATACACTGCATTTTCTGCATCTGTGCTCCTGCTCCATTTAGCTGAATGCACTGAGTGGGTACCAACAGGTGTTTTAGAAGTGGTATTCTAATCCAGCACAGAGGTGCACCTCTCCACTATTAACATCCTTCCTAAGTCATTTGCTCCTGTTTTTTGCTTTCTTTGTCTTAATCAGTTTTTAACCTGTGACAAGACTTATCTTTAATCCCATTACCAAATTTTCTTAAAAGCATCTTACAAGAGAACTTTTTTTTAAAGTCTAAATTATATCTTCCTACTTCCTTATCTACTCTTTTGCTAATGTTCCTACATTAGCTTGGTTACCTTCACACAGCACCTGTTCTTAAAGATCTCCAGTGATGGGGATTTCACAACCTACTTTGAAAGCCTATTCCAGAGTTTAACTACCCTTATAGCTGGAAAGTTTTTCCTAATATCTAACCTAAATCTCCTTGGCTGCAGATTAAGCCCATTACTTCTTCTCATACCATTAGCGGACCTGGAGAACAATTGATCACCATCCTCAACAGTCCTTAACATATCTGAAGATTTATCAGGTCCCCATCAGTCTTTTTTTCTCATGCCTAAACATGCCTAAGGATTTTTTTTGTTAAACCTTTCCTCACAGGTTTAGAAACCCTGACCTTTTATCATTTTTGTTGCTTTCCTCTGGACTCTCTTCGGTTTGTCCACAATTTTCTTGAAGTGTGAAACCCGGAATTTGATACTGTACTTCAGCTGTGGCCTCATCACTGCTGAGTAGAGCCAGACAGTTAGTTCCCATGTCTTATATACAACAGTCCTATTTTAATACTCCAGAATTATATTAGCCTTTTTTTGCAACTGCATCATATTGTTACGTATTCCATTTGCGATCCACTATAACCCACAGATCTTTTTTCAACAGAACCACCAAGCCAGTTATTTCCCATTTTATAGTTATGCATTTGATTTTTCCCTGGTAAGTAAAGAACTCTGTACTTGCCTTTATTGAATTTCATCTTGCTGAATTAGACCAGTTCTCATTTGTTAAGGAAGTTTTATCATGTCCTCCAAAGTTATTACAACTCCTCCAAATTTGGTGTGTCATTTGCAATTTTTTAAGCATATTTTTCCACTCTAATATCTGTCATTAATTAAAATGCTGACTAATACTGAACCCACAACAACCCCTGTGTGACCCCACTAAATTCATGCTCCCAGTTTCACAGTGAACCATTGGTAACTACTTTTCAAGTATGGTCTTCTAACCAGCTGTGCACCCACCTTATAGTAATTTCATCTAGACCACACTTCCCTAGCTTCCTTATGAGGCTGTCATGTGGAACTGTTTCAAAAGCCTAAATATAATCAAGACATATCACAACTACTGCTTCCCCCCATCTACTAGGTCAGTAAATCTGTCAAAACAGGAAAACAGATACATTTGGCATGATTTGTTCTTGATATGTCAACATTGCCTATTGCTCATTATCCTGTTATCTTCCAGGAGCTTACAAACTGATTCTTTAATACTTTGTTCCAGTATCTTTCCAGGTATCCCAGTCAGGCTGACTGAACTAACTCCCTGGGTCTTTGTTCCCCTTTTTAAACTTAGCTACTATGTTTGCTCTTCTCCAGTTCTCAGGGACCTAATGTCCTCCAGTTCTCAAAGCCTCTTACTATTCTTCCTATCTTTCCTTTGCAGTTGTCCAAAGCTGTCTCCTTGAGAAATTGCCAGCTCTCCTGAACAACTTTTTCCCTCAGATTTTCTTCCAGTGGGATCTTATCTTAATCTGTTGTCCTTATTCTGCTGGTCTCGCTACTTCCTTTCCTTAGAATCATGAAATCCACCATTTCATGATCCCTTTCACCCAAATTGCCTTCCACCTTCAGATTTCCTAATGACATTTGTTAATATCTGCACCATACTTGGAGTCACCATGCTTAGGTCTCTGAAAATATCTGCTCAATGTGCAGCAGCAGTTAAAAAAAGCTCACATATTATTAGGAACCATTAAAAGGGGGATAGATAAGACAAAAAAACATGGTAAACCCACACCTTGCATAAGTGTGTAGTCCTGGTAGCCTTATTTCAGAAAAAAATGTGTTAGAATGGGAAAAGGTACTGAAAAAGACAATAAAAATGATTAGCGGTATAGAGCAGCTTCCATATGAAGAGAAATTAAAAACACTGGGACAATTCAGCTTAGAAAAATAGATGACTAAGGCGGAATATGATACAGATCTATAAAATCATGAATGGTGTGAAGAAAGTGAAAGTATTATTTATCCCTGCACATCATAAAAGAACCATCAATCATCCAATGAAATTAATAGGCATCATGTTTAAAACAAATATAAGGAAGTACTTCTCCACACAACACACATCAACCTGTGGAACTCATTCCCAGGCAATGTTGTGATGGCCAAAAGCATAACTAGATTCAATAAAAGAATTAGATAAATTTATAGTGGATAGGGTCCATCAGTCACTACTAGCCGACGTGGTCAGGGTTGCCACCCTAGGCTGGGTGTCCCTAAATATCTGACTGAGTCTTGCTACATGCTCATAGTTTAACTGATCACTGTATTGGGGTCGGAAGGAATTTTCCCTCAGGGCAGATTGGCAAAGGCTCTGGGGGGTTTTTGCCTTCCTTTTGTAGCATGGGGCATGGTTCACTTGCTAGTGGATTCTCTGCACCTTAACATCTTTAAATCATGATTTGAGGTCTTTAATAAACCTCTAACCTATAACTGGGTTACAGGAGTAGGTGGGTAAGGTTCTGTGGTCTGCAGGGTGCAGGAGGTCAGACTAGATGATCATATTGGTGCCCTCTAAGAGTCTAGCGGAAGCTCAAACTGGATGACGAGATGGATCACTCAATTCCCCTATTCTTTTCATTCCCTCTGAAGCATCTGCTACTGGCCACTGTCAGAAGGCTGCATGCTGGGCTAGATGGACCATTGATCTGACCGGATATGGCCATTCTTATGTGCTTTGAATAAAGTGCTACCGAAATGGTATTATTAGCTTCCAACCTTTCTGATATTTTATATTAAAGCCCAGATTCTGCCTCCCTTACTCAGGTGGAGCAGGATCTGGGCCAGAAGTGTTGGAAAGATATCTGATAAATTGTATTACAAATGACAGATTTCACATTTTTGTTAGTAGCTTCACTATTTTCAGCTGTCCTATGGAAGATACCATCTGATCCCGGTGATTTATTACAATTGAAAAAATATTTTTTAATTTTTAATGTAGAAGATGCTTGAAGCCCCACACACCATAAAGTAAATGGATTGCCATTGTAATTTCTCAGCGTGTTCCAGCTTTATTTTTGGTACCTTTCTCTCTGATCGTGCCTCATCTTCATTACCAGTATCATGCAGCTTTGAAATGCACAGGAATAAGAACCTAATGATTTATTAGAAGGCTTACAAATAATTCAACTAATTTTTCATGCAGACTGATAAGTTATGTTGTTTCCTTGCAGGCAAACACTATTTAAAATTACAGATTTATACAGTTCTGGCAGCATAAGTATCTTGCCATATTACCACTCTCTATGCCATATTTTGCCATATTGCCACTCTATGCTGAAATCTGCTATAAACAAATAATTTTGGGGCCAGATTCTGCCACTTTTATTCATAGAAAGCACTAATTATCTTGTGAGTATCCCTATTTATACACATGTATAAAAGTGGCCAAATTTGATTTTTCATCCTCTTGCTTGTCCCTTTAGCACCATACTGGTCCTATTGACTTACCCAAAATTACTGATGATGTATTTAATGATTTCTTATCATTTGTCTATATCTTTGGCTATTTATTCTTCAGATTTCCTTTAGCCTGCGTAGAATCCAAACCTTTAGTCAAAATTAAATAGGAGTTATGAGTTAGCAGAGACTGCAGCATTGGGCCCTCTATTTTCCACATAATTTTCCTACTAGACTCATTTGGGCTGGGCTGCATTACCATAGTTTGGTTGTGGGTTGGTTTTTTGGGTGGGGTTTGCCACAGGGGCGGGGTCCTAAGTAAACTCTTGTAACTTGCCATTTAACCATAGTTTTCTTCCCCTTGCTACCGTTGGTTTCCTCCTGAGACTATAATGAGGTATTCATTAGGAAGCTTCCATGCTGATTCTGTGGCTTTTAATCTTTTACCTTTTCTCTTCAGGAAGTTTCTAACATCCTCCCCCTTTTTAAGTCTCCTTTCTTGAAGTGTAGGGTCTTAGGATGTTGCCCCTGCTGTGCAGCTGTCTAATGTAATTACACAATGGTCCGAGTAGCCAAGTGGCTCAGCCACACTTACAGGAATGGTTACAGGATGTTAGTGAGCGCTAAATCAAAACAGCACATTGAAAACATGGGTATCCTTGAGTTATCAGAGAACAAGCTGTTTTGTGCTTTGAGAGGATAATCTTAGGGTTTATTTTTGTGCTTCTGAACTCAAATTGCATTTTTACTTCCAGACTTAAACAGTAAGACAAACATTGCTTTTTCAGTTTGGAGACTTAAAACATTTCAGCGAAAAGGAATTTTCTTCCCAAAACCTTGGATTATAATGGAATTCCTGATAGCTCTTTTACTAGAACTTGATGAATGTGATGCTGTACTTCATATGTTCGTTGGATTTGTAAACATGCCTGTTATCTCGGCAACATAAAATTGGCATGCTTTGTGTGTGAGAGTGAGTGAGAGAATGGTGTTTGCACGAGTAAATATTATTCTAAGCTAGTGCTGGCATACATTGTTAAAGTAAAAGCTTCTGTCAGTAACTTTAACCCCACTGATGCCAAATGGGAACATTCTTATGTAATTTACAAAATCATAGCCAGTAAATCCTATATTTAATAGATGGGATAAAGCCTCTAAGTATGATGTATAATATCAATTACTCTTTACAGCTGAGTAGTTGATCATATAGGCTCTTAACTTTGGCTAAAAAGTGGGAAGAGTTTAATTTTCAGGCAGAGGGTGCATGGATGAAGGATGTCAACATGAAATTACTTTTGTTTCTCTTCACCGCTGTGCATAGGGGCAAGTTAGTTTAGCTTCACTTTGGTGAGGTTACTCATAGCTGGAGATGAAGATGCAGTATGTACTGTAAGGTAGTTATCTGAAAAGTTTAAGTGAAGATATGGAGCCAGGTGAGTCCTACAGGTGAGTCCAAATAACAATTCAAGAAAAGACTTTCCTTGCTCACTACAGGAAAGTTGTATTTTAAGGCAGCAGGGTTCTAGCAGCATATGGCTGCAACACTGCTTGTACCTGGTGACTTTGAGAAAGCTATATGGAAACACGGCCTTCTCAAGGACCAACTTGGTGGAAATACCATACCTGATATCAGGAATAAGAACAATAAGAATAGAATTTAACATGGAGCATCTCAAAGGCATATATATCAGTCAAGTGCATGTCTGAAAATCTCTCCCTAAATCGTGGGGCTCTGCACACAAAATGTAATCACTGATTATCCTGTTACAAGCGAGGAACTACAATCTACAGTACTAGGCTGTCAAATGTTGGTCTGCCAAGGGCTCTCTTATCAAGATTGGCCCAAATGTTCCCCACTTGCAGCGCAATGCAGTAGAGAGCTCTTCTGTTCTAGCCAGGTTCTTGTACTAAGTAATGGAACTAATCTGTCATGTACGAGTCATTCTTTTTCATTCTCTTCCCGGGGTAAAAGACTGTGTGTAATACACTGCTTAATTATGAGCACCATGCTTTTTGTCTTATAGTAGCAAACTCAATGTCACATACCTTGCACTGTGAATGGACAGTGGTGAGGTATGTGACTGAATTCCTGAGAGTTCATTCCACAGTCTCCGCCTGGCCCCCAAGAAGGCTCACTCTCCTATAAAGACAAGCTTTACCCTGGCTGTGAATAGCTGCATTGTGCCTAAGACAAGAAGTTGTCAACCCCAATCGGTGTGCCAGAGCTGTATTCAAACTTGTAGGTATTCTGGGTCTTCAGCGTATTTCAAAGAAAAAGACTAGAACCTTGAACTTGATTGTGTACTCTGTGGAAAGCCAACCTAAAGAGCAGAGGACAAGTGTAATGTGCTTGTGGTAGCTATCCCCTGTTGCTTACAAGTAGGGTGACCAGATGTCTGGATTTTTATAGAGACAGTCAGGGCTTCGTCTTATATAGGTGGCTATTACCCTGCACCCCCATCTTGATTTTTCACACTTGCTATCTGGATAGCCTGTTTACAAGACATACTGTCAGATGCAGATGAGCTGAGAGCTGGCAGGGAAAAACATGGCTATGTGACACGGTTCCTTCTCCCTGTGAGCCTGCAGAGGCCACTTAGTAGGGCGTTATCCACAGGTTTTGGCAGTAGAGGGCATAGAATGGGGAGGATCCAGGGAGCAGTTGCTCAGTATGAAATGCTTTTCAGGTAACCAATGGTTTTCAAGGCAGAAGTCTGTGCAAGAGTTAAGGCATCTTGTTTAAGCATTGGTTTCTCCTTTGCATCTTCTGCCTTAGCAGAAGGGGAAAGGGTGCAGCTGTGAGGGAGAAGGCCAAGAGCAGTATGGCCTCTGACTAAGCCAAGCTATCAGAGCGCAGAGAGGAGGACAGGCAAAAGCAAAATTGGACAGCAAGTAGAGATTCCAAGCGGAAGTGCTTGCAGTCTTTGCCCGCAGATCCTTAAGCACTTCTGGGTTTCCCAGCCAAGTTCCCTCTTTTCTTGATGCAGACATAGTCTTCCCTATTGAAACAAGAATGCAGCAGAAATTTGGAGGGCCTGGTTTTAATTTCACTTACACTAGTTTAATAATGGTATGACTCCATTTATTTCACTGAAGTTACTCCTGATTCATAATGATGTACATGAGATCAGAGTCAGACCCAAGAGTTTTATATGTGGAATTACAACAGGACTTTTCCTCTTCCACATGTTTTTCTGTGGAAATAAATAACTTGACCCAGGAAATGATTATATCTTCAGTTTCTGTCTTCTGTAATGATGTGTTATCTCTGCCAATGGTAATAAGGATGCTAATGATACTTTGTCTCTCACCTTATGCATCTTGTCTACACATTAAAATGCTTTGGAATATTCCAAATCCCCCGTTTTAGACACCCAGAACCCTATTTTTGGTTAAATTGTCAAGCATCCTTAATAAACCATCTATATTCTGGCCTGGAATGAATGTAAATCAAAAGAGTGTGCCAATTGCCTATGGCAGGGATGTCAAAAACCTCTTCCATACAGCCCGTGATTGCACTCCATGGGACCACAATCTCTCCCTAACAGAGAGAGAGAGAGAGAGAGAGAGAGAGAGAGAGCACTCCACAATGCCACGAGAATGTCTGCTCTGGCAACACCACAGAGCACTGGGTAGCTGAGACTGCACTCCGCAAGACCACACTCTCTCCCTAACAGTGCCGTAGTATTTCGGTTTATGGTATGTATGGCCCACTTGAAGTACATTTAAGTCAAATCTGGCCCATCATAGCAAATGACTTTGACACCCCTGGTCTATGGAGATTTGCATATAGGCTTTTATATGGCATTCCTAACTATAGTAACTGAGTTTTTCACAGGGCTATTGTAAGGATAAAGCCATTAATATCTCTGAGATATAGACCTATTATCCTCATTATACAGATGACAAATTAAGGCAAAGAGAGAGTGTCACTCGTTCAAGTCAGGTGTCCTAATCTTCTATGCCTTTACAGCATACCGTCCTCTCTTCTACTCCGGTGTCAAACCTTTTTATGGCTCTTGCAAATATAAGAGACTATGAAAGATGTTTGTAGGCTTTTCCTTCTCTCTCCAGGCTGAGAAGGAGCATGGATGGGCTCAGACTTCACCTGAGGCAGCACATAAGATTTCAGTCCAAACTTAATAGCCTTAATATGCGTCCTGATTCAGTAACCACTATGACATTTTCCTTAATCATTGACTCATCCATAGATAACTAACGTTGAGGGTGGTGAGCCTCCGCAGGAGATCGGAAACCCTAGAAGAATAAAAACTGTATAAAGATAGTTAGAAATCATTTCTCTTCAGGCATTCTATAAGAGCACACTGCTTTTCTATGGAATAGGATTCTCTTAGTTATATGAATGACTCAGACAGAAAGTTCTTAAATGAGTCCATTTAAATTTCTGATTTGAAGTTAAAAATTCATAGATTTAAAATATTTGCATACTCCATGCACTGGTAAGAAGCATTTAGTGTATATTTGCAACCTCTTGTTTCCCAGAGCAAGAGAATTATTTATTTCCATGAGTAAAGAAAGGCTAATAGAGCCTAATACTCAGAGGCTTGGTTTTGCAAATCCTAATTTATGTGAAGACCCCTTACTCATTGAAGAAGTTCCTTAGATTTCAACATGGATAAAGACTAAATATCTAAAAAAATATTTTGTGGATTGGGGGCTCCATCAGATTTCCTGTGTCACAATTGTGATCTTCAATAAGTTAAAACGAGAGAGAGAGAGAGAGAGAGAGAGAGAGAGAGAGAGAGAGGGGACAAGAAGCAATGGGCTTAAATTGCAACAAGGGAGGTTTAGGTTGGACATTTGGATTAACCACTGGAATAAGTTTCCTAGGCAGGTTATGGAATCTCCATAATTGGAAGTTTTTAAGAGTAGGTTAGACAAACACCTGTCAGGGATGGTTTAAGATGGTGCCAGGGACTGGACTCATTGACCTCTCGTGGTCCCTTCCAGTTTCTATGACTATAAGATTATTAATCTTGGAACAGTCCCTAGTCCTGTATTAAAATAACTTTCACCAATACCATACAAACTCTGAATTCTCAACATGTTTGAAACTTCTACCTGATAAATGGCTTCATCTTTCTACTGTCTCTTTTTTGACAAATAAAAAGGCTGTCACACAAGAGGATTCCCTACATCCAATACAGTTTGAAGGATAAGAAACCAAAAAGGACTTTTCTTCTAGGATACCGACCCTTTGCCAACCACCCTGACTAGAAGTGTGCCTCCTCTCTCTACCTTTTTGTCCCGTTTATAGACTTTAGTATTACTAGCCACAAGCATTCAAAAATTATGAGTTAGTTAGACCGAGAAAAATAATAATTCACATTGGAGAGAGGTAAATAACAGGGCCCCCCAAGGATTTGTACTGAGACCAGTGCTGTTCAACATAGTCAGAAATTATTTGGAAAAGAATCAGTAAACAGTGAGGTGGCAAAGTTTACAGATGATACAAAAATTACTCAAGATACTTGAGTCCATCCAAAGCTGACTGAGAAGTTACAAAGAAATCTTACAAAACTGGATGACTGGACAACAAAATGGGAGATGAAATTCAATGTTGACAAATTCATGTAGTGCATATTGCAACATTTCATAATGCCTCTATATAAGTCTGTGAAACTCCCAAATCTTAAATACTGCATACACTTTTGGTCCCCCATCTCAAAAGATAAATTATAATGGCAAAGGTTCAGAGAAACTTTGGATTTTTAAAATAAACTTTAAAGGAAATTTGTAAACAGTTATTTCAGATAAAAATGCTTTGTTTTGAAAATATTGAAACAAAATATTTGGGGGGATTTTTTATTGTCTCTCCAAAGCAATTTGGCAAAAACAACACACGTTCATGAAACGCATGTTACTGAATCTGTATTTTTGCTGGAGAAACATTTCAATTGAAAAAATTTGCCCAGCTCTACTTCTAAGTCACTTAAATACTCTAAAATTTATCTGGGCTGGAGATGGGCCAAAACTGCATGTCTGATGTGTCCTCCTCCACCACCCCAATTTTTAGAGGTTGATAAAATGGAACTCAGATTTAAACTGCCCTACTTTTGATTTTACAAATGAAAAACTCTTTTGACTGGATTTTGCAAAGTCAAAACCCAGCCCCCTCTATGCTAGTTACTTTTTGTATCTGTCTCCTCCCTCAGAATTTCTTTATGCCTTTTAATATCACACATACTATGAAAAAAGATTGCAATGCATACAATAATTCAGGAAGAGCACCCAGCAGGCCAACTGTGATATTGTCAAAAGCTCTAAGAATTTCCTAACTTTGCTCCCACTAAAACTAATGAGATTTTTATCATTACCTTGAAGGGGAGCAGAGTTAGACCAATTCTGAGTGCTGTTGAAAATCCCACCAGTAGTGATCTCTTGTTTAGTAACCTAGTTTCTAGCTTTACTTTTCTAAACAAAATTAACTGAGGAGCTAGCCAAAACAACCTCCAATCAGCTACCTTGATGCCTCTCTATCCAGCTCAGCCTAGAACACAATACTGAAACTGCATTTGTTGCTATGATCATGCCTCCTGGCTGTAGAGAAGGCAAGTACATTCTTTCTTGCTCCTGCTGGATTTTTTTGGCTTTGGATGCTGCTAATCACTATACTGCTATCCTACCTCCAAGAATCTGCGAAGATGAACAGAAATGTCTTTAAACAGCTCAGCAAATCCAGAGGATCATTCTGAGAAACTATTCAGCCCCCTCTTGAGCCCTCACCTGTAGAGTTCCACAAGGTTATAAGTTCTCTCCTGTTTTACTCAAATTGTGTATGAAGCTATTGGAAGAGCTGGTGAGAGAAGCTACCAGACTGAAATGCCAGCAATATACCAATCACACCCATCTCCAAGAACTGTACTTGACTTGCTGAGATCCATTCTAGCTCTATACCACTAGGATTCTATCTTCATATTTCCTATACATCAAACATAACAGCACCAGCAATCAGTTTTCTCAATACCTATATGAATTTAGTTCCAGGAGGAAGAGCAACTGGCTAACACACAACTTAGACAGTACTGAGATTATGCTGATAGAAATAGGAAAAGACTCTGAAGAACTTTGCTTTTCTATAATATTGCCACCAGTGAGGACACCTGTCCTCCAGAGACTTCAATGCTATCATATGTCCAACTGGTCACAGTGGCTAAAGATGCTCATTTCACTATATGGTTGGGCACAAGGTGGTAGCCTCCTCCTGCCACGCACAGATCGGGCCATGATTATCCATGCCACAATCAGGACTTCCTGGCTTCTTCATAATTTGTGTCCAGAAATGAAGTCATTGTTTTGATAGAGCTCAAGATGCTACCCAAAATAGTGTATCATCAGCACAGGTCACAGTGAATATATCACTGCATTGGCTGTCCCTTCAATAGAGTCTCCAAATGAAAATCTCTGTCCTGATACTCAATCCTCCACAGGATTGGTATTCACTACCTGAGAAAGAGCCCTCCTCCAATGCCTGTGACATTCCATTGGAATAATGAAATTGTTGACCACTATGGATGGGATCTTGAATGTGAAAGTCAGAACTTACACAGGGCTGGATGTACACCATTGAATTCACTCCTGTGAGAAATGCAGATGACCCGGGAAGTAACTACATTTCAGAACTATATACAAAACCCATTTCTGTGACTGAACTTTCCTTCAGTAGGGTCCACACAAACACTAACCTACTCAAGCTATTTCTCCTGGAAAAGGAGGGAGATTTTTGTTACTATTTTTATATGCTTGGGAGACACTCAGATGCTCTATTGAAGAGGACCATAAAAGTACCTAAAAGAGAGAGCTGAATAAATGGATTAAAGTGGATATAGAATTTACATCCCAAGTTTAAGACTCAGCAAGCCATGAGCCATTTTAAATACACTCAGGAAATGGGGTTGGGAGATCAATATCCCTATCACAGGTTGCTCTGCTTACTGGCCCCATGGCTCCACCTCTTGGCTAGTGTAGCCCAGCTCCCTGCAGTGCCCCCTAGCGCATGCTCAAACCCTATACCACAGACACAACTTCACTTAGACTGTGAGTTCTCTAGGCTACAGTCAGTTTCTGTTATTGTAGTGGTGCAGCAATGCCACTAGCATTAAGGTGGCAGCACAATTTCAGTATACAGGTTGACCTTTCTAAGCTCTCTAAAAATCAACATGCTTAGTGGGATTCCTCTGAATTTTGGTGTGCCACAAGGGCGTTCAAGATAGCACTGGTGACCAAAGTGTGTATGTGGACAGGTGTATTCAAAATAGGGCTTGCAGAGATATAATGCTGAAAAAAATAGCCATTTTTCAAAAAGTTGCTGGGAGGGTGGGCAAACAGCACACAACAAATATTGGTGTATATAAAAACATTTTAAAACAAAAAGTGTTAGCATCTATATACACCACTGAAATTGCACAATCCTAGAGTGGTGTATGTGTCTGAATAGAATTGTACAGCAGCATTTCCCAACTTCTGGCAGCAGAGCACAAATGAGAGAGGGGAAATTACAGCTCCTAAGTCTATGTAGAATTAACTATATGCTGCTAAATGTGAAGAAATATATAATATGTTCCTGGACTGTGTAAGTATTAGTAAAAAGGCAAAATTGTATCCAAAAGTTTTATCATTGTTGCAACTGATGTAATCCCAATATGCGAAATTACCACTCGGTAGTTTGCCTACACATTTGTCTTTAGCAATTTGGCACACTCTTTTTAATGATGTACTGTAATATTATTAAACATTATTTCCTCCTTTTAATAGTAAGAAGATGTTGTTTTACTACAGCCAAAATATTTCTAAATAAAAGCTGTTGTTAGTAGTTGACTATTCCTGCTGGAGGCCTGTTCCTGGGACTGACTTAGTCCCAAAATGAACATGAAGCTCTCTCCTGCCCCATACACAGCTGGTGCATCACTAACCCCCCTCCAGCTCCTTAGCTCTCAGAATGGCCAGGTCCATGCAGATAGAGAGCATTGATGGAGCAGACCTAGGAAAGAGGGTGGGCTGGAAATAAGTCTGTAATTACTGTATTTTCCTCACCACTCCCATACCAATTTTTAGAAAGAGAATGCTGCTTCAGGCTGACCCTTGTGGAACCCATTTAAATAGGAGTTCCAGGGTGTTCCAGCGTGGCATTTGATGAAGTGGGACTTGGCCCACGAAAGCTCATGCAAAAAATAAATTTGTTAGTCTTTAAAGTGACATAAGACTCCTCTTTTGTTTTGCTGAACTGGACTAACACGGCTACCCCTTTGGAACTAATTACCTATAGTTCCATATTGCTCCTCTATTGACAGGATAGCTAGTCTTCCAATCCCATATGAACAGGAACCATTCAGCCACTACAGAGTTCACCTTGCTATAGCTTTAGGGAGTGTCTCACATGGAAGAAAGTGGTAGGTGCAGTTACGTTTACTTTTATGGGAGCTGGAGGGCAGCCTTGCTCAAAAGAGAATTATTTTAGTATAACAATTATATAAACCATGTCTTCCAAGGGTCCTCAGGGTTAATATGAGAGCTGAACTAACAGAAGGTGGGGAAAAAACAAACTACTATTTTAAAACCTGAAATTGATTTTACAGTAAATTAAATTTGTCAAGATCTTTAGGTCTAAAACTGAGCATTTGGGGTTCTCAAAATCAATACAGAATCACATTGCCACGTACTTTTCCAAAATTCCAATTTAAAAAATAAAAAAAATCAGCACTCATTTAATAACAGCCAAAGTAGATCTGAAGTTGTATGAAGATTCCACAACAAAAACACCGCCCACTAAATAGGAAAATGAATGTTTAAGTTGTGTAGACCTAGTATTAGCTAAAATTACTTTCAGTATTATTTTCTGACTGGTATTTGAAAAAAATGCTGTATAATTAATAACACACCGCTAAAAATCTTACGGAATAATATTTAGTTGTCAAGTATTTTCATTTACAATCTTACAGGCAACCTTAATTTTTTTCTTTTTTTAAATTGCCTCAGGAAATTTAGGGAGATTAAACTCCATTTGTCCTTGTAAAAACAAATGTCAAGATCTTGCTCCATGATTTACTAGAGCAGGATACTGGGTTAAATGTCAGCAAAACCAGGAATATCCTAGATTAATAGTAATTAGAGAGAGAAAACAACAATTACGTCCTATAATCCATCCTAAAATTGCTCCCTCTGGTATATTCTCCAGTGCTTCAATGCAAAGCTTTAACGATAGTACTTTTCTGTACCGTGTTTGTGTTTTTGGAGCAATTCTTCACGTAAACAACATTCTGGGGGCTGATAGTGAATGGTGACACTGGAGAATATAAAATAAACTGTTTTATGTATTTTTTTTAAAATAGGAAATACAGACCTCTAGTGGTCAGAATGTTGTACATAGCATGAAGTAGATTTCTGAGCAAATTAAACAGCGTCACTATGGTTAATACTATTATCCTCTCTCCTTTGCATTTCCGTTCCAAACAAACAAAGAAATAGCCTTCAAAATACCTTTCCCATAATTTCAATCCTGGTTACTCATTCTGAAAACAGATGATTGTCTACAGAGAACGCACATTAATCTGCACTTTTCCCTCACAGAAATTTGTTCTAGTAAAACGGAGCACATTTAAAGGATGTAGTGAACTAAATGAAAAAAAATTACCAGAGTAAATCAGGAAAGCCATGAAAAAAAGAAAGTACAAAAAACAATCTGTAAGGGAGAAAAGCCAGAAATGAAAATAATTGGATTTTTTTTTGTGAATACTGAAGTATGCAGGAGAAGATAAATAAAGAGGGTACTTCTCAATATCACAGTGCATAAAGAGTACCAGTTTACAAGCTAAGAATAATTGGGCATCTGCTACTCCAGAGCCAATAATATGAAAGTTAATTTGACAAGGAAAGTCAGCGTTTCACTCTAAAGGAGAAATTCACATCCTCATAAGATGTCAGGTCTTATCCTTGGCAGTTTGTTTGCTGACTATGAAGAACAGAAACCATAAAAGCAGCCCAGCTTTTACCGTGGCAGCTTAAAAACTGTTTGTCACATAATAAGATATTTAAAATATTTTGCTCTAAATGTATTTATATCATCTAACTGTACAGGGAAAGTAGTAACTCACTCTTTCTGCATGCCTTTAGCTGAATGCACAAGTAATTAGCTTAATTGTCTCTTTCTTACAAAACCTAAATAAAAACACAATTAAAAAAGCAACTAAAATAATTATTGCACTTTAGTGCCCCACTCCTGCACACACTTGAACACAGGTGAGTAATTCTACTGAACTCATTGGGATTATGAAGTTGCATAAATGGACTGGAGCCTGAACAGGAATAACACAGTGTCAGCTAAAAGTATATCAGTGCAGATTTTACAAACAGAAATGATTTTTAAAATAGTAGTACACTTACACAGTACATTTTAACAATCAATACAAAGACATGCATTCACTAATACTTGTGAAACATAAAACCAAAAAATAGCTTAATCCAATTTAAGAGATTGTAGCAGAAAGAAAGCACTTAACAAAACGGGATTTTCTCCCACGAAAGCTCATGCGATTAATAAATCTATTAGTCTTTAAAAGTGCCACAAGACTCTTTTGTCTTTCCACAAGACTGGTAGTGAGTTTTCATGTGATTATGGTAATTGCTTAATGAAATACTTAGGAGTCCAAATACTTAAGAAACGGATAGAAAGATATATGGTTCCCGGGATTTCTGGTGACTCACATGCTAAATTAATTTTCATCTTATTTTTCCAAAATTTCCCCAAGCAGCAACAAATTCAACAATTATTATTAAAGCTGTTTTTGTAGGTTCTTCTTAGTTTGCTTACAAGATACAAATGTAGTATACAGTAGAACCTCGATTATCCGGGTTAATGACCGGCGCCTGTGAGCCGGATAATCAAAAAGCCCGGATAATCGAAGCTCCTACTGCCAGCCAACCAGCTGGGGGAATCGGGTGGCTGCAGAAGCTCC